>OY743172.1:16137158-16737158 GCA_963555705.1 Ligustrum vulgare | reverse complement strand
TATTTATGATTACTTCTAAACAGTGTCTAGCTTTTGAACTTTCCAAAGATAGCTAGACTAGGACTTTAGATAATGATCCGACATATAGAGTCGGGGAAGTTAGTCATTACTTGTGGCTTGATTAGAATGTATCTCTAATATGTTATTTTGCTCAATTTTGAAGGGGGAGAAACTCCAAAATGTTCTTGGACATTTTCAGAAAGACTTTGAAGGTGGAGTTTCAGCTGAGAATTTGGGTGAGTTGACACAGAGTGACTGAACACATAAAATTCTAGGGTCACACTAACGTGGCTTAGAGTATAAACTACTGATTCGGGACTTTAATTGCTTAACAGGGGCAAAATTCGGTGGCTATGGTTCATTTTTACCAACTTATCAACGGTCTCCTTCTTGGTCTCGTTTAAGGAGTTCACCCGAAGTTCAGAACTATAATGGACCCAGATTTCCAAACATTCCGCATTCAGAGGTATATGCTTTTAAATTTGAATCTAGATTTTTTCTGTTCACAATGTTTTACTGCACAAAGGAATTAGGACGTGACTCCCCTGTCATGAAAACTCTAGATTACTTGAGCACTTTGAGTTGTACACAATACAGGATGCTAGGGAAAACTCATTCGCTTCAACAAGTGCTCTATCGGCAAGGCCTGGAGCATCTTTAGGAAAGACTGCAACCATGCATGATTCTGTGAAAAGGGATGTTTCCACCCCTTCTACACATGCTGAAGAGCTCACTTCAAATGTTGGTCTTGTTAAGAAGTTTGGTAATCCTTCTGAACGGAGAACTTTGAAAGTCCGAATCAAAGTTGGTGCTGAAAATTTGTCGACAAGACAGAATGCTGAAATCTACAGTGGACTTGGTCTTGATGTATCTCCATCATCTTCGTTAGATGATAATCCCATAGTTAGTGAAGGTTTATATGGTGACAGTCAGGATTTGCCAGACGACCCAGATGAGTCTCCTACTAGTATTCTTCAGGTGAATTATGGTCCCTCTACATTGATCTCAAATATCTGATTCTTTCTTTTTTAATGGTAAAATTAGCCCAATATTCTGAGGTTTTTGACTCTATACTATTACCACGTTGGAACAGATTATGACATCATTTCCTGCCCACGGGAGCCTTCTTTTATCCCCTCTATCTGATGATCTGATTCGTCTCTTAGAAAAAGGAAAGCTTAGTGGGGAGAGTGAATCCAAACTCGTGCACAAAGAAAACTTGGAAAGTTCTGGGATGTTATACAGTGGGTCTCTTTCTAGGAGTAATCAAAAAGTTTTAAACCAGAAGAAATGGAAGTCATCTGAAAAAGATCGCGCATTTTCCACACAATTGATAAATGAGAAGAACAATGATAGTCTGCTGAAGAAGGAAACTGATACTGACGTTTTAGGTTGTGAGGAACTTGTTTCTAATACTCTTAAACTCCCGCTTTTATTGAGTTCACAGCATGTTGTTGGTGATCCTACAAAAGATATTTCTAAGGAAGTTGATATTTCTGCTAAAGATGGGGTGAAGGACAAAACTTGCTCTGGACCGATAAAGAAGGAAATTTTGGGGAGTGAGTCTGCTCAACATACTGACAGGGTTGAGAAGTACGATGAAGATCTGCATCCACCTGACAAGGTTTGGGAAAGTAAAAAAGCAAATTTCAGTATTGACAGTGCAGCTTGTCCACAGGATGATGGCCACAAAGCAGAAAAAGCTCGATTTGAGTCAAATTTCTTTAAGGGGAGAAAGGCTCCTGGTGCTGAAGCCACCAATCCCTCAAAACAATCAGCAGTTCAGAAAGAAGCATCTAGTAATGAGGATGGTGTGAAACTAACTCCTGGAAAGGAGCTGTTATCTTCAGGGTCCAGGAAGAAATCAAAAGGAGTTCGGAGTGGAGGTTCCCAAGGTTCAGATGTTTCAAAAGATCAGTTAATGCTTGATTCTTCTTTGATGCCTAAAAATAGGAAGAGCTCAATTAGTAACAATCTTATGTCTAAAAATGATTCATTAGATTTCAAGAGGAACCCTGGAGACAGATATAAGGACTTCTTCGGAGACCTAGAGCTTGAAGAAGAAGACAGTGAATCGATTTCAGGGGAAATGCGTTCCCCGAGGAGGCACAAGGACTCTCAGCTAGTTATAAAAAGATTCACAGCTGAATGTCACGGTGCATTGAAGGAGAAAAATGATGTTAAAAAATTCATAAAGCCGTCTCCCTACTCTGCAGTGGCTTCAAGTATGGATCCTAAAACTGTAAGTGGGCCCACTTCTGGTGCCAACCTTGCAGGAGTGGATCCTTTAGATCAAGAAGATTGGGTCCAGTGTGATAGGTGTCAACAGTGGAGACTTCTTCCACTTGGTACAAATCCAAAGATTCTTCCTGATAAATGGAGTTGTAGGATGCTTACTTGGCTGTAAGTTCTGTGAATTCTGTCATTGTTTTATTTATAGACTAGTTATTGGCTAGTGAAAAGAACAACAATTTATCTCAAATATATATGGAATTAGGCTTAGTTTGTTTTTGTAACGAGAAATGTGCTGCTCTGAATGACATCTCTCTCTCTCTCTCTGTTCTTGCTTAAGAGTACTTGACTTGATAATTTATTGTTTGAACATTTCTCTAGGCCTGGAATGAACCACTGTAGTATCCCCGAGGAGCAGACTACGAAGGCTTTACGTGCCCTCAACCATCTTTCTACTACTTCAGCTCTTGCCCCTGCTTCTAACAGTCAACAGAATCTGCTTAATTATCCTGCTGGGACTTTGTTGGAAGTATCATCAGTTACTGCTAAGTGTCTCAGTCGAGAGCAGCAAAATATTGGTTCCCAAGATATAAATATGATCAGCAGGAAGAAAAAACATGGGTCAATAGACATGACAAATTCAAGTGACTTAGATGATCCCACTCACTTTTTGGACTCTGAGAAAAATGACGTAAAGGTGTCAGGCAAAAATGGACTAAACCATTCCCCTTCTGTTGATGCATATCAGCATTTGCGCCATTCTAACAGTGTTGTTGGAGAGAAGCGCAAGGATAATAAGAAAGAGAAAAAATCATCACTAGATGGCCACTCTGATAGAGGTATCTTAATTCAATATGACTTTTCATTTAGCTTTTGGAACTTCTTTTTCTGGAATTCTCTAAATTTTGTCTTTAATATGTGTAAGTAGGTACAAATTCAAAGGTAAAGAATAAGAGAGAGTCTGATTCAGAGAGTTTCAGAATATCTAAAAAAGTTAAGAGTGAGAATGTACATTTTGGCGATGAAAATTGGACCTCTGACAATGGTGGAGACTCCTCAAAAGCAGGCCGCAGTTCAAGTAGTGGTTTGCTAAATAATGCCGCAGAGACCGATCAGAGCAAATATGCCAGCCCTAAGGATTCCAGGGGTGATGCAAAGAAATCAGCTAAGAATCCAGAAACCAATAAACCAGGAACTTCAGATGATGGTTTGCTGTGTATGACCAAATACGATCGTCAAGACTCTGTTAAAAAGAGGAAAGGGGATGAACATCATGATTTGCCTAGTGCAGAACAACATCCCAAAGACCTGGAGGCTTTTGTCGAAGAGACCCATGAAAGTAACCATGGGAAGGAAAAGAAAACAAGAATAATTAAGTCCGAGGGAAAAAACACCAGCAGAAGCAACGGCAATGTAGGAACAGACAAAAACGGTAGGAGTATGAAAGACCAACTAATTGATAATGCTGCAGATTATTCGAAAAGTAGTATGGGTTCTCTACAGCCCTCTGTTGCTGCCAATTCGAGCTCTTCAAAGGTTTCTGGGTCATGTAAAAACAAACCCAGTGTCCACGAAATGAAAGGTTCCCCCGTTGAATCAGTGTCTTCATCCCCTTTTAGGTATCCAGATGCAGATAAGTTCTCATCAGCAGGAAGGAACCCTGTTCACAAAGACGAGTTTCAGGATAGTGAGGCTTTTACTATGACTCGTCCAGGGAGGGTTTGGGGTGTTGAAGACAATGGGGGTGATGAACGACCTGGAATGGTGATAAAGGACACTACTCACAATGTCACCAATCACGATTCACTAGAGTCCCATGTGCTTGAATTTTCAAATAGGGATCTGAGTCAAGCATCTACTGGTAAAGTCAAGGCAGAGAGTTTAAATTGTCGTGATTTTGGTACTGAACATGTTACCAATGTGTGTGTAGATTGCTTAGGTCAAGGTAATGAGGAATGCCAAGATGAAGAAAGAACAAATACTCAAAACAGTGGGCATCAGACAAAGAAGTCTGGAAAGGGGTATTCTTCCCGGTCTAAAGACAAGAATCATAATTCTAGATTCGACATTGATAAAGGTAAAAACAAGATTTCAGATTCTTCCCTTGAATCTGTTGATCATTTTCATTCTTATGAGGAAAAATTGAAGAGCAAAAGAAACAAGTGTGACGAAAAATTTGTCACCCCTGATAAGGTGGACAAGATATTCATTTCTAAGAATGATTCTGCTGAAGGAATATTGAGTGATAGTGGTAAAGGAGAAAGTCAGTTAAAATTTGGAGGCCGTAATGGTTCGGATGTTACTAAAGGCCATGATAAAAAGCAAAAACTTCAGCGGGACTACAATGACGAAAAATCATCCAAGAAGATTCTATCAGGTACAAGTGACCGGGTGGGGTTTGAATCCAATGGGAGAGGGAAGTCATACTCGCTGCCACCCTTATCGAGAGGACAGGCTGAAACACTAGGAAGTATGTCTGGATCTAAGAATGAAAATGGAGAAAAAATCTCATCAATTGATGCATTTGAAAATGGAGATGCATCAAAGGCACATAGACAGGGTAAAAAAGCCGAGAAGAGTGGAAGTCAGCCCTTTAGTTCGAGACATTCCACTCCAGAAGTGCACAAGGGTCGGGATCTTGAAGCCCCAAGTCCTAATAGAAGGGATTCCTCCAGTCATGCTGCTACAAATGCTGTGAAAGAGGCAAAGGCCCTTAAACACATGGCTGATCGTCTCAAGGTTTAGACATTGTGTTTATTTTGACATAGTTGTGGGCATTAATTTGTTGCCTGTTTCTTAACATGGTCCTCTGTTGCAGAGTTCTGGATCAACTGAAAGTACAGGCCTTTACTTTCAAGCTGCCCTCAAGTTCCTCCATGGGGCATCTTTGTTAGAATCTGGAAACAACGAGAGAACAAAGCATAATGAGACAATTCAGTCGACTCAAATGTATAGTAGCACGGCAAAACTCTGCGAGTAAGTATCCCGCAAAGGATTATCTGAGATGTCTATGCTTCACATAATTAGATTTTTTATATATTTATTTTATGTGTTGATTTTGTGTTTGAGGATGAAGCTTTCAAGTCGATAAGTTGTCTTAAATGTGTTAGTTTCATTGGGAACTTTGTGCTATTTCTCCGTGTTCTCTTTTAATGGATAATTGTGAAAACCCATTAAATGCTTGGGTTTTAGATCTGACGTTTCAGATTGTTTGTTTGTCATTTTAGAATATTCTAATTAATTATTTGATGGAAACTTTTAAGGTCTTGTGCAGCTCTGTCCCTGTTGACTAATTGTTCTTTGTTTGTAGGTTTTGTGCTCATGAATATGAAAAGTTGAAAGACATGGCTGCTGCTGCTCTGGCCTATAAATGCATGGAGGTTGCATACATGAAAGTAATCTATTCTTCACACACGAGTGCAAGCATTGATCGGAATGAGTTGCAAAATGTTCTACAAATTGTACCACCTGGTAATTTGTGACAAAATATTATTTCTACAGGATTTCAAACTAATTCACGCAGTCAGTATTTAATTGTAAGATTAACATGCTTGTTTACCAATGGAGGACATTACTTAGGATTAAGACTTTTTTGGTGCTTTGTGTTTATTATCACAAGGACACAAACCATTGCTCTGCAACATTCTATAGGAATACAGCGATGCTGCTTAAAAACTGAAAAGAATTTTCCTTTGGAAATCAGATATTGGTGATTAGCTTTATACTATACTTCCAGACAAAAGTGTCAGATACTGGACTCTCAAATGATTTGTCTGAAGTAGATGCTGATCTGTGTTAGCGTTAGTATACAGCTTAAAGATTATTGATAATCAAAGTGTGTTTCCAAAGACTGCTATTATTCAATTGAATTCTCAATTTTTCTTGTAATTGTAGCCGGGTAGAAATTTCTGCTTTACCATTTTTGTGTTGGTGAAATGCTTGCTTTGCTTTCACATTGCTATGGTTGTAATTTCCTATATTACCATTTAGGTGAATCTCCTTCCTCTTCGGCTTCTGATGTTGACAATTTGAACAACCAATCAACTGTAGACAAGGCTGCCTTAGCCAAAGGTGTAAGTTCGCCTCAAGTTGCTGGAAGCCATGTTATCACTCCTAGAAATCGTTCTAGTTTCACGAGGCTACTTAACTATGTAAGTACAATCAATTACTCAGCTGCACCTCGAGACTTCTCACAGTAACTTGTATAGCCTACGCTCAAGTATATATCTTTAAAATATTTAAGATAGTTTCCCCTTCATATTTTGGAATATAGAGATTTGTGAAGCTTTGTCAACCAATTAGCAGTGGTTTCTGGACATAGCTCTCACATTGAGGGTAAACCACTATAAATATGTGTTTGAGTGAGCTTTGCAGCCTTTGCTTATTTTATTTTATTTTTTCGGACTTAATCCATAACAACGATTCCAAACCATTATGACCATATGGTCCATATCTGGTTTATAGTTTTCATACTCGTAGCCGGAAACATGTGGGGTTTTATCTGGGCATCGATCCTGTGAATTACACATCCCCAGGATATCTTTTTGGTTGTGGTGGGGGGAGTTTATGTATGTCTTACATCAAATTCCTACTTACTGAATTCTAACTTATATATAGGCACAGGATGTTAGTTTTGCTATGGAAGCCTCCAGGAAATCAAGAATTGCTTTCACAGCTGCTAATCCAAGACTTGGAGAAACACAGCTGAGAGAGGGTATCTCTTCTGTCAAAAAGGCACTTGATTTTAATTTCCAAGATGTGGATGGATTATTACGCCTTGTTCGGGTTGCTATGGAAGCCATCAGTCGTTAAACTACCTGTTACACTTTATAATAAGCCAATCCACAGTCTCTCCTCTCTTCCATTTCCCATTTTCAGTTGAAGGAAAAAAATAGAGAAGGATCTCTTATTCACCAAATTATACATGCTAGGAACTCAATCAGATCACCACCCTTGTATATCTGTACAGTAATGGCTTGTTTGGTTGGGTGGATTCTCTGGGCAGTATGAGAGGAAACATAAACCTCAAATCATACCTGTTGTATTGTCAAGTCCAGTACTCTGTACCATACATCTTGTAGTTGAGTTTACAATGTGTATTCTGCATGATTTCATGATCAAACACATGGCCACACTAACAATGTCGATAACGTTTGTGCCTCAAAAACTACTTATTTCCCCTTTCAAGGCAGGCATGACAATTGCAGTTTCAGGTTAAATTTTCACGTGCGTTTTATTCTTTATATATATAATATATATATATATATAACATTCGTACTCTTTATTTATCTGTTTTTGGTTTTTTGCAGGTTTTGGCTTACGCTTTCCACTCTTACAAGTTACAATGGAGGCAATTTCCTTACGTTGTTGATAAAGATAAGTAGAAATAAGTTGCTGAAACACTAAATAAATAAAAGTTGTATATTATTGACATCGAGGAATGGATTGAGAAGATCCCTTCAAAGGTGTGTTTGTGTTAGATTTACTTTTTGTACGAAGTTTATTTTTAAGTAATTAAAGATAGAGTTTCATATGTTGAAGTTTCTCTGGTTTTCATTGCACTTGCCATTTCTGTAAATGAACATTTCATAAAGATTTTGACAGGTAATTTGCTTTCTATCTTCATTGAATTCTTAATATATGCGTCTGTCTTTGGTGCTTTCTATCTACAAATATTCAGGGCTAGCGATTTATAGAACAATTACAACTTGATAATCAAGCAATTCAACCCACTAATCTAGAAATAAGAAATTACAATTTAACTAATTAATCAATAACATAGAATAATAATTAAATATTATGGAGCTATTTTTAAGTAACTACTACTCATTTTATGGTTTTAATTATTCATCCACAATAATGACTCACTACTTGCATAATGTACATATTACTCGTCCTGGAAAAAGTAAAAAACCTCGACGGAATGAATGATTTTATTATAAATAACATTTCAAAATAAAAATAAAAAAAATGCTTGAACACACAATTTGCTTTCATTAATGATTAAAACTATCAACAAATGCTAAAAGTATAAACAAATTAGAATTCTCATAAATTTTGGAAACCTCTTTAAATATTATGCCCCTGTTTGAGACCAATTACTTCAAAATAATAAGTTTTGAAAAAAAATGAGGTTTAAAACAATGAGTATCAAATATGAGCTAATATTGTCTGTACAGTTTGTGGTTGTCCACAGCTGTGTAATATACGAAAGTTATAATAGGCAAAATATATTTTAAACAATTGCTCAAAATTAAATTAAATAATGTAATTTTTGCATAAAATAAAATAAAAAAATTTGTCCAATTTTTTTTTTAATTACCATGAATAAAAATAAAATTACCCTCAAAATATTATACTTTACAAAAATGAAGTAATTGCAACATATTAAATATATGAGGTCCCATATTTAAATGAATGTAACAAATTAAATAATATTGACGATTCACGAAAGTGAAAATCAACCTCAAAATTTTCGATGCACGAAAGTGAAATTTAATCCAACCCTTTACATAACTAATTTTTTTTTTTTTAAATGCCATGCATTTAATTGAATGTAATTAACTGCATATTTCATTATATGTCAATAAAATTTTTAAAAAAAATTAAAGAAAACCTAAAAACTGAATTTGTTAGTTGATTAACTGAACTTAAACTGCTTCCCGCCAAGAACTTAGCCTTCACACCTAATGTTATAGCTGTTAATCTCACACATCTTCACCCCTCCCCTCCCATCTATTCGATTCTTTCAGATTCCAAATTCTTTCTACCATTTTCTCAGAATTCTACCCGTGTTCCCTTCTCCATCGCCGTGGCCACTCCATCCCCTTTTTCCTCACAACAAAACCTGAACCAGATTTTTCCCTCGCCAATGCTAGAATCTCACCTCGATCAGCAGCAAGAAATGCAACCGGGTCTGCATGATGATGAACCCGAGAACAACGGCGCGTACTATTCTGATGATAGCAACAATCTTCTCCAGAGTTTCGTTTTACTTGAGCAAAACCTGAATCCGGTTTCCCGGTCAACTCCGGCTCTCCTTCATGTGTCGTTTAACCGGGATTACAGCTGATTCTCTATCGGCACTGACTGGGGGTTTCGAGTCTATGAATGCGACCCATTTCATGAAATTTTACGGCGGGAGTTCGACTGTAACGGAGGCGTCGGCACGGTGGAGATGATTTTCCGCTTTGACATCCTGGCCCTTGGCGGCGGTGGTGAAACCCCGCTGTATCCCCAAAAGAAGGTCATGATCTGGGAAGCTCTCCAGAGTCGCTGCATCGGGGATATCTCCTTCCGGTCGGAGGTCCGCGGGGGTCCGGTTACTAAGTGATTGGATTATCGTGGTTCTTGAAAAGAAAGTTTTCGTGTACAATTTTAAGGATTTGAAGATGTTGCACCAAATTGAGACCATTGCGAACCCTAAGGGCCTCTGCGCTGTTTCACAGGTGGGAGGGTCGTTTGTGTTGGTTTGCCCTGGGTCGCAAAAGGGTCAGGTTAGGGTGGAGCATTACGGGTCAAATAGGACTGAGTTCATTTCGGCTCATGATTCTAGAATCGCGTGCTTCACTCTGTCACAGGACGGAAATCTGGTTGCCACTGCTAGTAACAAGGGAACTCTGGTTCGGATTTTTAATACCCATGATGGCACTTTGTTGCAGGAGGTAAGAAATTATTTGCAAATTTGCTGCCTTGGTTACTTTTATGAAACCAAGTTTCTTAAAGATTTCAGTTCTTTCTATGGCTTAATTACATTTTGAAAAGAAATGAGTGACTGAATTGAGGAGGAAGATATTGTTGCCGATCACAAAATCCTGTTTAGGAAAAGGGAGGTAAAATCTTGGATGCATTACGGAGGAGCCGAAAGTGCATCCCTGTTTTCGTAAATTTTTCTTTTCCAACATAAACAAAGTACTAGCTGTTTTCAATCTCGCCCAAGTGGATACAACCTCGGAAATTGAGTGAAAGATGAGTCCTGGCTTTAAAAGTTTTGGATTCTACTCCATTCTTGATGGTTACTCTGCTGAGGTTTTCCTTGAGGGGAGGTTGAAATATTTGGATGCCCATGAACTCATAAGACTTTTGAGTCGTGCTCCCCGTACAGGGGAGTTTCACAGGGGGCCTTACAGCCCCTCTACAGTGAGGAGGCCTTGTGAAATTCCCCTAATTTCTCCTTTTACTGATGTCTGTATAAAGTTGTGTTCCAGTAAAAAGTAATTGACTGTTAGTATTAACCTGTTATGAATTCAGGGTGTATTTGTTGTAGAAAGACTGATTGTGAGCAGGGTGCAGAAGTGGGAAACCAAGTTAAAACTTATGTCTTGAGAATAGACTTTGATTTTTGAACTCTTTGTATTTCTTGTTTCTTGCTTCGATAGCAACAACACTTTCGTTAAGTTTCGTAATAGTGCAGATGGATCGTGTATCACTTGATTTATTGATTGTCGTAATTATTTCATTAAATGATATCCAATTTCATGAAAGATGAATGCTGGTGCATTCCTATTTGGAGAAGTGGATGATACAAATATGGATGCAATCGATCTATCAGAGGTTAATGTTGAACTTATAACTGCTGTAGTTTTACCCTTCTTGCTGAGCGATTTTCCTGCTACTCTTTTTGTATCATTGAAGAGTTCTTGTTCTTGTTAGCACTAATTTTTTATTGTGACCCATATGTGCTTGTATGCATTAGGATAAGATTTGAGTCCTTTGTCAACTGATCGAATACCTGGAAATTTGATGCAGGTAAGGAGGGCCCAGTGGTTAGCTGTCTCAAGTGACAAGGGCATTGTTCATGTTTTTAACCTCAAGGTTAATTTAGGAAACCTTGGAAATGATAACTCCCATCGTCCTCCTGATCGAAATGTTGCTGCATCAACATCTAGTTCTTCACTCTCGTTCATCAAAGGTATACTGCTTTCTTAAAGCTGGCCTGAAAGTTGAACTCCCTTATTATTAAACATTATTGCGAACTGCATTCTTTTCATTGCGGAAAATTTATAGACGGCTTCACATATCTTGATTAATTGGAAACTCACAAGATCAGTTGCATTCCTAATGTAGTTGACACAGGAAGAAAATTGAGAGACGGTCATCACTGAGATAATAGAAGAATTTTATAAATCCACTGCATCTTAAGGGGAAGAAGTCTGATAAAACTGCATGTTTTCTATTCTTTGAATCTGTAAAAAGACAAAGGGTTTTCAAAAATCAATCGAGTGCGAAAGGAGTTTATCATCTCGGTGTGTATTTCCTTGTTTTCCTGGTGAAAATAAATAAATAAATCTACAGCTATTCTGCTTTCCATTTCTCTGTGAAAGCAAAGCTAAGTTATTATTAGTACAAAAAACAGACTTTTAAGATTGTTTGGCAAACTAAGTAAATTAAACGTTTAACTCACTTTTTAAGGAAGCATTTTGATCAGTTCAAAAAAGAAAAAAAAGGAAGCATTTTGAAGAAATGTACATATGTCCATGCTGATTTGGGGTTAATGATCGATGATGTAAATATCCATATCCCAATGAAGAACTAATGGTTTGAACCGGTAAAGATTTGAGAAGTACGAAATGCAAATAGTATTTTGTGGCTATCAGCATGCAGTTTTATCATCTATCAATTCTATATTGTTGAGTAATGGGGAGGAAAAAACATGTATATTCATTATGCGGATATGTTGTACAAATTGTTAAGTGGATGTTTAAAGCATGAAACTTAAACCAAGATAATTCTAATTAAAAAGATAATTCCTTCTTGATTAATTACATGAAATCAGCCCATAAGTACAGCGAGAAACCAGTCTACGCCTCTGCACAATCATGCTTATTCAAAAAATTGGTTTCCTTTTTAAAAAAAATCAATCGATTTTGGTTCAGATTGATTCGATCGGTTCGGTTACAATTTCCTTGCCCACTCCTAAATTAAAACCGTGGTACAATTAACAAAAATTTAGTTGTATTCTTATTAGAATTGAAATAATTACTGCATAAAAAAAAAAACACTTGGCACGACATTGCTATTGATTCAGTTCCAAGATTGTAATTATTCAAAACTCGACTGGAAGAGACAAGTAATAAATTTTATCGTCTCCCTCCTTTTTAATCTTAATATAATAATAATATATTTTAAAATGTCACTAGTATAGATTAACTTGTTCACCATAAAATCTGGTTGGACATTGGATCAACACGTCTCAGCTCCTCCCTCTTAAACACGTGGATCTCTTGCGCACTAGGACAAACAATCAACTTGCAAATGGGGTCGAGGTGGCTCCCGTTTGCACTCCGATACCTAAGTCGGTACTCATATGAAGCTAATATAAATTGGGTGCTGGAAATATAAGTGTGTAAAAGAGAGAAAAATGAGTTAGTGTAAAATATAGAGTTAGAGTATTGAATTACCAACATTTTCCTTGGAGGCAAGTGCGCTCTATTTATAGAATGAGTAATTCTCTTAAATTGTGACACGTATTATGCTTTACACATTACAAGATCCTAACCATTCCTGAGATAAACTATTTATTTGGCTATAATTATTGCTACATGTCATAGGGTTAAAGCAACCATCAAATCACTTTAAAGATATTGTCACATCAAGCTATCTTATTATTTTTCCAGGGTACTCACTTCGGCTTAGGAGTACCTCGGCATAAGGGTACCTAGACATAGCATCACCCCTGCATAGGGGTACCTCGGCATAGCATCACCCCGGCATATTGGTACATTGGCATAAGGATACCTCGGCATGTAAGAGTCTAGCAAGTTTAGTATCTACAGTTTGGCCTATGGGTCATGATTAGGTGAATGGATGTTTTGTGGATCCCCTAATGGGCCCATATGGATGACGTGTCATGTAAAATTAGTCATGGTCGTAACACTAGTCTCTCAAGTCTGGTTGCTTCATTCATGTGCGAACCGGACTTAAAAATATAAGGGATCGAAGATAATGGAATGTGTATATACTCTAAGAAATAACTAAAATCGGAAATATATGAAAAATCATTCTTGCAAGACACCATCAGAATGGAAAAAATAGAATATATTTTTCATGGTAAAGTGTCGCCGAAGAGGAATAATATAGGCACTTGGACCCATGCTTTAATATAGTTTGAACACTTGGGTCCTTATTTGAATACTGACAATCCTTTCACGTAGATTTTTCTTAGTTATATTAAAAGAGTATTGGGCTGCATTATTCAAACTTTTGAAAGTGTATCTCTTCTCCCAACAAAAAAGAATACTCGAGAATGCTTCGAACTTACGAAGACATATAGGCTCATAGCAATATCCCGAGCATGTCTCAAATGAGAGGGGAATTACAAAGTTTCCTTCGATAACATTGAAGATCTTACGCCTAAATGTGCGAGGGCTAATAGCCTGTTTGGATAGCAGAGAGAATATGCTCAATTCAAGCATCTAGAGGGCTTACAAGCCTGTCTCGTTTTGAGATGTGTATCTTTGGATAATATGAAACGACGTATATATACGTTATGTCTTGTGTCGACATGCGTGTATATGCTCTAGTCCCTTAAATTGGAAGCCCCAGACATACTTGGCTGAGGTTCGAATTTAAAGCTTTTAGATGTTTTTCCTAGAGTGAAATCGACCAATGACAGAATCCTTTGTAAAAGGAGTTCATTGAAGGATTCCTTCCCCTGGAAGGAGTCCTTTGGAAGGGGTCCCTGACTTGGAGGGAGTCAATTGATGTAGTTTTTCTCTTGAAAGAAGTCCCTTATAGGAGTCCTTCCCCTGGAAGGAGTCCTCGACTTGGAGGGAGTCAATTGACATAAATCTTCTCTTGGAAGAAGTCCCTTGTAGGAGTTCTTCCCCTGGAAGGAGTCCTCGACTTGGAGGGAGTCAATTGACGTAGTTCTTCTTTTGGAAGAAGTCCCTTGTAAGAGTCCTTCCCTTTTAAGAAGTCCTTGACTTGGAGGGAGTCAATTGACGTAGTTCTTATCTTGGAAGAAGTCCATTGTAGGAATCCTTCCCCTGGAAGGAGTCCTTTGGAAGGGGTCCCTGACTTGGAGGGAGTCAATTGACGTAGTTCTTCTCTTGGAAGAACTCCCTTGTAGGAGTCCTTTGGAAGAAGTACTTCGGAAGAAGTCCATGGAAGAAGTCCTTCGGAAGAGGTACTTTGGAAGGAGTCCATGGAAAGGATTCTTCGGAAGGAGTCCATGGAAGACGTCCTTCAGAAGAGGTATTTCGGAAGGAGTCCATGGAAGACGTCCTTCGGAAGAGGTGCTTCGGAAGGAGTCCATGGAAGAGGTCTTTCGGAAGGGGTGCTTCGGAAGGAATTCATGGAAGAGGTCCTTCGGAAGGAGTCCATGGAAGACGTCCTTCAGAAGAGGTACTTTGGAAGGAGTTCATGGAAAGGGTTCTTCGGAAGAGGTACTTCGGAAGGAGTCCATGGAAGAAGTCCTTCGGAAGGAGTCCATGGAAGAGGTACTTCGCAAGGAGTCCATGGAAGAGGTCCTTCGGAAGAGGTACTTCGGAAGGAGTCCATGAAAGACGTCCTTCGGAAGAGGTACTTCGGAAGGAGTTCATGGAAGAAGTCCTTCGGAAGGAGTCCATGGAAGATGTCCTTCAAAATAGGTACTTCGGAAGGAGTGCTTCGAAAGGAGTCCATGGAAGACGTCCTCAAAAGAGGTACTTTGAAAGGAGTCTATGGAAGACGTCTTTCGGAAGATATCCTTGAGCCATGCCACTTAGACAATATGGGGGCTCTTGAGCCATGCCACTTCGGCCATGCCACTTAGGCATATATGGGGGGCTTCTTGAGCCATGCCACTTAGGCATATATGGGGGGCTTCTTGAGCCATGCCACTTAGGCAATATGGGGGGCTTTTTGAGTTATGCCACTTCGACAATATGGGGGGTTTCTTGAACCATGTCACTTAAGGCAATATGGGTGATTCTTGAGCCATGCCACTTAAGCAATATGGGGGGTTTCTTAAGTCGTGCCACTTCGGCCATGCCACTTAGGCAATATGGGGGGGCTTCTTGAGCCATGCCGCTTCGGCCATACCACTTTGGTCATACCACTTAGGCAATATGGGAAGCTTTTTGAGCTATGCCACTTGAGGCAATAAGAAGGAAGCCACTTGGGGCAATAAGAAGGGCTTCGTGAGCCATGCCACTTAGGGCAATAAGAAGGAAGCCACTTGGGGCAATAAGAAGGGTTTCGTGAGCCATGCCACTTGGGGCAATAAGAAGGAAACCACTTAGGGCAATAAGAAGGGCTTCTTGAGTCATACCACTTAGGCAATATAAGGGAGAGTCCCTCTTTCGGGGAGGCTCTTCTTCAAGGTATTTGTTACCAATCTTTCTCAAGAGGTTTCCTTCCTTTTTCAAGGTTTTTTTTAATTTTTTTTATAGTATTTATCCATTCTTTTTCAAAAGGTTCTTCACATTTTTTCAAGGTTTTTTTTGGTTCTTCACTCTTTTTCAAGAGATTATCCGCCCCTTTTCAAGGTTTTGTATTACTTTTTACTACGTGATTTCGTGGTTAGATGTGTGGTTTTTCACAGACGGCGCCAAATGTTGACCACAAAATCTGGTTGGACCTTGAATCAACACGTCTCAGCTCCTCCCCTTGAATACGTGAACCTCCTGCGCACTAGAACAAACAATCAGCTTGCAAAAGGGGCCGAGGTGGCTCCCGTTTGCACTCCGATACCTAAGTCAGTACTCATATCAAGCAAATATAAATAGAGTGTGGGAAATATATATAAGTATATAAAAGAGAGAAAAGGGAGTGAGAGTAAAATATTGAGTTAGAGTATTGAATTACCAACATTTTTCTTGGAGGCAAGTATGATCTATTTATAGAATGAGTAATTTTCTTAAATTGTGACACGTGTTATGCTTTACACATGGCAAGATCCTAACCATTAATGAGGTAAACCATTTCTTTGGTTATAATCATTACTACATGTCATAGGGTTAAAGCAATCATCAAATCCCTTTAAAGATGCTGTCACATCAAGCTATTTTGTCACATTTTCATGGTACTCACTTCGACTTAGGAATATCTCGGCATAAGGGTACCTCGACATAACATCACCCCGGCATAGAGATACCTCGTCATAACATCACCTCGACATAAGGGTACTTCGGCATGTAAGAGTCCAGCAAGTTTAGTATCCACAGTTTGGCATGTGGGTCATGATTAGGTGAATGGATGTTTTGTGAATCCACTGATGAGCCCATATGAATGAGGTATCATGTAAAATTAGTCATGATCGTAACATAACTCATTCGCGTTGATTGCTCCGATCAATACGTGTCGATGTAAAAGCGATGTATTTGGCTATGAATTTATTGTTCAATAAATTTGTGTACATCGGACAAGAAATCGGACAAGTCACACTACCCACTAACGCGTAAAAGTGTGATACAATTGGACTGAATTACAATAATATTTGCTAAAGTGACATGCGCACTTATGTAATATTCCGACACAATTAACTATGTGGGGGTGTCACTGACAAATGACATGAGCAAGTACGTAATATCCAAATGAGAAAAAGAATCAATTTTGACAGTCCCGAATCTCCACGCACGCATTTTTCAATTTTCCGAACGGATTTTACACTATAAATACTAGCACGTTCTCTCCCTTAATTTCCCAGATCAATTTCTTCATTCACTTAACCCACAATAAATCTTTAAAAACTCTGTACTCATGGCAATCAAGGTCCATGGTGGCTTGATATCTACTGCAACTATGAGAGTTTTAGCATGTCTCGAAGAAAAAGAGCTCGAGTACGAGTTCGTCCCGGTTAACCTGCGGGCTGGAGAGGCCAAAAGGGAGCCTTTTCTTTCCCTCAACGTAAGTCTTATTTTCCGTATATTCTTGTTCGATTGAATAATGCTATTTATCAACTCAATTTCATTCTTTACTTGAATTGATGTAGCCATTTGGTCAAGTACCAGCCCTTGAAGATGGTGACTTGAAGCTCTTTGGTAAAGTTTGCTTTCCTATCATTATCTTAATTTTAATTTTAAATCTGTGCATTCTAGATGATCAAAGCCACAAATATATATATATATATATATATATATATATATATTACTTGTAATGATGATTTAAACTTTTAGACTGAAATATCTGATAACAAATTGTGATGATGCAGAATCAAGGGCTATTACCAAATACATTGCTTACAAATATGCCAACAAGGGAACGCCTCTCATAAGCCAGGATCCAAAGGAAATGGCAATGGAGTGTGTGTGGATGGAAGTGGAAGCACAAATATATGAAAATGCTGCATCAAAACTCACCTGGGAACTCTGCATAAAGCCGAAAGTTGGCTTGACTACAGACGAGGCCGTGGTGGAAGAGTACGAAGAAAAGCTTGCTAAAGTTCTCGACGTATATGAAGATCGATTGGCGACGTCAAAATACTTGGGTGGAGATTGTTTCTCTCTAGCAGATTTTCATCATCTCCCCACTGTAAACTACTTGATTGGCACAAAAATAAAAGCACTTTTTGATTCACGCATTTACGTGAACACCTGGTGTGCAGATATATTAGCACGGCCTGCTTGGAAGAAAGTCTTTGCCATGAAAGACAACAAATGAGAGATCATCCCTTCAAATCATGCACCATTAATGGAGTTTCTTCTATCTAACTTACAACGTGTTTGGCTCAGCTTAAAAGCGAAAAAAAAAATGGTCGTGAAATGAGTTTTTATTATTATAAGATAAAAGTTAATAAAGTTTACCCTTTAGAAAATTCGGTGGTGGAAGGATTTATTTGTAAACCTTTATGGTGACATTGAATATATGTATTTTTACTTTTTAGTACTATTATATGCATACTTGAATTATATAGTTACTTTATGGTGACATAGAATTTATGCGCGCTTGTTACTATCAGTATGCATACTCATGTAATTTCTTGAATATGCATTGTTACGTTCTTACAACAAATTGTACTACACATAATCACAAAAATTGCCCTGGTACCAACTAAAGGCACGGCACTAGAGTAGGGCTCGACACAATAATCGTGTAAATTAGTTTCTATAGCATGATTATAAGCAAAAATTAATATCCATTTGACCTAACTTATAGATTACCTAAATCCACTTCAGATTACAAATTGTGAACTCGATGTTCTTTGATGTGCCATTGAGTGAAATTAGATTACATAATCAACATGTCGATGTCTGGATAATTATTCTGCGAATGCATTATGAAAAAATTGTTTAAGAAAAAATGAGCTTAAGTTAAAAAATAATTAGTAGTGTAACACTCATTTCAGCCCCGTCTGAATCTAATTATTAGATATTTGATGAGGGTAAATCATATAAGTGATGAGTCAATAAGATGTAATTGTGCCCCCACGAACATGATACAACGGTAAAATAGGAAGAGTTGAAACTAGATGATCGGAGTTCGAATCTTGGCTTTTGAAAAACATTTAAATATTGAAAAACAAGTGCTTACATAAAAGTAGGATCACGGTGCACATTGTCGTCCCTTGAGGGGTTTTGTCCATACGATGTAAATGGAGGTTTATGGGGGAGGAGAATCGTTAGCAGAATGTGTACTCCAATTATACATAAGTTGTATGCGCATTAGGATTTACATGGAGAGCAAATCAAAGAAAATGTCGCTCTCTCTCAAGATTAATCGAGTGAAACTTGTAACACTCGAGTCATTAAAAAAAAATGTGACTGCAAAGAAGTAAAACATTGTTCCTATAATTTTATATAATCTAAGAGTTTGATTTTTTCTATTTAGTGAATTGAGTAGAAATTAATAATTATTTTGTAAAATCTCAAATTGACCTAATTGTGGTTCAATAAATTATACAGACCTGACCAGAGAAACAAATTATTTCTTGTTTCCTTGTGTAATCAACTTCGAAAAAATATTCTTATCTCTATTTGGCGGGGAGATTAAAATCAAAATTTTAATAAAAGTTGATAAAAAATGTTTGGTTGAAAAATTGTCGATCTCATGAAATATGATGTTAAAATTAATTGTTCGCTTTGATTTAGATTAAAATTTTGTTTTTGATTTCTCCCAAACTTGGGACTAAAGCAAGATTTGTCTTTTAGCCTCTGATTGGCAAACTATAAAAAACATTTTTTTTGTTTTTTTTTGTTTTTTGTTCACCAAGGCCCAGGGCATGGTAGGTGGGGCCCATAAGAATGAGGTTCAACCTTTTTTTATAAAAAACATATTTTCAAATAACACAATTTTTTAAATCGCTTTTTAATCACACATTTTTCCTCTTCACTTTTCATTAACATATTTCACCTCGAAAAAAAAAAAAAGAAGGTTTTTAAACACAAACCTAAAAAGGGAGAACAATGTGAAGATAACCAGTTTTTGCTATTTTCTCGTTTTTGGCAGATATAGAACGTGGGTTTAGATAACTCACGTGATAACACACAAAATGTATAAATGAAAATAAAAAGATGAATTCTTTCTTCTCAATTTATAACTTGGAATTAATGGAACTTCACCTTGGAACACTAGACTATCCAGTCTTCAACAAAATCTCACCTATGCAAAATTTATTTGTATTTTAAGGAACCAATAAATAGACTATTAGGTGCAGTAAGCGTGATTCCAGTCAAGTAATTACTCTATCAGTTTTGATAAATAGCCCGTCATGGGCAATGAATCAAATTCTCGTCTATTAAAAGAACTCACATGACAACGAATGCCCGTGACGAACAACATATCAATTTCAATTACTCTATAATATTTCTTGTACATTTTACTAGTTGGCTCTGGACCGTGAAATATACAAGGTTGGACATATCAAACAGTAGTTCTTGCGATTCAAACAATAAAGATGGTTTTGTTTCTTCAACAATTTGATGATATTTTTCTTTAGTGTCACCTTACTTCAGTCATTCTCTTAATCATATATCATTTTTACTTCACATCATGTAATTCTTTTGAATAAGTTTGGACATCGATCGGATCGGTTTAAATATTTAAATACTCAAAATTATTCATTACAGTTCGAGTATTTCTATGGAACCGTTGAATCGAACCCAAACTCTAACTTGAATCATACCTTTCGATTTCGATTTCTACAACTTTTTTCAAAAATTAAAGATAAAAAATTAATGAGACAACTACACAAACTATCTTCTGAATGGCTAGCAAAATAGGATATACCACCAAGTACATATTTCAATACTTTCTTAATTTACTGCAAATATGTCATAAAACGACATTTAGCCCACTTTAGTTCTGATTTTAATTTCAAATCAAAATCAATAATTACTTTTAGCTACATATCTCATCAACATTTATCAATATTTATAAAAAAAAAGGGTCTTATTTTAATTTATACCAAAGAGAGTCTTAATATCTAGCATAGTATCAAATATTATTATAAAGTACCTATTAATTGATCTCTTATCATTCTTCTTTGAAAATTGAGACCGACCATACAAAAATAATAATAATATTATGGTAGGATCGTAGGTAAAAGTTTTTTGTTTTTGCATAAAAATGTGATATTTTTTAGATAAAATATGTAGTTTAAAATTGATTTGATAAAATGTAATGTTTGTTAATTTCTTTATAAACAAGTTTATCAAACGGTCAAATTTTTATTTTATTTTTTCAATTGCGGCCATGAATTGGAGCACGAGATTTTAGGCTACTGATTTCTTCGTCACTCCCCATCTGAATAATGCTGGTTGTACAAGACATTTAACAAGCTTGTTGACAATTCTAATTTATCGTGATATTTCGCTGACCAAAAAGACGTGAGTAATTTGTGTAAACAATAAAATTTGTCTCCTGCTGAAAATTGCCAAAACCGGAACAGAAGCCCTAATACATCCACTGAGCTTTCCTCTTCAGCACCTGCTGAAAATTGCCAAAATCGGAACAAGCCCTAATCCATCCACTGAGCTTTCCTCTTCAGCACCTCACCTTCCATTCCACCGCCGACTCCCACCCACATTGCCGGAAATCAACACGACGACAAGAGTAAATTCTAGTTCTGATTTTCCTCTGTGCCCAGCTGCGTTTGTAGGAAAAAAAAATAAAATCTGAATCCATTGAGACCGATTTTCCTCTGTGCCCAGCTGCTTTTGTAGCAAAAAAAAAAAATCCGAATCCATTGAGACCGACACTGTGCTTTCCTCTTCAGCACCTCCCTTCCATTTCTTGACTCCACCGCCGACCACCAACCCACATTGCCGGAAATCAACACCACCGTAAGTGTAAATTACAGCAGCGATTTTGCTCTGTGCCCAGTTGCGTTTGTAGACTGTGAACCATAAAATCCAAATCCAGCTCCTGGACAACTGTAATGTCTACCGATAAGAGGCAATGTTTAACTACTATTAATTTTCTACTGAAATTGCACTCAAATTGTAGATTTTCCGGGCATTATTATTGCAACTGAAAATTTATTTTGTTCCTACTGTCTCAGTGCATTTGGATTCCTCTGTGCAAATTTTTTGATTTTTTTATTACTTTGTTAATTTTATTAGTTTGCATTGCTTCTATTGGTGGTTTGTAAATAGAAAGGGCATTAGTCATTTGTTGGGTTCATTTGGGAAGTTGACTGATGATGCTTGGCTTGGCACCAATGTGAAGAGTTTTCTTTCATGATAAGCGACTTTAAGCTGGAAACTAAACAAATTCCGAAAACAATTTTTTTCCTCTCGGTGAATATGATAGTCTATGTAGGAACCATGTAATGGTGCGGCATATACATTTTTTTTTCTAAAATTTTCAGACGTTGAACAGGTAATGAATCACCAGTGTTTGAGGTGAATGAATTAGTTGCAGGTGATGATGGTGTGGAAATAGATGAGATAACACCAGATAATTGGGTAGGGGTCAATGAAGAGAATACAAATGAGGATATTGGTATTGTGCCGGAGGTTGGGATGAAATTTTTATCTTATGATGAGGCTTTCGAATTTTACATGCAGTATGCTTACAATATGGGCTTCCCTGTACGGAAAAGAAATACAAAAAGAAGCCCAGATGGGGTTCTAACAAATGCCACATTTGCTTGTAGCCGAGAAGGGAAGAGAGTTAGTTCTACAACTAAATCCTTGAATCCTCATCCCACAATTCAAACGGGATGTAAGGCAAAGATGACAGTGTGCTCAGATCTGAACGGAAATTGGCGTGTTACGAAGCTCCACCTTGACCATAATCATAGGACTAGTCCAACAAAATCGAGACTGTATCGATGTAATAGACAACTGAATGATCAAGTTAAACGAAAGCTCGAGGTAAATGACATTGCCGGAATTCCAATGCACAAGAGTTTCAATTCGGTTGTTGTTGAGGCGGGTGGATATGATGACTTGACTTTTACCGAAAAAGACTGTAGGAACTACATTGATAAAGTTCAACGTTTAAGACTAGGCAAAGGTGATGCTTTAGCAATCCAATCATATTTCTCGCGAATGCAAAAAAATTGTCCTGGTTTCTTCTTTAGCATTGATTTAGATGATGAAGCAAGTTTGAGAAATGTATTTTGGGCTGATAAAAGGTCTAGACTTGCATACATCGAATTCGGGGATGTCGTTACATTTGATACCACTTACTTGACGAATAGGTACGATATGCCCTTTGCCCCTTTTGTAGGTGTGAACCATCACGGGCAATCCACAATGCTAGGTTGTGGCTTAATATCCAATGAGAACACAGAGACATTTGTTTGGCTTTTCACGACATGGCTTGATTGTATGGATGGGGTAGCCCCACCATCTATCATTAGTGATCAGGATAAGGCCATGCAAAATGCAATTCAAATTGTATTTCCAAATAGTAAGTACATATGGTGTTTATGGCACATCTTAAAAAAGCTTCTTGAAAAATTTGGGTATCATCCTTATAAGGGATCCATAATGCATGATGTACATGAAGTGGTCTATGAAACCCAGCATCCTGAAGAATTTGAGGTGGGTTGGGGATTAATGATTGATAGGTATCCCTTGCATGGAAATGAGTGGTTGTCAGGTTTGTATCAAGAGAGAGCTCGTTGGGTACCATGTTACTTGCGAACAACATTTTGGGCTGGGATGTCAACTACACAGCGGAGTGAGAGTATGAATGTGTTCTTTGATGAGTTTGTTCATTCGAAAACGTCGTTGAAGAAATTTGTTGAACAATATGACCGGGCATTGAGATCGAAGGTTAAGAAGGAATTTCAGGCAGATTTTAAGTCTTACTCTCAGATGGTCCCTTGCATAACAGGGTTTGGGTTTGAGAGACAATTCCAAGAGGCATACACAATTGCCAAATTCAAGGAGTTCCAAGAAGAGATAACTGGAAAAGTCTACTGCGATGTTCTATCGAGTGAGGACGTGTTTGGGGGTACTGCACATGTTGTTCAAGAAGTTATAATTGTACATAGAGTGCCTAGAAAAAAGGAGTTCAATGTGAAGTATGACTTAGAGGAAGGTAGCATCGTTTGCAGCTGCCACTTATTCGAGTTCAGAGGTATAATTTGCAGACATTGTGTCTCGGTGTTGATCCGAACTAATATGAATTTACTTCCCGAGAAGTACATCCTTAGGAGATGGAGAAGAGATGTGGTAAGAGCATATACGCGGGTTAAAATCAATTACGACGGGTGGATTAGTACTCCGTCTCAATTGAGGTATGATAAACTGTGTAAGTCTTTTGAAAATATGGCGAACGTTGTTTGTGACGATGAAGTTCACACTGAGGAGTTAATGGAATGGATAGAAGCTCATATGAATGATCTAAGTGTCGGGATTCTGGGTACTAGTTATAATAGCAATCGCCTTTCTCAGGATAGGACATCAGATGGTCGACTGGTTGACACGATATCTGTGGATCCAATCTTGGATCCAAAGTGCACAAAATCAAAGGGAGCTCCTAGAAAGTTGCGGAAAAAGGGTCCGTTGGAGACAACTACAAAGAAATCGAAGGTATGCTTTAATTCTCATTACATGGTATCGTGATATAATTTAAAAAAATAAAAATAATAAATATACAGTAGCTTGTTTATCTCTTGTGATGTGTGCAGGCACCTTCAAAGTCAAAGAAAGGGAAGACCCCGATCCAAACTACTGTAGTTGACGATCCTTCCTTGCATCCACCATCACACGTTCCACAATGTCAGATGCTAACTCCATTCTCTTACACACAGCAACTAATGGTAAGTCGAGGATATTACAAAAAAGTGTTATTCTAAAAAAGACATGTACATTTGTGAGTGACATATTAATGACACCATTGTTAACTTAAACTAGTGCTTTCATTTAATCTCATTTCACTACATTTATTTTTAGGGTGCTCAACTTCAACAATTTGGTGGAGCTCATGGAGGCACTTGGAGTACAAGCTACGGGATAAACTAACAGGTGTTGCCATTCTATTTACCCAAACGTCCCCACGATGAAGATCGTGCATGAAGCAAAGATGATTGGCTCTTACCATTCTGTTTGACCATAAAATTGGAGACATTACGCTATGTACTCATGATGTAATGTGACAAATGTTACATGATTTATATTCAAGAACTTATTCTTTTGTGGTTTCTCCTATTTTTCAGGTAATATATATGCACTATAATTTCTTTAAGCACTAAATTAATTGATTTCACATCATATCGATTTTGCAAACAGGAATTAGAAGCACAAGTTTACGCATAATAAGTACTCCATACAATTAGGCCAAGGAGTCTCTTGATGTTGCAAATTAAAATTCACTTGTTCATAACTCAAAAGCCCTAAAACATTACACTTCCCCGAATTCGCACATGTCACATACATCTACTCATCCTCTAACTTCTCTTTCCCTTTCCCGTTCGGACTTCGTTTGTTCTTGCGAATTCTGATGATGTCAATTTCCACGCCCTCTTCATTTGATATCTATGCACATGTTTGGAGTAGTCGTGACAAATCATCTGTTGCTTCTTCGCCTGTTTCTTTCTCTTCCTTGTACCAATTGAAATAACGACAAGTCGTTCGGCCATAGGAATAGAACAGCTTATGATGATTTTCCATCATTTTCTCCACCTCAAACAATCGCAAAAATCCTTCTCCTCACCTAGGGCAACGCTTCTTCGTTGGACAATCTGCGAACCAATGATCTGTTTGTCTACAACTGTGACAGATTCCATAATTCTTTCCCCTCATCGCGACCTCCTGAAAATTACTTCGAATTATCAGCCAATCTTGTTTAACCAAATGAGCCACAAAATAAATCTATGTCATAACACAGTTCAAATCACTTAGGACTTAGAGTGATTAGCAGCATTCAAAATTGATTAACTGCACTCAATATTGATTCTTTTTTGGAGTAGAAACATAGAGTGATGAAGATTATTACATAGACTATAACAATACATGAAATTGAAAAAAAAAAAAAAAAAAAAAAACGAGACACATTTATAATAAATCTATGTAATAGAGCAGTTCAAATCAATTACGACTTCGGATGATTGACTGCATTCAAAATTGAATAACTGCAATGATTGATTTACTGCACTAAGAATTGATTCTTTTTTGGAGTAGAAAATTAGATTGTTGAAGATTATTACAAAGACAGTAACAATACATGAAATTGAACCAAGCATTATTTTGAAAAAATATTGCTGAAGATTATTACAAAGACGGTAACAATACATGAAATTAGATTTACTGCAACCAGCATTATTCTGAAAAAAATAAAAAAATAAAATTGAACCAGTCAATTGAAGGAGCAAGCTTGAACGAAGGAGCAAACTTGAACGAAGGTGTCTACCAATCAATTGAACCAAGCATATATCAAGTAAACAAAAAAAAACGAGGAGCAGGCTTCATCGACTTAATTGGTTCTTCGTGTTCACCGAGCTCAATACTTCATCAACAAATTATCAGCAAGTTAGGGCAACTAAGTGGAGGCGGTGACAGTGTTCGGAGTGTTACCGTACTTCGTTATTCCCACAGTGAGTGACCATTTGTTCCTCCGACGGCGGCTAGAGCAAGGTACCGACTAAATCCCGACCTTCTACAACCCTGGTCAACAACAGCAACGGAACGAGCAATGCTCAGGGCAGTAGCAACGGAATGCAAGTTTTGATTTCAGAAATTTAAATTTTTCGTCAATCTGGTTGCTGTAGTTGGAATCAGATCTAGAGAGAGTAAAAACGGAGATGCGGGCAGTGGGTTTTGAAAAGAGAAAGGCAGTCAAGTGATTTGGTGGTTGACAGAATGTTACTTTGGTCATTTCGTTTGAAATTGTCAAGGGGCTTGTTAAAAGCCTTGTACAACTAGCACTTCCGCTCCCCATCTACTTAAAAGTCTCAACACACCCTGTAGCAAAACTCAGAAATTTCAAGTGACCAGAGTATATGAACCTCGTAATGGCTAACTCATCCGAGTTCCACCTGGTTATCTCCACCATGTTGGTGGCTATGCTCATTCCCGCCGCCAATGCCGGTAGTGCCAACCGTGAAATCAGCTGGATGTCGACGAAGCCGAGTTACTAAGGATCAATGGCAGGGTGTGGTGAATTTGACATGGATTTTGAAATAAACAGGCGCATTTTATTTGCCAACAAATATATAAGCTATGGTGCACTGCAAGCTAACAGTGTCCCCTGCTCCCTGAAAGGTGCATCGTACTACAACTGCCGACCGGGTGGTGAAGCTATCCCCTACAGCCGCCAATGCTCTGCCGTTACCGAATGCCGAAGTTAATATTTCTTGCCTCTATTTATACGTTCGTAAGTCCTGCCTCTCTTCTCAATTTTACAGCATAGATTTTTGGGTGATGATACACCCCGAGGTGACTGTGCGGTCACCTCAGGAGTTACCCGAGGTGATTTTATCATTTTTCTAGATTTTTTTATGTTGAACTTGATGTGACCGAGCAAATTAAGGAAGAGATTTATGATTACGAGATTTTAATACATTGTTCTGTCCAATTCAGCTTCACCCAGTATACTCTTCCATGGTTTATTTGCTCAAACTATTAGCTCTCTATTAATAACAAAAATGCTACTTGTAAATGTTAACATGGAGGTTGATAATGAGTGATGTGAATATGTGAGGAATGTTGATTTAAGAAGTAATGTGATGTGTGAGAAACAGGATTGCAGGATTAGAAAAAGTCTATTTGTACCGACTTTGTGTATGGATTGGTGTCCAAATAGCCGTATTGGCCCATGTGCTGACCATAGATCGAAAAATGATGTGATGTGTAGATGACTATGATGTTGCCATGTGTCCGATCTGTATACCAATCTGTACACCGACCTATATGAGTAGCCGACTGTTCAAGTTACCCAGTGTACTCTTCCATGGTTTATTTGCTCGAACTATTAGTGATCTCTCTCTCTCTCTCTCTCTCTCTAAAAGATGTTTTACTAGAAATATTCTAGCTATTGCTTCATCATGCAGTGAAAGAATGTAATAACAAAAATGAACTTGTGACACATATATAAAAGTAATCTATATTGTATTTTAAAATGAGAAAGTCTGACCAACCATTGACAAGTATTTCTCGCCCAAAGTTTTTATTTTTATTTTTTATATACACTTTACACAACATTTCTCGCCCAGCCATTGATTCAGTTTGGGAATATTCACGCATTAATTGCTTTGTGTTAGCCGCCTTTTTAGCGACTGACACCATTTATTTATTTTTCTTTCAGCCTTATTCTTTCAACTCTTTTTTTTAAAAAAAAAACTTTTTTTGTCCTGATATATATATTTTTGTAATTTAGTCTTTTGTAATGTGTTGTTCTTATTTTTTTATTTTGTCAAAATAATTTTTAATAAACATATAAGTATTAAATTTCGATCACACATTCTATAACAAATTTACAAACAACATTATTTGAAATAACGGGTCTCGAACAGGGGGTCAATAATAATACGATAAATTATTTTTAAATAATAAGGTTTGAAATAGTAAAAAATATCAGAATGTAAAGTTAAAAGTAGAGAATTTTTTTAATTTATGTGTAGATTATTTTATTGGTAAAATGTGGTAGAAAATGACTTTTGAAAAAAAATGATGTTTTTGAATAAGTGAAAAGAAAATGTGTGTGATTAAAGTCGTATTCGATAAAATTTATAAATCCAAATTATAATGGATACAATATTCCAAACCACTTTTTAACCTCACACATTTTCTTTCTCCAATTTTTAACCGCACATTTTACCTAAAAAACCAAAATAATACACATTATAAATCAATTTCCATTTATTTTAGACGCCAAACGGATCCTTAAAAAATGGAGAGAAAATGTGTCTTGTTAAAAAATAATTGGGGAAAGTATTATTTGTTTAAAAATTGATTTATAAATTGTAATGATTATATTAAAAAAACAAAAGTTTATATTTATCTAATTTATGTAATGTCTATTTCATCTTGATATTCATTATACAAAATATCATTTTTTTAAAAATTAATTTTCTGTTCATTTTACACTAATAAAATAATCTACACATAAACTAAAAATTAATTTTCTACTTTTAACTTTACATTCTGAAAAAATTACTATTACAAACATAATTATTTGAAATAATGTTTCATGTTATTATTAGCTCCTGTTTAAGACCTTTCATTTCAAAAAATGTAAATACAATATTTAATAATTAATTATATTTTTTAATCATTCTTAATTTTAATAGATGCGTAAATGTTATATGATATACGATTTTAAGTATAATTTTTTTACTTCAATATTGCATGTTGCATATCGTGATAATTACTAGATTTGCGTAGTTATTATTTTTTACTATTTGATTTTATAAGTAAAAATATATAATTTTATTAGTTAAATACAAATATTGTGGGTTTAATTTAAGAACGCATTTATAATTATTGTGATTAATATTTTTGAATGAAAATTGGAAAAACATAAATACGAGAGGAAATGCAGAAATCGTGAAAAATATATTGATATCTTCTACAAAATTAATATTGTAGCCATAATATTACATCAAACATGATATAGCATCAAATAAACTACTAAATATGCATTTTCTTTGAAATTAATAATAGCACATAAAAATTATTGAAATTAATAGTCATTTATTACTTAAATATATAAATTGACTTACTATTCAAATAAGCTATTATAATTTTAATTAGTTATTTTAATAGTTCAATAGTTATTGTACACTCATTTGTGACATATATAATTTTCGTGTCTGAAATTACACAAATTCAAAAATCAGAATCATGAAAAATGAAACTTATTCAAATTAGGGACGTTTTATGCTATTTATCCTATTGTTTAATAATGGCCTAAGTGTATATTTGTATGTTAACAAAGATTATGATTTTTTAAAAATAAAATGTATGGTTAAAAATAAATAAGAGCAATTAAAAAGTTATTTGAGGAAATGTGAAGAAAAATTTGACCTTCATTTGGTAAATAATTTATAAACAAATTTATAAATAAAACATTTTTCTAAATCACCTTTTTAATCACACACTTCTCTAAATCATTTTTCAATCATTATATATAAAATTGTTTATAAATCATGCATTTTTTCAAATTACTTTTTAGCGAAACACGTCATTCGTAGAGTGCGACCTTGACGCACTTATTTACATTGTCTTTCTTGAAAGGACCGACTTTGCTTTGAGAAAAAAAAAAAGGGGAACTCGTTAGGCCTTCAGCCCAACATTGGAACATACTATAGTCCCATGTGACGAAGATCCGACATCGAGGTGCCAAACCTTTTCATTTGCTGGATGGGAGCTATATGACCAGCAACGTTCACGTACATCTCCATGAGAAAGGCAGTAGTAACACAAGACAATTCACAGAATGGTTGTTGACTCTACCAGAGGAGTATGCCTCATACTCAGCGATGACTTATCTCACTACTAGTTAAGAATCACAATTCTTAACGTCAATTTTGTCTCCTTATTTACGAATAAAGCCTACTGAAGTGTACGATCAACCCAAGAGTAAGGCCTACTAGCTACTGTAGGACTGGACGTATATCTATCCGACTAGAGAGGATCGCTTGTTCCTTGAAAAGTTCTTTCAAATTATTCATCTATCTGATTGACGAATCACACATACATTTTTCTAAATCGTTTTCAATCACATATATTATTTTGAAAACATCACATGTTTTGTCTATAAACGATTTTTTTTTTACAAATAGTTGCTTGTTTATAAACAAGTTTGTCAAAACGTGTTAGTTTTTTTAGCAAAATAAAAAAAACGTGTTAGTCTCAATTAAATATGTTGACACGTGTTAAACATCATTATCTAGATAGGAAGTATTCGAAATTTCGAACATTAGGCTCCGAATTGAAGCACTGCTGGCGCTCAAATTCTCCCCACGTGTACACTTATCATCCACCTTCCCATCACCTCTTTCGGCTACGTGTCCATAAAATTCTACCCGATAAACACTCTCCGATCTATAAATTCCCAACCTCAAATCCCTCCTGTACACACACTTTCTCTCTCTAAAGTTCTTTTCCTTCCTCCACTCAAAAACACCTTATTATGGCATCGCAGGAGCTCAAGCACAGAACTAAACCAGAGGAACAACAAGGAGAAAATAAAGAAATCGACGCTGCCGATATGAATCATTCCGGCAAAACCAGACACCAGAAGAAAACGGGCATGGCCAGCCGCGGGCTCCGATCATTGGGCCTTGCAGTTTCATTCCCAATTGCGTTGACAATAATGGATATTTACCTGTTCGGGTCGAGCAATCGGTACCGGAACATCGAAAAGCCTTTCTATTTCCCTCCTCTCTGGGCCCTGCACTTAGCATGTTTGGCTACTGCTTTTCTCTCGGGCCTGTCCGCTTGGCTTGTTTGGGCCGAAGGTGGGTTTCATAAGCAGCCCAATGCGTTGCTTCTCTATTTGGGCCAACTCGGGCTGAGTTTGGGATGGTACCCAGTTGTATTCGGAGCAGGAGCAACTCGGGTCGGGTTGGTGATGTGTACAGCTTTATTCGGAGCTATGGTTGGGTGTTCTCGTATGTTTCGGGTGGTGAACCCGATTGCTGGTGATCTTGTTAAGCCTTGTTTAATATGGGCGTTGCTTTTGTCTATTGTAAATCTTAGACTTGTGTACCATTGAGGAAATTAGCTTGATAGTTGAATGGAACGACGTGGTTTTGTGTGTGTAATAGCTAGATTTTTAACTAGTACAGCTGCAGCAGACAGACTAATTTACGCAATATGTAGAACTTTTTAAAATTTTGGGATTACTGTTTAAGCCTCTGTTTATAAAATTTGTTTATAAATAATCACGTCTCAATCTTTCAACATCTACTTGGTCCAAGCACCGATTATAATTATGTACGCATAAAAGTTTATTAGTTACTATCCATACATAACAACGACGTTAGGTAGGGCATCTCTAACCCTACCCCAAATTTGAGATAAAATTTTAAATTTGGGGTAAAATCTTCTCCAATGGTACTCCTATTCTCAATCCAAATTTGGGGTTGATTTTAATTAATTATCAAATTGTCATTTTCTTATTTAATTTAAATGTTAAACATTATTAATTAGTCTCATAATTTGTTGTTATAGTAATTATCTTAATTGTAAATATTATAATAATAATAATTATTTAGTAATTATTGTTGTAATTCTATAATTGTTAATTTAATTTTTCTTAGAAAAATTATTTTTGTTCTAAATAGTAGTAATATTTTTGTTAATTAATTACCAAATTGTCATTTTCTTATTTAATTTTAATGTTAAATATTATTAATTAATCTAATAATTTGTTGTTATAGTAATTATCTTAATTGTAAATATTATAATTATTATTATTTAATAATTATTGTTGTAATTCTATAATTGTTAATTTAATTTTTCTTAGAAAAATTATTTTTTTTCTAAATAATAGTAATATTTTTGTTAATATTGTTACAAAATCGGCACGAATTTGTTTGGATAATTAAAAATACTAAAATCTTATTTCCAAAATTAATGACGACATATATGAAATGAAACTACATATGCAATAATATCGTTTAATTTAGGGAATTTGTAGCCACTAGGCGTATTTTGTTGTTCAACTTAGAATTTTTTTTTCCCGAGAAAAATTACTATTTTTAATTTGGTCCATTCTACGCATTAGTTATTAATTTAAATTAAAGTTATCAATTAACAAATTTATAATCAAGGTATAATTATTAAAAAAATAGAAGAAAATTGAGTACTATTCACTTAACCCTAAATTTGGAGTTAAATAGTTGGAGATAGAATTTGAGTCTACTCTAAATTTGGGGTAAAGATTACCCCAAATTTGAGGTAAACCATTGAAGATGGCCTTAGGTTTGGTCCGATGGTTGAAGCTCCCTTGACAAAGAGATGGGAATATTGGAACGAATTAAGACAAGCCTGGATCATTTGATAGTGACGGTAAAATTTGAGTGAAAATAAAACGAATTATAAGAAACTTAAATGTCAGGCCCTCGGTTTTTAGAAAAAACTTGGTTTTGTACAATAAATTGAGGTCAGGACATATTTGACTTCTTGCAATTCACCTACGCCTACAATATTGTACAATAATTTGATATCAGACAAATAAGTCGTCAGTATTAAAAAAAGTAGTTCGAGCCCTACAAAATTCTTGCAATTCACCTACGCTTATCATATTTGAGTGGAAAGAAAACGAATTCTAAGAAATTCAAGTGAGGGAGAAATTTGAGTGCAAAAAAAATGAATTCCAAATAATTGAATTAATTGAATATGTTTGATTGATTTAACTTTTTAGGTGGAATTGTGAGGAATTTTTTAAGTTTTGTTATTTGATTGACAATATTTTTCATGACACAAAATTTCGTATACTAATGAAAAAGTTTATTTTTTCACATATTTGTACCTGATAATAAATTAATAACAATGTTAATTTTTGCGAAAAAATAAGTCAATTAACAACAAAAATGATCAAATGAGGTGTTTATGATTTGTCATGTAAATGTGGAAATCATTTATCATATATTAGCTTAGAATTCATTTGTCTTAAAAAAGAAATTGCACAACTTTCAATAAAAGTAGGAAAAACAATTACAAGCCAAAATTAGGATATTAAATAAAAAAAAAAAGAAGAAGATGAAAGTGACATACGAATTCCTACTTCCCAGGAAAATAAATGCTATTAAACACCACCTGAGTGTTAACCCAAGAGTAAACTAACCAAGAGGGGGGTGAATTGGTTTATAAAACGTTTTCGATAATAATCTCAAACTTAAAAACCAATGGGTACAAATATGAGCACTTAGTGTTACAAGTAACTAAACTATCAATGTAGTGTGCTATATATGTGTAAACTTAATTGATAAGGCAATTATAGCACTTAGATATAGTGTTGCACAATATAAATTGATAGAATAGAGTAAGTGCGATGTAAGTAAGTAAAAGGGATGAGAGAGTGCAAACGCGATTTATGGAGGTTCAATCAACCAACGTGATCTACGTCCCCCGTTACCGAGCTCTCCGTCACAAGCAAGGCCAAATCCACTATTTTGGTAACTTACAACAAGGAGTACCAAATCCTTAGGCGACTTACAACAAGGAACGCCTATCCTTTACAATCGAGTTTTCACACGGCTCTCGAAACCAACAATCGAGTTTTGACAAGGCTCTCGAAACCAACAATCGAGTTTTGACAAGGCTCTCGAAACCAATCAATGTAATGAATTGAATTTACAATTGAAATAACTCTCTTGACAAATGATATACTCAAATTAAGTACCGAGAGAGTTAGGCTAACACTTCAATAGATAGCAATGAATTAAGCTCGAGTGTTAGAGAAAAACTTTGATGCAAATGATAATGAAAAGTTCGATGCAATCAAACAAAGCTTTTCAAATGATCTCTTGTTAAAATATTGAATCAAATTAAGTACCAAGAGATGCCACACTTGAATAATTAACAATAAGTTAAGCTCAAAGTGTTTAGGCAATGGAACTTTGAAGAATCAAATGATGATGAAAAATGTAGCACAAATAATCAAAGTTCCTCAATTGGAATTTCTCTCTTGTAAAAGATTAAAACAAGTTTAGAGCAAAGAGAGACTTACACTTCAATTCCAATATAGTGTGAAGATGTTGAAGAAGTTTAAACAATATAAAACCAAGAATCTTCACAAACTTTCTTCCAAAAACTTTGATGAATTTGATAAAACAAAGTTTAGATCAATCAAAGTTTTATGAAAATAAAAGATGAATAAAAACCAAGTAAGAACACTAAATTTTCACAAGAAAGTTTGTATAAAATCTTATCTAAGTTGTTGTTGATGAATACAAGAGAGAAGGCTATTTATAGATCAAATTTTGCACATTCTGTCTTTTGCGGTCGACCTCAATATAGCCGTTGCAAGAAAATAGCCGTTGAGTTCAAAAACAGCAGTGCGGAAGATCAGTGCGGTCGACCTCTCTTTTGTCATGCGGTCGACCCCCCCTTCTCATGCGGTCGACCTCTCTGGTCTACCTCAAAAAACAGCATTTCAAGATTTTGATTTTTCAAGGTTTTCTGACTTGTTTTTCATAGTATAATCATGATTTAAGATCAAATAACCTTTGAAAGACAATCTTGACTTAGATAAAAATATTTTATGCAAGTGATGAATTTTCAAGTAAGTTTCTTGATGCATAAAAAATCATTTTCGAGCTCATTGAATTTCATCGCTAAAGATTTGAGAGTATTATACCTTTACATATGTTAAATCAACTCTAATCTTGTATGCTTGAATTCTTGATCTTCATGTCATGCTTTTCAACCTCAATTTTGATCTTTGAATATCTTCAATTCTTTCATGATCTTCTTTGCGTCTCATGTGCTCGATCACATAATTTTGATTTATATCTTTGAGAGACGATTTGAACATTGAGTGCTTTGAATATTTATCATTACATGAAACACTTGAAGCACACTTGTTAGCAACACAATATATTCTTGTTTGTTATGATCAAAACAATAAGGTCAAGTTAACCATATGTCAACAATTTCCCCCTTTTTGATTATGACAAACAAGATGATTTGTAATGATAATATAAGCAATTGAAGCATATAATCAAAGTATAGGGAAATGAGAATAATTGATAAGTTCAATTTTAGCATATATTCCCCCTATCTTATACAAACCAATGATGCATGATCTAGCATATAATTTAATCATTTTCATGCATATAGATTATCCAAATTCAAGCTAAATCAATCATCACCGTGTTTTCCCCCTTTTGACATAAGCAAAAAGGTGGCATCTATCCCTTATTCATGAGCATAGGTGTGATAAGCATAATAATGGGGCATAAGTAGAATATCTTGATTGTAATCATATTCCCCCTTAGTAACGCATTCCCCCTTAGAAAAGCATTCGTAGCATGAAAAATTACCAAAAATCACAAAATTCAGTTTCACGTATTCCAGTATAATCTCATATCTCAAATCAAATCTTTCTTTAATAGTAAAAGTTACAGCGCATTTAAATCTTGTTCCCTCTTTTCAATTTTTCTATTCCTTGCTTTCTCGCTGGACTCAACAGCATGTGGATCTACCCAGGTCCTTTATACCTTGATTATTATTATACCGAAAAATATTAGTACAAAATCCAAGAAAAAATATTCGATATCGCAAATCAAATCTTCCTTTAACAGTAAAGTTACAGCGCATGAAATCTTTTTCCCTCTTTTCATTATTCTATTTCATATTATCTTGCAGGAATCAGTATCATGAGGAACTACTCAGATCCTTTTCACCTTTAAAAAGATCGGTGTTATTCCTGTCCTTTTAGCAGATATATCAGGCAAAACACGAGGTCATGAAGTACAAACTTTATCTATCCATGAACGCATAACTTGTATGCTGTATGGATCTGATGCATTTATAGCCCTGGCCGGAGGTTTTGGCACCTTAGAAGAAATCTTTAATATTACCTCCTGGGCTCAACTAGATCTCCATACTAAGCCTATTGGGCTATTAAATGTTAACCATTTCTTTGATGGTTTGTTAACATTTCTAGATTATGCTGTGGAACAAGGATTCATCTCTCCATTTTCCAGAAGGATCCTCATTTCTGCTCCTACTATTGATGAACTATTAGATAAGCTGCAGTCATATATGCCAATACAAGATCCAGCAGGATTAAAGATAGATTGGTCGCAAGGAAGGGGAGTCAAGCGAAAAAGGAGTCCGGTTAATGTAAATTTGACTTTGTGAATCCTAAAATAGGTGGGGGTAGAGTACGGAGTAAACTCACTCTAGAGACACCCCTCTGATTTCCTAGGATTTCCTTAATGTTTAAATCTTGTGTGTGTACCTCAAATGTGGTAGATTACGGAGTATTCTTACTCTCGAAACACACATCTTTGAAGGTTTGTCTTTGTTTCCTCAAAAGATCAGAGGTGGTAGGATACGGCTACTCCGGAAACACATCTCTCATTATGAGGACTTTCCATGTTTCTTTCTTTAGCATTTGCGTGTTCCATGTATTTCCTTTCAAGTGTGACTCTAGTGTGTACTCTTTCATGAGAAATAATAATATCTATGTTTGACTATGAAGTAATTGTTATCATGAAATAAGTTAAAGGGTAATACAATGCATATTTGTCGAAGTATCAAAACAATTTTGGTCAATAATCATATTACTCTTAAAGCCAAAAATAAGTGATCAAAAGTGATGTAGTACAAGAGTTTTATGAAGAGGAGAAGATGATTTCAAGTCATTTAGGGATTGTATATGAAAATTTTGAAATTAAAAAAAAATCCCCAAATACAGCCACTTTCGGTTAAAACATGTATGTAACATAAAATTATGCATAAGACACAAATTAGCACTATGTTACAAATTCATACTCATACCCTTTTTAATGTAAGAAATATTTATGAAGTGCATGAAGTTTTAATCAAAAATGTTGATAAATAGAGATTTAAATCATTGATAATTCAAAAGGCCAAGAGGTATCAAAGAAAGTTACCTCATCCTTAATAGCCATGAAGCACATGTTGGCCACTTCACCTTCATCTTGCTCATCATCACTTTCATCTTTTTCTTCTATCTTTTGGATTCGATGATTCTTGCGAACGCCTCTCCATTTCTTGATAAGGATAGCAAGATCATCAAGTTCCTCATCACTTGCGTTTGAGTTTGATGAGCATTTAAGAGCAATTTCGCGCTTGGCCTCTTCTTTTCCTTTTCTTGTCTTCTCCTTTGTTTCGGCATTGTTGAGCTCATAAGTCATCAATGTTCCATAAAGCTCTTCCAATGGATGTGTGTTGACGTCTATTGTGTTTTCGATCAACATCCTCAATGGATTCCAATCTTGGGAGAGAGACCTAAGAATTTTACTCACAAGTTCACTTTTAGTAAATTTATGATCAAAGCCTTTAAGACCATTTACAATATCGGTAAAACGAGTAATCATGCAAGTAATTGGCTCATCTTGCTTCATAAAGAGATTTTCAAAATCTTTATACAAAAGATTTATTTTTGTTTCTTTAACCTTATTTGTGCCCATGTGTGTGACTTCTAAAGCATGCCAAATATCGTGTGCGGAATCACATGTGCTAATACGATTAAATTCATTAATATCCAAAGCACAATAAAGTATATTTTTTGCCTTAGCATTTAAAGTCAATTTCCTCCTATCATTTTCATCATATTCCTCTCTAGGTTTTAAAATAGTTTGATCCGGTTTTCCATCAACCTTAATGACCATAGTGAGCTCATGAGGACCGGATTCAATGACATCCCAAATATTATAATCAACGGATTGAATAAAAATCATCATTCTAGTTTTCCAATAATTATAATTTGTACCATCAAAGAAAGGATGACGATTTGTAGAATGCCCCTCAAGATTTTGATTAGCCATTTACTCAAGATTGTAAAATCTTTTAAAAATGAGCACCTATGCTCTGATACCAATTGTTAACCCAAGAGTAAACTAACCAAGAGGGGGGTGAATTGGTTTATAAAACTTTTTCGATAATAATCTCAAACTTAAAAACCAATTGGTACAAATATGAGCACTTAGTGTTACAAGTAACTAAACTATCAATGTAGTGTGCTATATATGTGTAAACTTAATTGATAAGGCAAGTATAGCACTTAGATATAGTGTTGCACAATATAAATTGATAGAATAGAGTAAGTGCGATGTAAGTAAGTAAAAGGGATGAGAGAGTGCAAACGCGATTTATGGAGGTTCAATCAACCAACGTGATCTACGTCCCCCGTTACCGAGCTCTCCGTCACGAGTAAGGCCAAATCCACTATTTTGGTAACTTACAACAAGGAGTACCAAATCCTTAGACGACTTACAACAAGGAGCGCCTATCCTTTACAATCGAGTTTTCACACGGCTCTCGAAACCAACAATCGAGTTTTGACAAGGCTCTCGAAACCAATCAATGTAATGAATTGAATTTACAATTGAAATAACTCTCTTGACAAATGATATACTCAAATTAAGTACCGAGAGAGTTAGGCTAACACTTCAATAGATAGCAATGAATTAAGCTTGAGTGTTAGAGAAAAACTTTGATGCAAATGATAATGAAAAGTTCGATGCAATCAAACAAAGCTTTTCAAATGATCTCTTGTTAAAATATTGAATCAAATTAAGTACCAAGAGATGCCACACTTGAATAATTAACAATAAGTTAAGCTCAAAGTGTTTAGGCAATGGAACTTTGAAGAATCAAATGATGATGAAAAATGTAGCACAAATAATCAAAGTTCCTCAATTGGAATTTCTCTCTTGTAAAAGATTAAAACAAGTTTAGAGCAAGAGAGACTTACACTTCAATTCCAATATAGTGTGAAGATGTTGAAGAAGTTTAAACAATATAAAACCAAGAATCTTCACAAAACTTTCTTCCAAAAACTTTGATGAATTTGATAAAACAAAGTTTAGATCAATCAAGGTTTTATGAAAATAAAAGATGAATAAAAACCAAGTAAGAACACTAAATTTTCACAAGAAAGTTTGTATAAAATCTTATCTAAGTTGTTGTTGATGAATACAAGAGAGAAGGCTATTTATAGATCAAATTTTGCACATTCTGTCTTTTGCGGTCGACCTGTTCAACCATGCGGTCGACCTCAATATAGCCGTTGCAAGAAAATAGCCGTTGAGTTCAAAAACAGCAGTGCGGAAGATCAGTGCGGTCGACCTCTCTTTTGTCATGCGGTCGACCCCCCCTTCTCATGCGGTCGACCTCTCTGGTCTACCTCAAAAAACAGCATTTCAAGATTTTGATTTTTCAAGGTTTTTTGACTTGTTTTTCATAGTATAATCATGATTTAAGATCAAATAACCTTTGAAAGACAATCTTGACTTAGATAAAAATATTTTATGCAAGTGATGAATTTTCAAGTAAGTTTCTTGATGCATAAAAAATCATTTTCGAGCTCATTGAATTTCATCGCTAAAGATTTGAGAGTATTATACCTTTACATATGTTAAATCAACTCTAATCTTGTATGCTTGAATTCTTGATCTTCATGTCATGCTTTTCAACCTCAATTTTGATCTTTGAATATCTTCAATTCTTTCATAATCTTCTTTGCGTCTCATGTGCTCGATCACATAATTTTGATTTATATCTTTGAGAGACGATTTGAACATTGAGTGCTTTGAATATTTATCATTACATGAAACACTTGAAGCACACTTGTTAGCAACACAATATATTCTTGTTTGTTATGATCAAAACAATAAGGTCAAGTTAACCATAGGTCAACACTGAGTACAATTCGTCCAAGTCGAATAATAATAAAATACAGTTGTTTCAAGTCGAATAATAACAAGAGGTTATTAGTCAGTCCCTAACGAAAGGTTTCATAGGTATGCTCTCTTTAAAGGCTTTCATAGGCTTGCTCCAACGAGGCTTGGGGAATGGGGAATTAAATTATACTTTAAAAAATGAGAATAAAAATGTTTAATCGTAACCTTGACGATCCCCACTGCCCCGAGCTTTGTAGATGAGGTAAATCGCGAAATGTGTCTTAGTTAGCCAGGGTCTGAAGCTTACAAACTGATTTTCGCCACAATGAGATCAAATCCAGAGCATTTGCTAGGATTTGAACCCCCCCCCTTGTTGCTGCCATCACGGCTGATATTACATCACTTCTGTCTTTGCCAATTGAACTATGTCCCGAGGGACGGGAATTGAATATACTTTATTTTCAAATTTGGAGAGAATTGTGGCGGAAGTCGGAATTGATCGATCACGAGATAGACAATGACATGAAGGACTAGCTTTCGCTACGACTTCCAAGGATTTCCTTAATCAAGTCATATTTTGAATTAAATAATTTCATTTCATTTGTTGAAAATTGAAAGTGATTAAAATCGTGTCTAGTAGAATTAAAATTAAAATTTTTAATTTAAGTCAACGTTAATAATTAATATTAATCACAAGATCTATAATTTTTTAACTACATATTAAATTAATTTATATTAAGATTTACTAAAAAATTAAATTTAATTCTTACCAAATGCTTAAAATTTAAGTAAATTTGGGATCAAGGGCCTTGCCCTAGTGGTTGAAGGCAGGCCCTTACTTGGTTCATAAAAAAGGGCCTGTTTGGCGATTTGTGGGAGGGAATTGAAATTATTTAGTTGATTCTTTCTGTAAGAGAAAAACCGAATCAGAACTGAATCGTTCGGTTCTTTACTTCTTTTAATTTTGGTTCTGGTTCTAGTTTCGATTTTTTAAATTAAAATTTTCAAACTTAAGTAATGAAGCCAGATAGATTCTGGCTGGTAAGATTCGTAAGACCATAAGGTCATCGACCTTAATCAAAATGCAAATACAACACTTAAAATTCTTGATATCAAAATATTCACTCTCTTCCAGATAGTAACGTATATTCTTATCCGCGTGTATGTGCTCCTTTTAATAATTCTTCAATTTCAACTCGTAGTTCTCCACCTTTTCGGAGACCAATCGTACAAGTCCAGTAAATCATTGAAAACAAGATAATAATTAATTGTAAGATGAAGAGTGAAGATTTATTATTTGTTGATTCTTGAAGAACTGACGACTAAAGGATTAAAGTTGAACAACAGACCAATGAAAGAAAAATGATGTTTGACCTATGATATTTTGTTTATTACTTGTTTTGCTTATAGTTATTGTAATATTGAATGAGTTAATAATTGTTGGGTAATTAATATTGATTAATGGACCGGATAACATACATTAAGATTAAGAATTGATGATTTTTTATTTTTCAAAATTTATATTTAAAATAATAAAAAATCATGTTTTGTTCTGATTCTTGATTCAGTCGGAACTGATGATTCTTAATTTTTAGAACCAGAATCATTTAAAATTTTGATAGATCCAAATCGAACCGAACCGAACCGAAATCACTGAACTAATTTCGATTCTTTTGTCCCGACCTAACGTTAACTTGAAATTCCAAATAAGTAATAGTCCCTACAGTGGCTCTTGGACACCTCTCTTACAAGAACTTTAGAGAGTATTTGGTGGATCGCAGCCTTGTTTCTTGATCGATTGCTTTCTCTTCCTGTAATCCTAATTTCTTTTTGCATTTTAGGGTTCATCATCCTTACTCCTCTTTACGCAAGCCTTTTTATAACGATAAATAGTATTTTCCCAGTGGAAAAAGGGAGGGTTGATAAGTGTAGGGTTCGAATCCTGAAATATTGAATTTGTGCCTTGTCGCGGGAGTTACCCAAACTTTAGGCTTACCATCAAGTCCTCCACTCTAACTCTAGGAGGCATAACCTGCGATTAACCTCCTCAATCAATGGCTCAGGACAGAATTGATTGGGACCTCAAGGTGGGGCAGATCGGTTGGGGCCCTCAAGGTATGTGTTACACCTTTTTTTATTATTATTATTTTTTATATGAATAGTATAATTCGAGTTCCATTAAAAGTCAGATTTTTGGTGTCTTTATTTATTTTTCTCTTTTTAATTAACCTGATTGCAGGTTTCTTTTGCGATCTAAAGAAAATGGTCAGTGAGTGTAATCAAAGCTTTGATTTTTGCTTTGTTGACTGTTTGGTTTTGCAGCTTCCTCTTTCGTTACTCAAGACCGCTCAAGGTCACCCCATGGTATTATTTTTACTTATTTTTTCTCTTGAATTGAAGGCGGGTTTGGCTAAACTTCAATAGTTTACTTTTAAGTATGTTTTGCAATGAACTTTTTAATTGGCTAAAAGTCAGGAATAAGTTACTTATTTGATGGAAGAACTACATTGAAACGACTTTTTTAAAAATAATAAAAAGTATCATACGCTATCATATAAGTTAGTAACTTTTTTTTTTTTTTTAAAGCTTATGCAAAGATGCTTAAAAAGTTCACTTATAAGTACAATAAGTAAATTTTAAAAAAAATTATTTTTTCCCTGGTCAAGGTTAGAAATAAGTAACTCTAAAAGAAAAAAAAGGGGTTATCCAAACACATTTGATGTTAAGAAATTAGTACTTAAAATAACTTTATTTTTAAGCTTGGCAAACATGCTGAGGAAAGACAATCAATTCGCTCTCAGGGGTCTTCTCTGTGGTTTATGTTTTGAATCTTAAAGATTACCCATAGCCACTCTGGTGTCAAGGATTTGTTACACTTGATTTTGATAAGTAAAAGTAACCAGGAAGTAAGCATTGCAGATTAAGTTTTAGTTTCTCATAGTAGTGATGGTTTTTGGTGTGGCAGTTGGTGGAGCTGAAAAATGGGGAGACGTGCAATGGACATTTGGTTAACTGCGACACTTGGATGAACATTCATCTCCGTGAAGTTATACGTACATCTAAGGTCCTTCCGTTATTACGTCACTTTTGCTCATCTTTCTTGATGCCCTGATTGAATTGTTCTAGAATATGTTGCGTTCAAGTTTGGAGATGGCTGTCCCTAGAACACATCTCCCATTGGTGAAAGGGAGAGTGGTTTAAAGACCAGCCTCGCTTGATCAGGGGTTCGAATCCTGCCCTTACCAAATTAAAAGGTAAGTCTTCACCCTGCACTCTGGGAAGCATAACCTGCGATTTACATCCTTCACCAAGGCCCAATGCAGCTGAGAGCCCATAAGGTTGGGGCTCTTTTTTTTTTTTTTTTTTTGGAAATGGCTTCACAATGTAGGATGGAGATAGGTTTTGGCGAATGCCTGAGTGCTACATCCGGGGAAATACAATTAAGTATCTTAGAGTTCCGGATGAGGTATATCTTAGACCATTATGTCGTTTGCCGATGATGTTTTCCGTCTTGTTCATCCTATCAATTTTTTTCCTAATATTTGTAACTGCTGAGTTTCTTAGAGAACTCCATCGCTGTATTATATTTTTCCTTGCAATTTCTGTCTGGTTTGAGCATACTAAATATTCACAAAAGAAATACATCGTTGCCTTCTTCACTAATAAAAATTTCATGGGTCAGGCTTTTGGTGAAATATGAATCAGGCCTTGATTTAAGGGAGTGTTGAAAAGATGAGAATTTAAATTTAAAAACAATTCCTCCAGTTCCTAACAGCTCGAGCATTTAGATGAGTTGGCTCAACATTATTCTTTGTTTTGATTTTTCTTTAGATGTTTGAGTTATTTGTATCTGATAGACTTCTCTGTTTCCCAGGTAATTGATAAAGTTCAAGAAGAGAAGAGTCGTTCCGGTAGAATCCTTTATTTTTATATATTTATTTATAGTTCAATTTTAGATTGAACAAATAATTGTCTTTTGATATTCTCAAGGTTCCATTCCTAGCTTATGCACTTTGTCCTGTGGCCTCATAGTAACTCTATTCTATGATGAGAGATGTAGAGATTTGTGTTCTCTTAGTTGTATATTGCATATTCCTTTTTAGTACTCATTTTTCTGATTTATTTGTTGGTCAGATTTTAGCTTCATGAAGTACTGTTAATAGGTGTTGTAATATTTTCCAGATAGGAGGCCACCCGGAGTAGGGCGTGGAGGAGGAAGAGAGGATAGCTCTAAAGCAAAAGGCATTGGTCGCGGTTTGGATGATGGAGCTGCTAAAAACATAGGAGGTGGTCGAGGCAGAGGTGGAAACAGAGGTAAATCACTGACTGTACTTGGGTTTGTACTCTTTAGAATAAGATTTTTTTTTTTTTTTTTCATTTGCAACTTTGCGTGGCCTGCGGCCTAGTCAATGTCGATGTATTTATTATTGCCTTAAAGGATGGTTTTGAATATAGTGGCAGGTGGAGAATGAGGTCGATGATGCGCACACTGACTTAAGTGATGGGTCGGTCTGCTCTATTTAAACCGCCCAGCTTTACATGATTTTGTGTTTAAAGAGAGCCTCATATTTTTCTGCCACTTCTGGATCCTGCTTGGATGTGGTTAGCAGAAATAGTACACTACATGATTTTGTGTTATAAAAGAGTGCCTTCTGATTTTTCATGCCACTGTTACTCTGCTTTGGATGTGGACTACAGAAATATGACACAAGCTTTGCCATGAAGCAGCCTGCTAGCTTTATTTACAGCATACATGTCACAGTTTTCCTGCAAAAAATCGTCCTCCCTCTGTTTGATAAACATGTTTAAAATTATGTTTTTTACAACACATTTTTTCAAATTATTTTTTAAATTCACACATTTTCTCTTTTCACTTACATATTTTTACCTCTGAAAAAATAAAAAACTTTTAACAAACAGAGCCTTGATTCCCCAACAGAAATGAGATTGAAATTCATTGAAGCATAACATTGATGGATTTTGGGGTCTTTTAGCTTGTTTACTACACTCACGTGGATGGTTCGGAGTATTGTCTTTAGCATGTTCCTACTCTACATTACATTGGATTGTTCCACATCTTTTTTCAAGCGTGGTCTAATTTGAAGGACATCTCATGATTAAATTGATTCACGTGACATCACAAGGATGAACACAAGTCTCGTTCCATGCTTAGATAACATTTACACATTGAGTAAATAGTTAATCCTATTTTAAATTTTTTCCCAAGTCGATAAACATATACTTAATTGTTTCACGTATTCAACATAAATTGAATCTCAACTTTTAACCCGAAGAAATTAGTCATTGTACATAGTATAGGGTTGTAATTTCTTCAAAAATTTGGTATCAGAGGGCCAATTTGTGTTGTTAAAAACTAATTCACACTGGAAAGAATACACTATGTAAGCATCAGTGCATGCATGCATTTCATCTCATATTTTCAATAGAATATAGTTCGAAAACTATTCAACAAAAATCCACTCATAAGTTAGCTAAAATACACCACCTCAAAATGGATAGACAAATGTATGTTTTCTTCAGCACAAAAAGCATATAAAATAATCCTCATTCTATTAGGAAATATGCATGCAGTTGTTAATTACCAAATGTAAGAACTCCAGCTGAGGCCTGAATTACACAAATAATTTAACTAGAGGGAGAACCTGTTTTCCCCTCAGGAGCTTCATCTACCTTGTCATCAGCTTTCTCTTCAGGTTTTCCGATTTCGTGGTCTGTAAAAGCATCAAGGTGAGAGAATAGTATAATGCCAGTTAACCAGTCACTTTTTTCTGGCCAGTGGGTAGCAGTGATGCACAAAAGGTAAAAGAAAATAGAGAGAAAATTATAAGGGAAGGGGGAGTTCAAATCCACCCTTGATTCCTCATCCTCATAAAGGCTTTTGGGGAAATTAAAATTCATTTCCCCTAAAGAAGGGTCCTTGTATCATATCATTTTAGATGCCCCATAATCGTAGAAGCATCTGGCACACCCAAGACTCTAGAGTCAGAACAGACATTACCCGCCCGTAACAAGAACCAATCTTGACTCATAAAAAATTAGTCCATAGCACGAAAAGAACAACCAATTAATTAATAAACCATAAAGAAAGTTAATCAATATGAGAAACAGAACAACCTATTTAGAACACAAGCACGTTGAACACCCTTTCCATAGTACACATGACATAATCCAAGATTTAATAGAATTTAGTACCTTCATCATCACTATCCTCAAAGTCATCACCCATAGCATCACCTCCTAGGTCACCCATTCCTCCAAGACCACCCATTCCTCCCATGCCTCCCAGGCCACTCATGTCTCCAAGGCCCCCCATACCTCCTAGGCCACCCATGTCACCGAATTTCTGCAGAATGCACAAAAATGTATAAGCATCTATGGTGATCATAAGGAGGAAAATACCTAATTCTGATGATAATAAACAATGAAATCCTTACCGAGAAATCCATACCACCCATATCTGGATCCGCAGGACCTGATCAAATTATGAAGAGGAATTAAAAAGATATCACAATATTTTTGGCATTTCTTACAGAACTTTAAAGTAAGCTAGAGTTCGGTAAATCCAATTTTTGCGTATTGCACATAAACCAATACGGCAACATCTGATGGATGCCCATTTCAGACAATGAAGGCTCCATCTTCTCTGTCCTGCAGTGAATTGACGCGTACAATGACCCAATAAAGGAACCAAAAAATAATAAACAAATGGAACAAAAACAGGTGTTGAATTTTCAATGGTGCTTTTCCAACTGTGTAATGTCTGAATGACAGCCGATGTCTGTCTAAAAATCAACAGATGCAGATGTTGACATGGGTTTTGGTGAATTCGGATTATAATCCAACAGTTTTTGCGTTCCAAACAAAGGCTAAATCTCAACAAGTCTACAACACTTTTTCTTGTAAAAAGGGGGCTTACTATTTCAAGAAAAATATTCGTTAAAAATTTCAAATTTATATTTTAAACACTTGTACCATAATATATCTTTAAAATGTTATGCCTTGAAAAGTTCTACATTGCTTGTTAAATTTAAAATAGCATAATATTAGAATCAAATGTAGTGTACATAACTTTATAACATGAAGACATCAAAATGCACTGTGTTCATTTGACATAATTAATATAATTCATAAAATAAAATTATTAAGTGTATTTTACCCTAACAAGTAATGCAAGTAAACAAACTTATGGTAATAAAATAAATAAACAAATTAAACTTGGCCAAACAAACCTCTTCTGTCAAGTTATTCAAATTTGTTCATAACCACTATAAAGATGATAAACAAAACATACCAGCATCAGCATCAGCATCTTCATCCACCCATTTATCCCAATCTACTTTAATATAGTGAGGTGTCTTCTCGTGTCCACGCAATAATTTATCCCACCATTTCTTCTCAGCTTTCGCCAAAACACAAAATATATTCCTCAGACCTATGTTTATTTTGCTCTCCTGAAAATCACAAATTGTAACCACAATATATAATTAATATAAATATAAATCAATAAAAAGTGGATAAAGTAGAAATTGAAGTCCCATTGTATAGTTAGAAGCATACAAACAATGTGTACTGCAGCCAAAAAAAAAAAAGACAAAGTCGAACTCATAACAAGTCACATTCTCTGATAATTCTTCCTTATAAATCCACATGACAACAATCTACTTGCACGGCATGCTAGGTTAAAGAACAAATGACAAATCCCCTCACCTCTAAATTAACTTTATCGTAAAGATCCAGTTTCAGGTCATAAGGTTTGTTGTCCAACCCTGCTGTAGCAGAGAATGTAAAAACTCCTTCTGGGTCAAGATTGACCTTGGGGTCTTTAGCATCTGGCAGCAGCACTGTAATATATACCTTGTCCTCCCTCTGGGCCCACTTGACCTCAGGATGTAGGCTACATAACAGAAATTATATTATTAGCTGTAACTCCCTAAAGAAGCTGAATCCAGGTTACTCTTGTTATAATCAAAGTGCACTCGAAACACTGTTAATTAGACAAATGTTAAGATGCTTATACTTATAATGAATAATCACCGACTGTAAGAGAGGTTTTCACTCCTATACACAGGAAAAACTTTTTCCTCATGTCACTACGTCTATCCTCCCCCCTCTTCCACAAAAAAATTCACCATCCTCCCTCTACACAGAAAATTCACCATCACCCTCACATAACCTTCTCCATGATACCCACAATTTGAAAATCTGGCACCATGGCCTGAAGCCCAAAAGGTTGAAGAGGATGACATTATCTAAAACCATTTCCAACCATATTTCACAGGAGCTTCGGACAAGAGAGTATTAGTGTATCATTCGGTCGGACCTCACCGCGAAAATGCGGTATACAAGTGTATGCAAGTATGCAACCATTTTTATTCTGTAAACGGGCAGAGTTAACTAAATCGACCACACAAATCCTTTTTTTTTTTTTTTTTTTGTAATTGTATTCATTAATAACGATACTTAGCCCTTGTTTGAGCCCCATTAATTCAATTTATAATTTGAGTTTTGAAAATCTAATGGTTAAGTTTGAAAAGTAAAAAATTGTGGGCTTGACTTTTTTGGATGGTTGAGATTGATTACTGTAGAAAAAAGTGGTAAGTTTTATGAGAAATAATGGGGCTCAAACAAGGGCTTATTAAGTTAATAAAAACCAAAAAATCTTTAAATACTACTTAAACTTCAGGGAAAAAATTACAAATATTGTTCTCCTAATAGACCTATCGAATATCTTTACTTCCACTTCCGTCCGTTTCCTCTTTCCGTCCAACATGCAGAAAAAGATTTTCCAAATCACATAAATCTTACACTAATTATACATAGATTTGCCCCGGAGGGTTGGGGGGTGGACTAAAAGGAACTGGATTCGTGAGAATAAAAATAAAAGAAAAAAAAAAAACCTGAATGCAAAGTAAGCAGCTGAGTTAATTGTCAGATGAAGAAGAAATAACAGTTTTTGATTCGGAAATTGAACCGCAAAATTAAAATAGAGAAGCAAAAATGTTACCTCATGTTTAGTGTTTGATTTCTGGAAGAGGAAAGAGAGAACGAAAACCCTAGAAGCTGAGAACAGAGCAGCAAAATTGTAGGGCACGAATGCGATGATAGTCCAGTGTGCTCTTTATATACAGGAAACTTGCATTTTTAGCCCTCACAAGCAATTGACTATGAGGAATACGGTCTCCAACCTTTCAAAATGAGCAAGCTAATCCCCATGGCTTGATCCTAGTAAAAACATGTATCCACTTCAATTTTATGGATAAATATTGACTACTAATGAGTATCCTCTATCAAGTTTGCAAGAACTCTTTTTGACAAATTGGTTATAAATATTTGTTTATAACTAGTATACCGCTTTATTGCGGTGAAATTCGACCGTAAGATATGATTTGTACAGAAGAATTGAAGAAATTCGATGAATTTTGAAGATTTTTTTTTTTTTTTTTTTTTTTTTATAATTTTGAAGGAATTTTGGCGTGAGCATGTTTTTCAAGACAGACATTAATACTTTTTTTTACTCCGTAGGAAAGAAAGATCTCCTTACGATTGGTGAATATTGATGTACAAACATTTTGTTACTTTATTATTTTGAAAAGTCAAAATTGTGGACTAGAACATTTGACTGGTCGAAATTGTTGATTTTTCAAAAAACTGTCAAATGAAATTTTGCCACGTGACTATTTTATAAACAAAATTTATAATTATTTTTTACCAAATAGAGGCGAAATCAAAAAACACAATCAACATTAGCCATTTTTGTTCATGTTAGGTCCACTATATAAACGTTCTTCAAAAACACCAAATTTATAATCTTCTTTGTAACATTTCGATCGTAGAATCATAATTGAAAAAAGATTTTTTCTTGTAAAATATAGAACAATATAATTTTTATTGAAAGAATTATAAGGCAGTTGATTATAAGATTCAAAATTAAATAAGTATTTCACTTCTTAAAATTATCATTTAACGCAAATAAATCATAAGAGAATTTTCTTTTAGATTATTCTACAACTCGTAGAAAGCTAATGAAGAGTACCATGAAAACCACATACTAGAAAGGAATAATTAACTTCGTCTATGCCCTTGTTTGAGTCCCATTATTTCTCATTTTTTTTACAAATTTTTTCTACAGTAATCAATCTCAATCATCCAAAAAAGTCAAGTCCATAATTTTTTATTTTTAAAAGTACTTTTCAACCATTAAATTTCCAAAACTCAAATTTTAACTTGAAATAATGGGGGTCAAACAAGGGTTATGTTCTCAAAGAAAAGTTTCAACTCAAATGCTCATTTTTAAAGGTTGAGGATCTAAGAGGCCGTTTGGTCCATTAATAAATTTTATCAAAAATTTTCAAACTCAATTTCAATCATCCATTTTTTATCAAATTCATAATTTTTTACTTTTCAAATAAATCTAAACTACACATCTAAAAAAAAAAAAAAATCAAAAACTTTCCGGGTCAACGGGCTCTAATTCCAACGCTACAACGATAGAACACTTCGAAACATGAGTTCGTTTCGTGATCTTTATTTCATCTGAATTGAAGTTCAAATTTGTGAGTTTTTTAAAAATTCTGCGATTACAATCCAACTATCCCAATTCATTTCTTGAAAATCAATAATTCCTTTCCAGCTCTTGGTCAAATTTTTTGCAGCGTGTTCTGTGAAATATCTGTTGTACGCACTCTGGTCGATAAAATCCCCGACGAAATAAACACAATCAGAATTTCCAGTTTTTACCCTCACCTATAACGTGTGACGACAATGTATTTTACTGCACGTATCTTGTTCGACAAAATCCCTGACTGATAAAACTCAAACCAGAATTGTCCGACTTTACACACCAATCCTGGTAATGTTCCCAAGACGAGCTCAAGCAATCTTGCACTTCAATCAGATAATTTCGAAACATTGCACGAAAATTTCAGCTACAAACGAGTTGAAAAACTACCCTTCTGCATTATACTCAACTGGGCCATGTTATGTTGAGCTGCCAAGAATGCTTAGCAAGTCTGATAAAAAGCCATGGGTAACTGATATAAATGAAGTGAAACGTAAAGCTAGATTGGAAAAGAAAGAGAGAAAAGTGGTTGGAGAGGTCACTTTAAGCCCTCCCGAAAATGGGCTGTCGGTAAAAGAACTAATACCAGTTGCTCACGAAGTTTTAGCTGCCAGAAGCGAGTTATTCACTTGCATATCCATAGTTGCTGATAGCATTCCTATTTATTCTTGCAGGTACATATATACATATAGATTTCATATTGGAAATTATTATAATTACATGCTGAAGTTAGTGGCCATTGAGTTCAATAATGTTAGTTTGGTTGCCTAATGTTGGAATTTTCCCTCCTCATAAGCGAGGTCTTTCAGAAGAGAACTCATCTCCTCGTTCCTCTTGGAATAGAAATTAGATTTGTCTATCGCACATCGAAGAGGAATGGTTAGCCACATCTTTTATTTTCCTATACGTGTTTAACTATAAGAATTAGAAAGAACTAGACGAAGGAACGTCTCCAAGAAAAAGGGGGGAGACAGGTTTTTTTGCACGTTTATCGGATTAGTCATTGTTTCACGAGCCTTTATTAGTCTAGTTGGAGTTTAGGTTGTGCAAAGGTATTGTGTTCTTGTTATCAATGTTGTTTTCATTCTTTAACTCTGTGCTTTTATATATTTTCAGAACAATGATCCTGTTGTGAATCTGGAAATTACCCAAATTCCCAACATTTAAAACCTTAGTCACTCTTGCATTGCCATTGAATGATGGATGAGAACTATTTTTGTTTATTGTAGTGTTTGTGGAGAAGTTCATGTGGGCAGTCCACCACACCAAATCAGAACATGTAATGTAAGCGGTAGTAAGAACAACAAAGAGCATGCTTGGGCAAGTGGTGGCATTGAGCACGTTTTGCCTGCTGTGGAATCTTTTCATCTGTATGATAGGTTGGGAAGAGCCGTTTCCCATAATGAGCGTCTACAAGTGGATCAAATTCCAGCTGTAGTAGAATTGTGCATTCAGGCCGGTGTGGACATTCTCGAGTACCCTACACGAAGAAGAGAATTCCCTGTTTACCGTGTTGCTGGGAAAATGATAGATTTTGAAAAGACGTTCTCCAAAAATGATTTATCCCGAAAGGACATAGACACCTTCGGATTTTGGGAGATGGCGAAGAGGTCGAATGACAGTAGAAAGTCTTCAAATTTCCCTCATAAGGATCTTACAGGTATGTCGATATTATCCTTTCGAAATGAATTCATTCTACAGGATCTCATCATTTTTTTAAGCCCGTGTGATGTTGATTTTAAAGAGTTTACTTGAATAAATAGTTTTTTGAATAATAATTTTTTAGGAGAATGTGTGATAAAAAGTAGGAAACTTTTTATGGGTTTATGCATAATATTAATATATTATTTTATTGATAAAATTTGGTGAGAGAGAGAGAGAGATGTGTTTTGTTTATAATGGAACCAATCAATGGCTAACATTGTTTAGCTTGCATTCTTGTTTGTGATGTGTTTTGTTTATAATGGAACCAATCAATGGCTAACATTGTTTAGCTTGCATTCTTGTTTGTGAGTATAATGCCAGAAGGCAATTTTTGTAGTTATAAATGTTAATTCCCCAAGTAAATTACATTAATTTTTTTCAAGTTGGTCACTGAAGTTAACTTCGATACAATTCGCCAGTCAATCCGTGTTTATTAGCTTTAACTAACGGGAAAATATAACATAGAATTCAGTTATTTACTAAGTAAGCTTTCAAGTCAGCATTTTTGTGTTAGTCGACTTAACAAACATGGAAAAAATTACCACATTGTAACCAAAGTGTAATTTCAGTAATACTCTCAATTTGTGATGATTGGTTGACAGCCTTTGCTCCCACCCCCATGGAAGTGCTAATTCATGTGCGAATGAGCAGGTATTGCAGTACAAGGCGTGGTGGCGTGGGAAAAAATGAGGTTGGGAGTCATCGAACTTATGCATAAGTATGCTGTCAAAACATGTGGGTATTGTTCGGAAGTCCAAGTAGGGCCTAAAGGGCATAGGGTAAGGCAATGCCAGGCATTCAAGCACCAGATGAGGGACGGGCAACATGCCTGGCAAGAAGCAAATATAGATGATCTTGTTCCACCGGTGTATGTGTGGCATGTTCACGATTCGCAAGACAGACTTTTGGTCGATGCTTTGAAGAGGTACTACAGAAAGTTGCCTGCAGCGGTTGAATTGTTTTCACGAGCTGGAGCTGATGTTGGGACGAAATACAGTGGTGCATGGGGAGATGTAGTAGTACCTGGATTGGATGAGGAAAAGTTGGTTGTTTGAAGGTGTAAATCTGTGAGCAGGGTGTGTTTGATTGGCATTGAAAAGATGGAAAAGAAAATGTTTTCTAGTTCAAATACATGTGTTTCATTCTAGGCAAATTTCCACTTTGATTGTTTGGTTGCAAAATTTTCCATAGAATTTGTTTTTCATGCTAGTTCAAAAAGGGTCTATTTTCCATGATTTTGTGGAATTTAAAAATTCTTTTGGGTAGGGATGGGAAATGAATTCCATGGAAATTGTTTTCATTTTCCTTTTCCAATTTTCACCGTTACCATCAAATGTGTGTTTGATTCAAGTGGAAAAGAAAAGGAAAATATTTTCCTTTTTCATGTAAAATTTTCTCACCTAATAGGTGAGAAAATGTTTGCCTTTAAAATGTGCTAAATTGTGTTTTGTAGAGTTGTATATAGAAAATGTTTTCTAGTCCAAATATGTCAATTACCGTTTGGTAACATTGTAACGGTTTATAAATTGGTTTATTTACTGTGTTGAGGTGAGATGTGTCAGTAGGGATAGCAAAACGGCTCGTCGGCTCGAGCAGCTCGGACTCGGCTCGAAAAAAGCTCGGGCTAAGCTCGGCTCGCGGTTTGAGATTTCTAGCCAAAGCTCGAGCCGAGCTTTTTTTGAGAGACGGGCTTTGGCTCGGCTCGGCTCGAGCCAAAAAAAGTCTGCTAAAAAAAAGCTCAATGGAAGGTTGATTAATGAATTTCGAACACGAGCTCGGCTCAACTTGTTATATATATACATTTTCAATAAAAATTTTATGAATTTTTGCTATAAAAATAAAATTAAATTAAAAGCTCGAGACTTGACTCGGCTCGGTTCGGAAAAAGCTCGAGCTAAAGTTTGAGTCGAGCCTTATTTTTGAGGACGAGCTTTAGCTTGGCTCGGCTCGAGCCAAAAAAAGCTCGACCCTTGATCTTCGGCTCGCGAGTCGGCTCAGCTCGGCTCGTTGACATCCCTAGATGTGTGGTTGAAAAGTGAAGAGAGAAAATGCGTATGGTTAAAGAGTGATTTGAAAAATTGTGTGATTTATAAACTGTAATGATTCCGTTACAGAACACTTTGTAAATAGAAAAGTTGGAAAATCTTTTGCTTGAAGTGACATTTTCCTAGATAATTTTCTTCAATCAAACACATCAATGGTTCAATTCTAAGCAAAAAGCTAAAAAAGGCATTATATATGTTGATGAGACAGCCGCATATGTCGTACTCCATAACACAGTAAATTAATAATGTCCTCCTTCAGGAGTTTGTCTCAGACGTAGCTGAACACGTTCCGACTTCCGGACCGTGCACCAAAATATGAAACACAGGTGTTGATTAGGAACATATCTAACAAATTATTATGCATTTTTCAAGTCAATACTTAATTAAACAGCATAACAATCGGCAGGCTTTAAGGTCATAAGGGTAACAACTGCAATCGACAATATAGCCGAGAAACCAATATAGCTCGATAAATAGTAATTACAGGATTGCAATTCTAAATATTTTTAAAGCCCCCATAAGGTTCTCACGAAATACAAATCATACATGCAGCAACCATGAGCAAACAACAGTGCCTCGAGAATTCCAAAAAATTGTTCACGACACACATCCCTCCCCTAAGTTCCCTTAGTAATGTTCAAAAAAAGAAACACGACACCCATACTGTGGTTCCAATCTGCTAAGAATGTAACAGGCTCGCATGAAATCCTTGTTAGGAAATGATAATACTTTCTAACGCGGAATATCGGGATTCATTGTATCAAACCACAGCCATTTGTTACCTGTTTAAAACATTAGAGAAAACAGAATCCACTTAAATCAGAAAAAACAGAATGGTTCCATCATGAGGTGTGATTTAGAATAGATTACCTAGAGAGACTCCTGCTTCGACTTCGGCTGGGACTCTTGCTTCTGCTTCGGCCGCGCCTAGTTGGACTTTTACCAACCCTTTTCTGGCGCTGAAATTCGCCAAGTCGAAACAAAGTGGTAATACAAAATGCAGAGTCAAACCACACTCAACTCCAGTACAAAGTTTGACAACACTAGACGATACTAAAGAAGATAAAACCGTGTTAATTTTACACTATCCACTACTATCTAGTATCGCGTAGCGAACATGCACTTAAGAGTTATCCATAGATGAACAGAAACCAACAGGATACAGCATTGGATAATGAGATACTGGGTAGCAAACATTTAACTAGATAAAAAGATTGAACTTACATACGGTGTTGAGGATCTGGATCTTGATGGAGATCTGCAAAAGTTCCAGAAATAACCCAATTTAATATCCACTCATGCCTCTTAACAACTTTGATCCATGAACCTTGATGCCACATCCACGTCAGAGTCACAATGACCAAAATGTATAAGAGCAAACTTGCAAACATTTAGCAATTTGCATGGGGGAAATATTTAAAAAGGGAGCAAAATAACCTAAATGAAAAAAGAAACAGAACCTTAAATATAAACCTAACAGATGCTCTTTAAAAGACCGAGATTCCAAAAGAACCAACAAAGAACTTGGATAGTATGCTTTGGTAGCTTAACAGCGTTACAGCATTGGCAACAATGAAAATGTTTCCACCGCAAAAAGAGGGTGTTTCCATGATCAAAGGGCAATTCACAGTCCTGCTTCATTTTCAATCCAAGGTCTGCTTTGTTCCCAATCTAGCACCCATGGACATCTGAATGCTCATTAGAACACAGACACCATGAAGTATCCAAAGCTGCCTTCTATAAAACATCATACCTCCACAGGCTCCACTACCAAAAGATTTGTAGGAAATTGAATCTTATCCCACCAAGATCCTAATATGCAATCCCCAAATTGCGCATACAAGCATATCTTAAAAAAAAAAAAAAAAAAAAAAGATTCTAATTTTTTTTTTAAAAAAAGAACATGATTCCTTGATAAATGTATCCATTTTCTCAATGTCACACTTAAGCATAATCCAAGGGTGAAATAAGCGAAGAATAAAATCAAAGGAGAGAGGAGTAATGAAAAATAATGAAGCTACGGGAAATTGTTCAGCACATTGTTTTAAGAACTCAAAAGTAATGTGCACCTTTTTGGAGAGACAGTCCACTAAATAAATTGATTCCTTTTAGCTATTTAGATGACTGTAAAGGTCTGGTCAATAAATAAACCAAATCTTAACCATTCACATGCACTAGTGAAATGAGGAATCAATTTCAGATCTTAAAGACTGTAGCAACTGGCCGTGCCAGCTTTCATTATGCTCAACAAGGACATTCGCGCAGCATGTCCCGTGCAGGCCTGAACTTCTTCTTCTTCTTATCATCATCATCTTTTTTTCGCATTGGACACTGTATGCTCTCGTAACGTTCCGAGCCAAGATGAGCCAAAACCACCCTCCAGCTCAGCAGCACTAGCACCCCTAAAACAACTGTGCAGTTAACATTCAGGATATTCAAGGTGCTGGCTACAAGAAAGGGACAAAATAACGTACATATTTGAGCTCCACAAAGCAAGTTCATGAACACATACCAATTCAACACAAAACAAATTATCCACCAACAAAACTAGCTAATTCATTTATTCGATAACGTCGGATAGGTCCACTTCAGTTTAACATGATAAAAATAATAAACCACCAAATGTACAAATCAGATTTGACCATGACACCAAGAAAACAGAATAGTGAAAGAACAGACCTTAAAAGAAGACAAAAGACTGAAAATCAACCCTTAAAAATAAAAACATTCAGCACAAAAAAATATGAAAAAGGCGTTGGACAGAGATTGGTTAGTTAAAGTCAAAGCACTCCGAGGTAAGTAAATTCTTCAACCAATAAGTATTGAATAATGCAGATGTTACCTAGATACAGAGCGTGCTTTCGACCCAGAGCGAGACTGAGAAGATACGGACCTAGAATGCGATCTTGAACGGCGTGAAGATTTTCCATTGGGCGACTTGCTGCAAGAAGATTGATGAAATTAGTAAATATGTATTAAACATCTATTAAAAAAGAATACTACTGAAATCAAATAACAGAACAAAGATTTCTTTTTATAAATAATATCATCGAACATTTGGCTCCTGCTTCGACTTTGGCTCTGGCTGCTACCGTTGCTTCTTCCTCTTGAGCGAGAGCGGCTGCGGCTTCGACTTTGACTTCTGGAGCGGCTTCCATCATATTACTTCACCTGTCACCAATGAAAGGACATCGTAAGTTAAGCATCCACAATAACAAGATAGCCTTGAACATTTAGTGGGTCATAAAGAGCATGTTTGGTAATGTGAATTTTAGAAGTTTTTGTGGTTTTTATTTTTTTGATGAATGAGTGATTTAAAAATGTTTGAAAAGTCAAAAATTGTGGGTTTGATCAAGAATGAATTGTTGAGATTGAGTTTAAAAAGTTAAGTTGAAAAAAATCGCATTATCAAATAGGCTCAAAATTAAAACATTTGCATCGCACCCGAACTACAGCCCGTGAGAAAGCATTTTGAAACTCAGAATCATCGAGCTTCTTTATCTGTAAATATGGGGGGAAAAATAGTCCCCATGTATTAGTCCAGTGATAAATGTTCCAGACATCCAATCAGACATAAGAATAAACAAAAAGTAGTCATTTCAAACAATAAATATAGGAAGAAAAAACAAAAGATTAACTTACAGCATATTTCATGTCATCATAATTTGTATAGTCCACTATCCCTGTCTTTCCTGCAAAACAAAAATTAGCAGATTCTTTAAGAATGCTCAACCAAAAATAAGCAACACCACAACAACTCAAAGAAATAGATTCCAACTTCAATGATGATCAGAAGAGATGAATTAAGACTGTAAACATAAAGGTTCTGAACTTCAGCCTAATTAATCACAACGCAAAGAAATTTTGAAAAGAATATAAATAGAAGATGATTGAGTAGTACATGAAAAGTTATGCGAAATCAAAACACACGGAAACAGGACACCAAGTGGATGGAGAAAACAAGTTAACGTATCTGACTTCCCAACTCCATATTATAAGGAACTAGGCTTCATTTGTCGCTGTCAGAAGCCAGATTATTCGCCAGTGAAGTCAAAGGAGATATATTGACTTTTTCGACAGGAACTTTTAGATGCTCATAATGCCTAAAAGTACAAACATCTGAGATCAAAATTTATTAATTAACACATAGCAATCTGAAATCAGTATGCAAGTAGGTGTGAGGTAAAGTACGTGGCGACGAGTATTTACTTGATAATTCAACTATTCTCCTGTACATTTGATGTGCAGGTACACAAAATCCCAAAATGGCCAATGGTACACACTATGAATGTGTTTGGTATTGTTTAAAATGAGTTTTTTTTTAAAAATGAATAGTGATTTTTAGGAGAAATGATGGTTGAGATTTGATTGAAAAGTCAAATATTGTGGGTTGACTTTTAATGGATGGTTGAGATTGAGTACGGTAGAAAAATGAGAAAATATTAATGGAAACCAAACAAGGGCAATATATGGAGAAGAAAATGTTGCGCTTTAGTCAAAATTGCAAACCATAAAACAGCCCCTGATTGATTCTCGTTATAAATAAATCACATTTTTCTCTCTTCTTTTCAATCGCACATTTATCATATTACACATAAAACCAAAAAAGATTTCCTACTTTTTAATCAGACATTCTCTTAAGAATCAGTATTCATTTCAAATAAACTCTTTATAAATAACATCAAACTGAGGCAATGTTTCCAACAGTAGTAGAAGTTCCATGATACTTATCCAAAATAAGTAATATGATACCAATGGGGGACGCAGTCATACAGAATATTTATAATAACAAGACCTGATTATAATTAACATTCAAATCATGTAATGCTGCTTCAAAGTTCGAACAACCTATAACACTGTATGCAAGTAGACAGAACATAAAAGTTTCTTTATGATCCTAATCCACTGACTCAACATTTACCTTGCTTTCAAAACACCTTACCATCCACCCACTCCCAAAAAGAAAAAAGAAAAAAAATATGAATATGAAGGTTGGAGTTTTATTCATTCGTGCTTCCAAATTCCCCCACCAGAGAACGTTCAACTGAAATGTAAATGAGAATTGCACATTACAGGAAGAAGCTCCTTGTTTACCATCTTACCACTTCCCTCGTGGAAAACTTGGGAGAAACACACATCCCCTGCTCGACGCATGTGATCCTAGATAAGAAATAAGAAACATATGACACCAACATTAAAAAAGTCGGATTCCATATAGCTATTAGCAAGTAGTGAAAGTGGGTCAAGGTAAGTGACGAAGAACTAAGACTTACCTTCAAATCTTGCCATGAAGCTGAATTGGGTAATCCAGTGACTAACACTGAAGAACGAGGTCAAATGAGGTGAAATTGCATATACATAAGAAGCATTTATTTGTAGTTATTCTACATTTAACATTCACTGCACGAAATGATGTACCCACCCCTATACTCAGAGCGCCTAGACACCCCACCGCGAGGACCTCGACTACCACTATTGCCACTGTAACGATCCGTTGACGATGAGTGACCACGCCCACCATGCGCAAGTTCCACCTGAATAGAATTCAAAGAATAAAAAAATTAAGTAAATCAATGACCAGTAGAGGAAGAGAAGTATTAAAATTAATATATATATCTAACCCGCAGCCGGTGCCCATCAAAGTCATAGCCATCACGCCCACGTATAGCATCTTCAGCGTCACGAGCCTGTTCAAACTGTTGTGAGAACTATGATGGATCAAAATGCACGCATAAGAAGATAGAGCACTCAGAGAACCCACACTCACCTCAACAAAAGCATAACCGGGAGGCCTAGGAGGAATTTTCAGATCAATATGTACAATTGGTCCATACTGCAATAAGAACACCAAATATAAACAATATCGAGCATGGATAACTACAGGAAAAATATAATTCTCGATCAAACTCGTTAGAACCATAGAAATATATTGTATGAATGGAACGATTAGAATCCTAAAATAATCAGATAGGCATGTGCTGTTTGGTGCTCAGTACCCCTTTTTTTATTTTTAGTCAAGGAAGATGAGTTCTTCTCAATATCAAGTTTGTCAATGATTTCACTTTGAATTATATTGTACTAACACTATTAAATCTGTGAACATATTCACAAAAAGGTCTGTTTCCCTACCTCACCTAATACACTGGCAAGTTAGAAAACGTGCAAGCACGTGTTCAGAACACCAAACCTACTTTTGTTAGTGATTTCTCCTTGTTTAACTCTCTCCCTACTAGGTGTATTTTATGAAGACTTGCTTCTAATGATACAATCTCCATCACATTTTCTGTCATCATTCATCCCTACAGCAGTCTTCTAAAACCATATTCTTCAACTGGAGCATCCAGGGATGTGCATTGTGATTAATGGCTTTAGGAGTTAGGCCTATCGAAAGACAAATGATGTTCTTTCTAGTTCATGTTTTATTTACTGGATTAACTTGGTCTTGTGAGCTGTAGCATCGGCAAAAGCACTCAATTTGTTCACTTTCATAACTCCATGTCAAAACGAAGGAAGGCGCAAAAAGGGACCTTTCATCTAATTTACCGTAGGCATGCTTCCGACTTACTAAAGGCATGACCAAACCAACAAGAAATGCAAGCAAATACCCACCATACATATTTTAAGTGGATTCATCAATGCGCCAGTGGATTGAGTAAATTTGGAAGAACCTCACGGCATTTAATCGAGGGCAAGACTAATGCAGATGAAATTACAGTCATAAAATCCTAAAAGATTTGGGATGGACCAACAAAAGGGGGGAAAGAATTTACAAATGCTATTAAAATTCATATTACCTTGTAAAACAAATCTTCCACTTCCCTCTCACGAATGTCATCGGGAAGGTTGCCGACATAGATGGTTCTGCTTGATCGACTCATTCTTCCCAATGAAATTCAAATGGCATCATAAAAATAAAATAACTAAAAAAAAATCGAGAAATTTGGCGCATTTAAACATCTATATCCATATCAAAATAAAAACAAAGTCCATGTTAGGGTGGCAAAACGAACGGTAAAAATCGTGACTCGCAGAGCCCCATCCACGCATAAATGAATTCGTTGGGCAGATATGGAGCAAAAAAGCTCTGCCCCGATCTAAACGGGGCGGGGATGGTTTTCCCCTGTCCCGTCCCGTTTCGCCCCGATCTTCAATTTAAAAAAAGAAGGTGGTATGCTTGACTTATTAACAAATCAATGTCGTGTGAAAATCAACGGATCTTTCACTATTTTTATTTTTAATCTTTATTTTATTTTGTATTTTCTTCATTTTTAGTGAATGACAAGATAAAATTGTTCATTCAATAAAATGAATTTGAACATAAAAATGAATTATGGAAGCATAAGACAGACAAGAAAGATCAAAGAAAATAAGTCAATCTTGTAAAGAAAATAATTCAGTCTTCTCTACTGTAGTGTAATTTACTATATATCTCTCCAATTCAACATTGTTAATCGCAGAAAGAAAAACTGTAATGTAGATGGCTAATTACTTTCTTCAAACAATTTTATTGATGCAGTGTATAATGACAACAACCAATTTTAACACTAAGTAGGAACATTTATTTTTTTGTGTGTGAAGCTCGTGATTTGGTTTTGCCCCGTCTCGCTAATATAAATGGTTCACTAAATGGGGCAGTTTTTTTACTCATCCCGCCCCGCCTTTAAGCGGGGCACGGGGTGGATGCGGGACAAATTATTCTAGATGGGGCGGGGCAGGGGCACGCCACCCTATCCCGACCCGTCCCGTTGCCATCACTAGTCCATGTCCAAAATAAAAAGTACATAATTTTTCGCCCAAAATAACTTTTTGAATATAAAAATCTATGCAAAAATAATAATAATAATAATAAATGTTTTAGCAATTATTATGATAGAAGTGTCATTAATAGCATGTCTCATTAATGACATTAACATCCGTACTATGATATTAATGACATCAAGATTTTAATTTATTTTAGTGTATGAACTTCTTTTTTTGTAATAATTATTCTTTTTATAATTATTGTATCATATTGAAGTCGAAAAATATGTAATATAAGTGTCAAATCGAATATCTCAACGAGAAAGTTTAATAAAAGTTAAAAGTTTTTTATATTTTTTACTTTTCCTCAACATTCCATTAATTTTAAATTATAACATTTAAGTTCTATAATACTATCTATAAACTATTTTTTGTATTAATTATTATTCTTTTGATAATTATTATATTATATTGAAGTCGAAAAAATATATAATATTGGTATCAAATCGAAGATCTCAACAAGAAGATTAATATAAGATAACAAGTGAGAGAAAGCTGAAAATATATTATTCGTAAAATCGTCTCAAAGATCAAACTTAGAATTTTTACTATTTTTTGTATTAATTATTATTCTTTTGATAATTATTATATTATTTTGAAGTCGAAAAAATATGTAATATGGATATCATTGAAAATCTCAATTAGAAGTTTAATTCAAGATAACAAGTGAGAGTAAACTGAAAATATATTTTCGTAAAATCGTCTCGAACATCAAACGCAAAAGTTTTTACTTTATATTTTTTACTTTTCCTCAATATCCCATTCATTTTAAATTATATCATTTAATTTATATAATATTATCTATAAACCACTTTTTTGTAATAATTTTTATTTTTTTGATAATTATTGTATTATTTTGAAGTCAATAAATATGTAATATTAGTGTCAAATTGAAGATCTCAACGAGAAGTTTAATACAAGATAACAAGTGAAAGAAAATTATAAACACTTTGTCTGTAAAAACGCCCCAAATATCAAATATAAAATGTTATTATATATATTACTTGTCCCCAATATCCCATTCATTTTATATAATACAAAGTATTCATAAAACTTGAAATTGGTTCGACCCAAAAAATGCATCAAGTCAACTGTCAAAAAGTCGAACAAGGTCGAATCATGGTCGAACCGATTTTAATTAAAAAATTAATAATTATTTCAAAGATCACAAAATTTTCTAAAACGAAGTTATTTTACAAATTAAGCAATATTTACTTATTTTGAGATAAAATTAAATACACAAAAAATATAACAACAATGTTTTTTAATTTCAAAATTATAAATTCAAAGCAAATATAGATTTATGATTTTTAATTTTATTTATTATATTATATTTATTACAAAAATTTAACATATAGAAAAACTAAGATAAAAATAGCTTATTTAGAAGAAGAAAGTTCAACAAATAAAGAAATAAAAAATAAAAATATTCTTTTTAAAAGAGAAAAACAATTTTAAAATGAAAAATTAAAAGGGTAATTGGCGCAATTGATTCCTACATTTCACACTTCTTGTGGAATTCGTCTCAACGTTTGATTTTTTGGCAAATTCATCCTTACCTTCACATTTTCTTGCTAAAAAGTCCTTACCGTCTAATTCCATCCAAAAATTCGTTAGTTGACCCAAAAATCACCTATTGACTATTTTAATGAAGGACAAACAAGTTATTTTCTATTATTTAATTTAAAATGATGTAAAAAAAAAACAAACAAAAACAAAAAATATTTGTTGTTGTTTATCTTCTTCCCAATCACATTTCCACCCGTTCAGTTCAATTAAACCCTCTTTATTTCTTCCGCTGCTGTAATTGCGCTCAGGAGCATCTTTTTTGTGTTAAGGCAGGAAAGGATTCAGATTGATAGAGTAGAAAATAACCATTTCTGTGCATTAATTTATTGGTGGAGATAGGGAGATTTAGGGTTTCACATGTTTAAGTTTGAAATTGATTCAAAGAAAATGACAAGCTCGAGGGAGACTATTCGGATTCCAAAGTCTGGGAAGAAAATGCATTAAATTTTCCAACATTGGAACTCGTCTTAGTAGTACTAACCATTTTTCTAGGCTTCTTTTCATTTTCAATTATTGTTTCCATGTGCATCCAGTTTATTTTTCACAAATGTGCAGACAACATTAGACTTGTGTACATTTTCTTTATAATAAATAGGTCAAATTAAAATTGTAATCGAATATAATTTAAAGAGTAATATTACCTAACATCACCAATGTCTAAACGTCACATTATGTTTCTCAACGCATGATATGTACCGTTAAATTATTCTTATAACGACACATCATACTTATCGTTTATGTCACGTGCATACCACAAAGACCAGTGTTTTAGTGGTACTAGATAACATTACCCTAACTAAAATGGAGATAACATTAAATATTTCTTCACAATACTTTTCGATCTAATCTTCTTACGTTAAGCATTATGTTGAGTGCATTTTACATGTATTTTTCATATATTTTTTGTGGTACTTTTTGAGTAATTTGGACAAATACCTACTTAATTGTTCATATTCTGTGGTTAAATAAGTTCAACATTCAAATACATGGAGAAAGCACAAGAAATGAGCTAAATGGATGAATAATTGAAGAAATTGAGGAGAAAATATTCAAATCCTTCAAAGAGTCAAAGTTTGAGGATCAAATTGTCACTTTCGAAAAGTGTGGATTGCATGTGCAATTGACCGAAGGACTAAATTGCTACTTTTCAAAGTTGAAGGACCCCAAATGCAATTTTAGAATGGCTTAATTGAAAGAAATCGAAAACTTTGGGGACCAAGTTGATCAATATCGAAAGTTGGAGGACCTCAATAGCAATTAAAATAAGAATCAAGCTGCAAGACATCAACTAGGTGAACCAAGCGATCGCGTGGCTCGACCAGGTCGCGTTCGCGACTAAGGCCAAAAATCCAACCCGAGACTCAGCATGTCAACCACGCGATCGCGAGGCATTCAGCTGCGTGATCGCGAGGTCAAAAATCTGAACGATATTCTGGGTCGACCCGGTGCGACTCAGTTAGGCCCAAACTTTGAGAACGCGGATCTACGCGAATTTGGGCATTTTTAGGACATTTTGGCTAGTTTTTGGGGATTCTTCTTCCTCTTTCAAGTCTCAAAACCCTACTTCTCTCTTTCTCTTTCATTTTTATCTTGTAATTTATCTTGCAAGTTGTATAGTTTTGTTGATGAATGTTGATTTGGGAGAAATACCAACATTATTGTAGAAGAATAGTGATATCTAAAGCAAGAATCATTGGTGAAGGGAAGTGTTATTGCTTAATTTTCATATTTCTCCATTTATTTTACTTCATATTTTAAATGATGTATTTAATTCTTGAGTTTTATTGTTATTTCACTATTGGTTAAGTTATTTAGTGTTGGGATGATTGATGAAGCTTAACCTAGCTTAGTTGATTTTAATGCTTGTATTAAGAATTTAGGCTATTTATTATCTTGTGCATTTATTGTTGTATTTATGGACTTGCATTTATTGTGGTCACATTTATGCTTGAATTTCATGGGATGTGCAATTATTGAGAAATTATTGTGTATTTTAGATTAATACAATATTTGCTCTAGGGTCTTGTTTAGGATAGAGATATACCTAAAACCCTAGATGATCATTTGATCTATTTTCACAAATAGTTAATGCAATTGGTGTGTTTTTAATCGACATAGAGATATAGTAGGTTAATTTCACTAATTAGGGTTGATTTCACTTGAGAGGGGTAATTGACTAAGCTTGAAAAATCGGATCTAACATGATTGATAAATTGTTGCTTCTTGAGAATTCAATTAGGTAATGGTCAAGTGGAATCAAGAATCTCAACACTCCGTTATCATCTATTCATCATTATTTTCTACTTATCTATTTACTATTGTGAATTTTGATTTAAATATTTGAACATTTCAAAACCAAAATTTTATTGTGTATGTTTCTTGTTTGAATTGATTAAACTAGAATGTAATTGAAATAAACAATCCTTGTGGGATCGATAAATCAGACTTATTTAGTCTACTATCATTTGTATGCGATACGTACACTTGCGATGTGTTTCTAGCGAACACATTACTCAAACTTATATAAAATATTTATGTTATCTCATTAAGAGTAAAATATCATATTTTTAGATAAGAGAATAATAATCAATGTTTAAAAGATTAAATTGCTCGTCTTAATGACGTTGATCTTTTAAATAGATAGAAAGAGGAATGATATGTTCCCCACAGTGGGAAACATAATCCATTCCCACAAGCAATTTGATTGGTTGGTGGGGTGGATCCCACTGCCCACCAACCAATAGGGAGCTTGTGGGAATGGATTATGTTCCCCACTGTGGGGAACATATCATTTCCATAGATAGAAATATTGATTCAATATGAAAATTATAATCAACATACTAGGAATTAGACTTTGATCTTTTCTTCTCACAAAAGTATGTAACCGAATGTGATTAATAAAGAAAAATATAGTCCCTGTATGGCTCAGATTAAAATCTTATTTTAATTTAAGTCAAAAATAAACAATTAATCTAAGTTACTTCATTCGTCTCGTGAAGATAGAATTGTATTTCTTATTTGTCCGTCCTAAATTATAGGTAACTTTCATTATCAAAAGTTGAGATATTTTTATATTTTCTAATATGTCCTTATTTAATATCCATTGTTATCAATAACTATAAACTAATTATATTTATTACATTATTTAATATATGTATATATATTAAAATGTAAGAAAAATTTATAATTTCAACTACATTAATTATATTTTCTTAATCTGTGTGAAAAAAGAAAAAAGTTTGTATTCACATAACGGAGGGTGTAGATATTTTATGAGATCTACAACTTTTCAACCATATACCTGATCAGCTTTTATCAAAATTTACTAAAATTTAATTTCAATCTCTACCAAACAAGTAGGGGTGGACATCAACCCACCCAACCCGCCAAAACCGTCCAACCCAACCCATCGGTTTGGGTTGGGTTTTGATGAAAATTGGGTTGGGTTGGGTTCTAAAAAAAAAAATTGTTTGGGTTGGGTTGGGTGACAAACCCAACCCAATCAAAATTTTAAAAATATAAGACCATTTAAATTTTAAGAATCTTAAATCCATTTTTAATTTGGATGAAACTCAAATATAATTTGAACACATTTTAGTTTTATTAGCAAGTATTCAATTTATTATATTTGATCTTATTGTATTGTACATAATTTATTTGAGTTAATAGTTGATTTATGGGCATAATTTTTTAATTTTATTTAATTGGACCAAAGCCAAACCCACCCAACCCGACCGAAACTTGATTGGGTTGGGTTCGGATTGGGCAAAAAACCGATCCAACTCAACTCACGCCCACCCCTACAAACAAGGGCTCGTCCAATACATAACATTTACTTAAGCTTTTCGTAAGGAGATTTGCAAGTCATAAGTCTATTCTCATTTAGTAGTATATACTTGTATTGTACTACTAGTTAATCACCCGTGCGATGCACGAAAAGAAACGTTTGGATAAAAATAATTCAATATGAAATTAGATAAATCATTTTCATAAAATAAATAAATTTCGCAAATAAGAGATAATATCATCATCTATTGATTTCATATGACTACAAATTCTGGATTACTTCTTTGTACACAATGTTGTTTGTTTATTTTGTTGTTCTTCCTTTTTATCACAAATCAATATCTTTAATCTGGAACGATTTGTCACCCTAGAAATCGCAACATAAAGTTATCCATGTGTAAGCATCAGTCGTTTAAGAAGAAGTTCCACATGCAAGAATGATTGTCCCAGAATCTTATTGATAGTCATGGTATATGACATCATCAATAGAAATTGTCTTCTTTGAAATCTAATAAGTAACCTAGAATCAGAAGGGTTCAACGATAACATTGGAATAAAGAACTTGTGTCTTGCATTGATGCTAGAAAAAATTTGACCTTCTAGAACATGGTCGCCAAGTTTTGTAACTATCAACCTTGTTCCATTACGCAATCCCTGTGTATGATCAATATTTCTCAGAAAGAACTTGTGTCCTCACTTATCTGTTGCAAAGGTCCACCACGTGGCGCAATAGTGATATTCATGTGTCCAGGTAGTGTGTCAAAATCCACCGAAAATCAATTCGGTAATTTCATCGACAATAGAAAAATCATATTGGCCATCATTGGTCACCCACCAACCAATAAGTATAAGTCTTAAATTTGAAGTATTTCCTCAATCATATTTTCTCAAACCGACCTAAATTGCCTTAACAATATGTTGTATTTGTCTAGCATATCCTTCGAATCAAAAACTATTAAATCATGCAACATAGAATCGCATGATTCACTCCTACCCGGGGACATTAAAAGACATAAATTAAATTTTAGAATATCACAACAAAATTATCTGTAAACAATATAAATATAAAAGCAATAAATACATAATACGTACCTCACGACCCTTTTTCTGCTTTCAACCTCATTCACATTGTTAACAATGTAAAGCGAGCAAATTGCAAAATTGAACCGTCATCGGTAATAGACTCTCAATCTTATGACAATTTTGATCGTGTAATCTGAAGAGGGGAGGCCCTCTACCATCATTTAGCTCATTATCTATTTCCCCATATAAGTGAATGAAAACATCATATTATATGTCCGAATGTTTTCAATGGAATTTTTAATCCTATCTCCCTGTCATATAACAAATCTTTCAAAATTAGAGGATGATCTTCCATAAGAGAAATATTCACTTTCTCTTGTATACAACAAAGTAGGGGTGAACAAATAAACCGCAAAATCGAATTAAACTGCAACAAATGGTTTGGTTTGTAAAAATTTCAAACCACCTTAAACAATTTGGTTTAGGTTTCAATTGACAAAATCGCGATTTCAAATAGCCAACCCACCAAATTTTAAAAAATAAAAATAAAGACAAATGTTCAATTTAAAAAAAAAAACAATATACTTTTTATTGTCTACAAATCAAAATTGAGGAGACAAAGATTAATTTATTCAAATCCACAATCATTTGGAAATAATTTTTCCTCATACAATTCATTATCACCATCCAAGATATTTTCTTAAAATAAATTTTTTAATATAAGAGCTAATGATAGTTTACTTCTATATAATTAGTTTGTTTGTCAATATGGATTGATTCACAACAAAGCACTCAATTAGAAACTTAATACTATTTTTGAGCTAGTTTCAACTCGAAATTTTAGATGAATATGTGTCTTTGAGCTCGCTTTGAAATATACTAATTTATTCATCGGCAATCCGTGGTTTCAAACCGCACCAAATCGTAAAAAATAGTTTGATTTTATTTTGTTTAAAAAATGAAATTGTTTAGTTTGGCTTGAAAAAATTCCAAACTGTTTTAAATGGTTTGGTTTGAAATATTATTAAAAATCGTGTTCACCCCACAACAAAATGAGAACTTCGAATTACGACATGTTTTTTAATGCTTATTCACTCTCTCCTCGCACCAAAAATTTGCTTTGCAAAATAAATATTTAAATGTAGGATCTCTAATGTCCATGTACTCTGAATAATCAAACAATAGATGAAAAAATTATTAATATAGATCATGTTATAAAAGATAAGATTTATTGTTTTGACCATTGACAATGAAAAAAACACATATAAGAAACGAATTCGATAATCATAAAAAAAAAAAAAAAAAAACTAAAATTGTGATTAAAAAAGATGCATCAAATTCATGGTATTATAAGTTTTTGCAATTTTTATACAACGTAATTGTTTTTTTATGAAAATTATAATATAATATTGATCATCTCAATTATCAGTTAAGTAAATTGGGAGACAATTTACTTATTGTTGTAAAAATTTAAGAATCATAAATATTGAATTAAAAGTATGATTATTTAAAACAAAATTTAATACAAATTGATTAAATATTCGATATAAATATAAATGAAAATTTGATATTAGATTTGTATGACAGAACGAAATTATTCATCCACAAGATTGATACCAATAAAATATTACAATTATTGAAAAAATTTATTTACGTATTAAATGTAACTTTCTATAAAAATACTAATTAAGTTAATAGAATGCAATACAAAAGAGCTCAAATTTTTAGATGTACTAAATAACTAAAAAATAAGATTATTTATAAAAAGTTTTATACGATCAGATTTATTTAGTATTAGATGCGTGATACAATTTCGATATAATTTTGAACTGAAAATTTTGCATTGAATTTGTATGACTGCACACAAATACTTATTTGCAAAATTCAAAACATTAAAAGATAAAAAAAAAAAAATTATGAAAAGAGATGTTTAAATACAAATAATCAAATATAAAGAAGCAAAAAAAAATATCCATAAAAATATTTAAGTGGAAGTAGCAGTGTGAACATAATAAAAGTTGAGTTTTGATCTTTGGAATGTGAAAGCAATAAAAGTTGAATGTGAAAATAAATGAAATATATAATATATAATATTGTATAAAAAAATCACAAAAAATTGTGTCAAATTGGCAGGAGGAGTCGATATTAGATTTGTATGACAGAACGAAATTATTCATCCATAAGATTGATACCAATAAAATATCACAATTATTGAAAAAAATTATTTACGTATTAAATGTAACTTTCTATAAAAATACTAATTAAGTTAATAGAATGCAATACAAAAGAGCTCAAATTTTTAGATGTACTAAATAACTAAAAAATAAGATTATTTATAAAAAGTTTTATACGATAAGATTTATTTAGTATTAGATGCGTGATACAATTTCGATATAATTTTGAACTGAAAATTTTGCATTGAATTTGTATGACTGCACACAAATACTTATTTTCAAAATTCAAAACATTAAAAGATAAAAAAAAAAAAAATTATGAAAAGAGAGGTTTAAATACAAATAATCAAATATAAAGAAGCAAAAAAAAAATATCCATAAAAATATTTAAGTGGAAGTAGCAGTGTGAACATAATAAAAGTTGAGTTTTGATCTTTGGAATGTGAAAGCAATAAAAGTCGAATGTGAAAATAAATGAAATATATAATATATAATATTGTATAAAAAAATCACAAAAATTTGTGTCAAATTGGCAGGAGGAGTCGATATTAGATTTGTATGACAGAACGAAATTATTCATCCATAAGATTGATACCAATAAAATATCACAATTATTGAAAAAAATTATTTACGTATTAAATGTAACTTTCTATAAAAATACTAATTAAGTTAATAGAATGTAATATAAAGGAGCTCAAATTTTTAGATGTACTAAATAACTAAAAAAATAAGATTATTTATAAAAAATTTATACAATAAGATTTATTTAGTATTAGATGCGTGATACAACTTCGATATAATTTTGAACTGAAAATTTTGCATTGAACTTGTATGACTGCACACAAATACTTATTTTCAAAATTCAAAACATTAAAAGATAAAAAAAAAAAATTATGAAAAGAGAGGTTTAAACACAAATAATCAAATATAAATAAGTATAAAAAAAATCTCCATACAAATATTTAAGTGGAAGTAATAGTATGAACACAATAAAAATTAAGTTTTGGTCTTTGGAGTGTAAAAGCAAGAAAAGTTGAGTGTGAAAATAAATGAAATATATAATATTGTATAAAAAAAAATCACAAAAAGTTGTGTCAACGTGGCGGGAAATTCTCCTCCTTTAATATTAAGTAAGATGTAACACTATTCACGATTTAATTTCAAGGTAGGACCGACAGATAATTCTGAGGCTGTGTTCGGTAAACTTTAATTTCCCAAATTATAACGGGCACAATTTTTCAAAATACTTTTTAATCACTAATAATTTATCTTTCCAATTTTTAACCGCACACCTTACCTAGAAAATTCAAATAAATCAAAATTACAATTTCCAATTCCTTTGGAATCTTGCCGCTGAACGGTGCCTCAATTGTTGTTAGTGCTAAGTGTACCGACCCAAATTTTTTAACATCCTTAGTTATCCATTATGACGTATAAAGTTGTTTTTAGAATTTATTTCATTATTTTGGAATTTAAAGAAATAAAAATGGGATTTTTATTATAAAAAAAAAAAAGTTACGTCAAAAATATATCTAAAGTGTCTTTTTTCTCATGACTTTTTTCTACCACTTTCGACCTCCTTTTAATACATGTGACACATGTATGGACAATTCCTCGGAATGATCTTTGAGAATATGAAATAGGTTTTTAATTTCAATCAAAGGATAGTCCTATGTGAGTTTTTAAAGTTAGTATTTTATCGAACGGCTAAGAAAACTTGTTTCGAGTATCCTACTTTAGCAAGTCACAACTTCCTCCTCGTTTATCTATTTTTCACACCATAACTTGTGCGAGAAAGTACTCCGTGTGTACTTTGAAATGGTACTAATAATACAAGATTTCGACTCCGTTTGGTACCTCAAATATGAGCTCAAAATCGCCTGCACGAAACTGAGATTCCTAACTTTCTAAGCATGAGGTGTAACTTTAGATTTCCAAAGCGAACTTTGTGGCTTGACCTTTTCACCAATCTTATCATTCCAGCTCCTGCTTGCCTTTTACCTCCATCATTTGGAGAAAATAATTCATGTCATTTCTTACCTACAAAGCAAATAAAGAAGTCGGCTCATTTCCTTAACTCCAAACCAAGAATGTAAATCTTCTACAAACGAAAAATCTTCTTTACTATGCAGCCATATCTCCCTATAAATACCTAAGTTCTTGAATGAAATCCTCACAACTGAAAATCATGGAGAGAAACACTGTCAAAATGTTCTTCAATTTCAAAACCCTATGTAAGGATTTCATGTCAAAACTATGTTTCAATTCGTTATAATTCATTATTTTCATTGGAAAACATGTTTTCTCAAAGTCCTTTATCAAAATAAATGATTTTGGATCAAAGAAACCAAGAAAAATGAATTTCAAACTTTGGAAATACACTTCGTGTCGACACCTACTGATTTGGTGTCGATGCCATATTCATCTAGGTTTAAAACAATGAAAAAATGGCTTTCTGACACTTTGGTGTCGACACCAAACGGACTGCGTGTCACCCGAACTTCATTTAGCTGTAACTTTTGATTTACAATTAGGAATGACAATAATACTCAAGAACCCGAAACCCGTTGGGTACTTTACACAAATGGGTGAAAATTATCCAAGCCAATGAGTTTGTGGGTAGGGTAGGAGTGTATATTTAGAAACCCGACATGGGTATGAGTATTGTAGAAAAACCCATACCCGACCACCCATATACACATTAATTTTTTAAAAAATTATTATTATATTTAAATTTTAACAATATATAATTTTGGACAAGTAGACTCTTTGATATTTGCTTATTTTTGGACAATTGGAGTTTACTTATACTTCATTGTTATACTTTTACTTCATTTTGATATTTTTATGTTGTGCAGGAATAGTTAATTAGTATATTACATATGAAGTTCATGAAAAAATTACAATTAGATACTTATCTTATACATATATTAAAGGAAGATAGCTGCAAAGTTTCATCCCGCCTAAATTTCCCGCCTCAGCTACAGTAACCTTTTTTTTTCCCTATTTTTGTCCATCACTTCATGTGCAATACCGTGTAACCAGAAATAAAATCTGAGTCAATTTTGAACAGTGACTGACATCGATTGATTGCAGTTCAGAATATTACGGTAATTGCAAGCAACCTTTCAATATTTTAAAAGCTGAACAGACATTTCTCCTTTCATTCTTCATCTGCATTTTACCAAAGCTGTTCTTGAAGAAAGAAGGTTAGCTGCATTCTCTCCACCTCAAACATCATTTAATTCTACCAGTTGGCTTACGTTTTTTTTTCGGTTTTTTTGTGTCAAAATTTTGTTTTTTTTGTCTAAAAATCTAGAACATTTGAAAGAACATTTTGTAACTTTCGAAACTGATCGGAACGGCCAGAAACATATCATTGATAACGTATCCAAATTTGTTTTGTTTCAAAATCATACAATCGTCAAAAAGACGGACTCATATTTTTTTCCTTTTAACTTCATAGATATGGCACCGATTATTGACAAGCTAGCTAACATTGACATAACAAAAACACATTGGGCTTTCAAGGTTCGTGTGGTCCGAGTCTGGGAGAATCCGAGCTACGGTAACAACGATGACGTTTACAGCTTGGAGATGGTTTTCGTAGACAGAGAGGTGCGTTTTCTACCTTTAAACCTAATCGAGAGTTCGTGTTTGTAGTTCAATACATATCAATGAATGTGTTGATACATTTTATAAAACTGAATTATGCATGCTATAAAGTACAGCACCAGATGAATAATTTATGCATAAATAATTGTACACGTGAAATAATATTAGTATAGTATTATGCATACTATACAGCACCTGCTGAACCTGTTCAATATATATGAACGAACATGTTGAAGCATCATACAATAAAATACAGCACCTTCTGAACCTGTTCAATATATATGAATGAACCTGTTGAAACATTTTATAAAACTAAATTATGCATGCTATAAAGTACAGCACCAGATGACCCTAATCAGTATATACCAATGAACCTATTGGAGCATAATACAACATTTTATAAAACTGTATTATGCATACAATAAAATGGTATTAGATTGTGTACAAAACTGTGCAAGCATGTCAAAAAAATTTGTGCCCCCATAAAAAAAACTGTGCAAGCATGTTAAACAAATTGAAATTAGATTATGCATAAATAATTGTACACATCTGAAATAATATTAGTATAGTATTATGCATACTATATAGCACCTGCTGAACCTGTTCAATATATATGAATGAACCTGTTGAAGCATTTTATAAAACAGTATTATGCATACAATAAAATACAGCACCTGCTGAACCTGTTCAGTATATATCAATAAACCTATTGCAGCATAATACAAAAATGCTATCTAATAAAGTACAGCAAATGCTGTTGAAGCATTCCTTGAAACTGTATAATAGCATGTTGAAGCATTTTATAAAATTGTATTATGCATACAATATACATCAATGATCCTGTTGATGTACAACATTTTATAAAACTGTATTATGCATATGTATTAGAGAGTGCATAAAAAACTGTGATATAATATTTGAAGTCTATTTACTATGAGATTCTACATGTCATAACATGCTTAAAAGATGATGTTGAGGCATTTTATTCACTCACACTACAATTAATAATGGTCATTCCAGATGAAAAACTATGGACAATGTGCATAATAAAAATCTGTGCAAGCATATTATATGGTCACACTCACAGCATGTCATGTGCAAAAATGAAACTATCTTATGCATAAATAAATATGGATTCTCTACGTGTTTGAAATAAATATGCATAAATAAATGTTATAACATGCTATTCTCACATTGAATCTTAATATAGCATATTTCAATACATATGGTACAAGAATTAATGCTACCGTCAAACGGAACCTGATTAAGACTTTCAAGCCTCTAATCCGTGAAGGTCTATTGTATGTGGTGCGCCATTTCGTCGTAGGTCACAACAACTCAAAGTACAAGGCTACTAATCACAAATACAAGCTGAATTTTATGATGAAGACAGAGATCATAGAAGTTACAGATGACAGTTTTCCATCCCATATTTACGAGTTCAAGCCATTTACCAATCTGCTACAATCTCCAGAAATTGATGATACCATTTTATTTGGTAAATTTTTTATAAAATAGTATTAAGTCCATAGTTATTTATCATTTTCTTTTTTTATTTTATTTTTATTAACAGTGCTATATATCAGATATAATTGGGGAGGTAGTTGCCAAGGATTTTGTACGATCAAAGGAATTATCGGGAAGAACCACCAAAATGATTGATATTGTGTTGCAAGATACAGAGTAAGTGTATCGAAATTCATTTCTTTTTAAATTGCATCTTATCTTATAGTTTATATATTAGTTATTTTTTTCAAGGGTATAAGACTTACCAGTTTCTTTCTTCAGCAATAATCGATTGTCCTGCACATTATGGGGTGAATATGCTGATGAGATTAGCAAGATCTTGGAATCGGATAATACAGAACCAGCAATTTTGTTACTCCAGATGTGTCGCGCTAAGAAGTTCAGAGGTTGATTGTTATTTTTATCATGCATGAAAATAATTTTGTTTATGTTGATGACTTTCACTATATTTTTACAAATCCTGTAGGTGAGGTCAGGATTTGTAACACATACCATGTTACCAAAGTTATCGTGAATGCCAAAATTCATGAAGTTCAGGAGTTTCGTGAGAAGTATGTTCAGGTCATTTCGTTATTGAGAAATCATATTTGGTTATTATCTTAGTCCCTGCATTAATAGTGAGATGATTTTTGTTGCAAGGCTATTGGTTGGAAATGAGTGTATCTCCCAAAGAATAAGTCAGATTTCTTCGAGTTCGGTTTACACTGTTGCAGATGACTTGGCAAGTGGGGCATGTGATGTGAGAACTATTGAGTACCTTTTTGAATCAGTGGAGGTAATATATTATGCTATAACGTTAATAATAATATAATAATGTCGTGTTTAATAGGACTGGTGATAATTTCTGCTTATTGTTTGGGATGGGCTAGGTTGGTCAATGTTGGGTTTTAGCTACTATTGTGGCTATTGAGAGTGATACAGACTGGTGGTATTTATCCTGTAAGAAGTGTCCGAAGAAGGTTAGGGCTGAAGATAAAAGGTTCTACTGTGAAAAGTGTGACCGTTATGATGCTGCTGGAATACCTAGGTGATTAATCATTAACTTTCATTTACCTATTTATCCAATTTCACTAATTCGTAATAAGCATAATTATAATCACCTGCATTGAAATCCACTTTCGGTTTATTTTTATACAAACAAATAAAAGATTTAAGATTCAAGTGAGGGTCCTTGATGGGACCGGCAGTGCATCTTTTTTGCTTCGGGATCATGAGTGCATTCAATTGCTTGGGAAGAGTGCTCATGATCTGCGAGAAGATATGGTTAAGGTAAGTTGTATTAAAATATTATGTGATTAGCTGTTAAAAATGCTAATATCATGTCTTGATCAATGACAAAAAATGACAACACAGGATTCAGAAGAGATTTCTTATCCAAATGATATTGAATCTTTGGTTGACAAGAAAATATTATTCAAAGTTCAGATTAAGGATCAAAATGTGCAGCAACGACTTGATGTATTCATAGTGATGAGGCTTACGTTCGATGATTCCTTGATATCTAAGTATGTTACTATTCACTGTTTTGAAAGTCAGGTTAGTTAATAATTGCTATGTGAGATTCATTTGATTATATTAAGCTATGTGTTTTCATAGATTTAATTAATTCATTCACACGCATTTGTGTAGGGATCTGAGATATTTTCCAAGAATGACAATATTGGTATCGAGGAGCTGAAGGTATTTCATTGATGAATTCTTTATATTAGTTACAAGATTACTTTTTCATTTTTTGTTAATTTTTATTTCGATTCATGTTTGGTGTTTTGATAGGACTACACATCAGAGAACGAGTTTATCACGCCTAACAAAACAACCCAAAAGCAAGTTTCTCCTCAGGAGGATGAAATAAGTGGTAATGCTAAAAGAAAGATGGACATTAATCCATCCACTCAAATGTCGACCAACAAGACCAGAAGGATAATAAAACAAGAGAAGCTTTGAATGAAAACGTTATTATTTAGTATTGTTATAATATTTCTCATCTTTTGACATCGACTGGTGACGGGCTGATTGGAAGTAGGCGGAAATTTTTGGTACTTCAGTTTAGTGGTGATATATTTATTGGAAGACGGTAGCTATATATGGTCACCTGTATGTCTGTGAACCGTATTTTGTACCAATTTGTTGGGGCGAGATACTGATGTTACCTCTCCCATCTTTTGTTTGGTATTATTCATAATCAGATATGGCACTCATATTTTAAATTGATGATTGCCTGTTGATGTTTATTTATAGCATGTATAGCAAACCAGGAACTTAATAGATACTATCCTAAGCATTGAAAAATATAAAACTTAAAATAAAGCAAGTTATGTTGTATTGTATATTCTACAGATTGCAAGAATAAATCAAATCATCAATTAACAATCAGAATAAAGCAAGTTATGTTATTACAGTTAATGAAAGTGTGAAGAAGAAATATTTCTTCGTTAATCTAAAAATTAATAAAAATAAGGAGAAATGAATAATTAACAATCAGAATCACGTCAGTTATGAAGTAATTAATCAAATCACATAACATAACATGGCACATAAAAGATAAATATTATTATTGCTAATCAAAATGTATGAATATCTATATCACTAAAATGAAGAGAAGACTGCTGTTTTGAAGATGTAGAAAAATATGGAGTATGTGACTAGAAAAAAGATGCCAGAACTTGATTCTATATTAATAAAAAATGAAGAGAAGACAGATGTTTTGAAGATGTAGAAAAATATGGACTGTGTCACTAATTTTTAGTGTTGCGGTTATGAAACAAAAATATGCCACAAACTTGACTCTGTACAAAAGAAATACCTTATGGGATGTTGTATCATCTCAGCCCTCGGCCCTGGAGGTCTTCAATTCTTCTTAACAATACCTCGATTGACATAAATATTAAGTATAAATCAAATCTGAGTCAGAAATTAAATTATACTATTATACAACCAATGAGACATGTAATAACATAGTAGTCAGAAAATAAATTATAATATTATACAACTAAATCAAATTTCACAACGAAATATGGAACAAATAAGAGATTCAAGTGGGGTGAAATGTTATTACAGTTAATGAAAGTGTGAAGAATAAATATTTCTTCGTTAATCTAAAAATTAATAAAAATAAGGAGAAATGAATAATTAACAATCAGAATCACGTCAGTTATGAAGTAATTAATCAAATCACATAACATGGCACATAAAAGATAAATATTATTATTGCTAATCAAAATGTATGAATATCTATATCACTAAAATGAAGAGAAGACTCTGTTTTGAAGATGTAGAAAAATATGGAGTATGTGACTAGAAAAAAGATGCCAGAACTAGATTCTATATTAATAAAAAATTAAGAGAAGACATAGCTGTTTTGAAGATGTAGAAAAATATGGACTGTGTCACTAATTTTTAGTGTTGCGGTTATGAACAAAAATATGCCACAAACTTGACTCTGTACAAAAGAAATACCTTATGGGATGTTGTATCATCTCAGCCCTCGGCCCTGGAGGTCTTCAATTCTTCTTAACAATACCTCGATTGACATAAATATTAAGTACAAATCAAATCTGAGTCAGAAATTAAATTATACTATTATACAACCAATGAGACATGTAATAAGATATTAGTCAGAAATTAAATTATAAAATTATACAACTAAATCAAATTTCACAGTGAAATATGGAACAAATAAGAGATTCAAGTGGGGTGAAATGTTATTACAATTAATGAAAGTGTGAAGAATAAATATTTCTTCGTTAATCTAAAAATTAATAAAAATAAGGAGAAATTAATAATTAACAATCAGAATCACGTCAGTTATGAAGTAATTAATCAAATCACATAACATGGCACATAAAAGATAAATATTATTATTCTTAATCAAAATGTATGAATATCTATATCACTAAAATGAAGAGAAGACTGCTGTTTTGAAGATGTAGAAAAATATGGAGTATGTGACTAGAAAAAAGATGCCAGAACTAGATTCTATATTAATAAAAAATTAAGAGAAGACATAGCTGTTTTGAAGATGTAGAAAAATATGGACTGTGTCACTAATTTTTAGTGTTGCGGTTATGAAACTAAAATATGCCACAAACTTGACTCTGTACAAAAGAAATACCTTATGGGATGTTGTATCATCTCAGCCCTCGGCCCTGGAGGTCTTCAATTCTTCTTAACAATACCTCGATTGACATAAATATTAAGTACAAATCAAATCTGAGTCAGAAATTAAATTATACTATTATACAACCAATGAGACATGTAATAATATATTAGTCAGAAATTAAATTATAATATTATACAACTAAATCAAATTTCACAGTGAAATATGGAACAAATAAGAGATTCAAGTGGGGTGAAATGTTATTACAGTTAATGAAAGTGTGAAGAATAAATATTTCTTCGTTAATCTAAAAATTAATAAAAATAAGGCGAAATTAATAATTAACAATCAGAATCACGTCAGTTATGAAGTAATTAATCAAATCACATAACATGGCACATAAAAGATAAATATTATTATTCTTAATCAAAATGTATGAATATCTATATCACTAAAATGAAGAGAAGACTGCTGTTTTGAAGATGTAGAAAAATATGGAGTATGTGACTAGAAAAAAGATGTCAGAACTAGATTCTATATTAATAAAAAATTAAGAGAAGACATAGCTGTTTTGAAGATGTAGAAAAATATGGACTGTGTCACTAATTTTTAGTGTTGCGGTTATGAAACAAAAATATGCCACAAACTTGACTCTGTACAAAAGAAATACCTTATGGGATGTTGTATCATCTCAGCCCTCGGCCCTGGAGGTCTTCAATTCTTCTTAACAATACCTCGATTGACATAAATATTAAGTACAAATCAAATCTGAGTCAGAAATTAAATTATACTATTATACAACCAATGAGACATGTAATAATATATTAGTCAGAAATTAAATTATAATATTATACAACTAAATCAAATTTCACAGTGAAATATGGAACAAATAAGAGATTCAAGTGGGGTGAAATGTTATTACAGTTAATGAAAGTGTGAAGAATAAATATTTCTTCGTTAATCTAAAAATTAATAAAAATAAGGCGAAATTAATAATTAACAATCAGAATCACGTCAGTTATGAAGTAATTAATCAAATCACATAACATGGCACATAAAAGATAAATATTATTATTGCTAATCAAAATGTATGAATATCTATATCACTAAAATGAAGAGAAGACTGCTGTTTTGAAGATGTAGAAAAATATGGAGTATGTGACTAGAAAAAAGATGCCAGAACTTGATTCTATATTAATAAAAAATGAAGAGAAGAAATAGTTGTTTTGAAGATGTAGAAAAATATGGACTGTGTCACTAATTTTTAGTGTTGCGGTTATGAAACAAAAATATGCCACAAACTTGACTCTGTACAAAAGAAATACCTTATGGGATGTTGTATCATCTCAGCCCTCGGCCCTGGAGGTCTTCAATTCTTCTTAACAATACCTCGATTGACATAAATATTAAGTATAAATCAAATCTGAGTCAGAAATTAAATTATACTATTATACAACCAATGAGACATGTAATAACATATTAGTCAGAAATTAAATTATAATATTATACAACTAAATCAAATTTCACAGTGAAATATGGAACAAATAAGAGATTCAAGTGGGGTGAAATGTTATTACAGTTAATGAAAGTGTGAAGAATAAATATTTCTTCGTTAATCTAAAAATTAATAAAAATAAGGAGAAATGAATAATTAACAATCAGAATCACGTCAGTTATGAAGTAATTAATAAAATCACATAACATGGAACATAAAAGATAAATATTATTATTGCTAATCAAAATGTATGAATATCTATATCACTAAAATGAAGAGAAGACTGCTGTTTTGAAGATGTAGAAAAATATGGATTATGTGACTAGAAAAAAGATGCCAGAACTTGATTCTATATTAATAAAAAATGAAGAGAAGACATAGCTGTTTTGATGATGTAGAAAAATATTGACTGTGTCACTAATTTTTAGTGTTGCGGTTATGAAACAAAAATATGCCACAAACTTGACTCTGTACAAAAGAAATACCTTATGGGATGTTGTATCATCTCAGCCCTCGGCCCTGGAGGTCTTCAATTCTTCTTAACAATACCTCGATTGACATAAATATTAAGTATAAATCAAATCTGAGTCAGAAATTAAATTATACTATTATACAACCAATGAGACATGTAATAATATATTAGTCAGAAATTAAATTATAATATTATACAATTAAATCAAATTTCACAGTGAAATATGGAACAAATAAGAGATTCAAGTGGGGTGAAATGTTATTACAGTTAATGAAAGTGTAAAGAATAAATATTTCTTCGTTAATCTAAAAATTAATAAAAATAAGGAGAAATGAATAATTAACAATCAGAATCACGTCAGTTATGAAGTAATTAATCAAATCACATAACATGGCACATAAAAGATAAATATTATTATTGCTAATCAAAATGTATGAATATCAATATCACTAAAATGAAGAAAAGACTGATGTTTTGAAGATGTAGAAAAATATGGAGTATGTGACTAGAAAAAAGATGTCAGAACTTGATTCTATATTAATAAAAAATGAAGAGAAGACATAGCTGTTTTGAAGATGTAGAAAAATATGGACTGTGTCACTAATTTTTAGTGTTGCGGTTATGAAACTAAAATATGCCACAAACTTGACTCTGTACAAAAGAAATACCTTACGGGATGTTGTATCATCTCAGCACTCGGCCCTGGAAGTCTTCAATTCTTCTTAACAATATACCTCGATTGACATAAATATTAAGTATAAATCAAATCGGTTTCAGAAATTAAATTATAATATTATACAACCAATGAGACATGTAATAACATATTATTCAGAAAAAAATTTATAAAATTATACAACTAAAGTTTCATAAAAAAAATTATTACATATTTTTATGTAATAATTATTCAGAATAATTAAATTTACATAAATAAAATAAAGTATTTTAAGTACTATAAAAACATTTATTAAATTACATCAAATTCGATACAATACTGATTTTATTTAATCAAGGAATTAATATATATTACAGTAAACTATATTATCATTAAACAAAAACATTTATGACAAATACATTATTCAGATTTTTAAAAAATTAATAATTAAAAAAAATAATATGCATACCTGAAATAATAATATTTTAAAAATAAAATTAGTAAAAGAATTATTGTGTTCTATATTATATTTACATTTAAATATAATTTTAGATCTAACTAATATCTATTTATAATATATAAATATACATTTAATTATATTATAAATTACATGAAATTTAAATTACGGTTAATATATATTTTATTTTATATGATTTTTTATTTTGTATTTTATATTTTATATTATAGTTTAAATTTTTTATAAAAAATTATTATATAAAAGTAATATATTAATATATTTATATTTCCATTCATATACAATCAAATAAAATTAATTAATTTATTTAGAACACACTTTCAGCAATGTATATTATGTACTTCAGCACAGTAACATGTCACATCACTGCATTTTTGTAGACAGTTCACAGTACTCAAGGATGGCTTTACTTCAAAACTTACATCAATTCATTAATGGCTGTATGGAGACACCCTGCAGGAATTAACATCAAATTAACCAGCTTGACAGAAAGCTGTATTCACATACATAATAACGTGTGATTGTCCATTATATCATAAGTCAGTAGATCTACCTTTGTTTTCATTTTGTTCTGCTCTCAAGCTTGGAGAAAGTGAAAATGGCATCTGATTTAGGGATCTAAGATTTTTTCCAGAAGAAATGAAGTTCAAAAACAACATTAGAGACAGAGCTTGAAAACCCACGACAAGAAAGAAATATTGGCGAGATGAATGGAACCTCATTGAAACGTCAGAGACTACTTCAGCCTGATGATACTGGAGGTTAGACACAGACATGTGTTTATTATTTTGACCTAACTTTATTATGCATTTGCTCATTCATCTTAAATGCTTTGAAGAAGTAATAAATGCATTTGTGGCTGTTCTATACTCTGCAGAAAAACTTAAATGCTTCTGTGATTGTTTTGTAGCATTAATTTAGGATTGTTTGGGAATTTAAGACATTTAGAGATCCAATATATTTTTTAGTTGCATCAGCTTGCATATTCATTCTACTATTAGTTAGCAATTCATTATTTTTGTTTTGACAAGTTTCATATTGCACAGAAAAGACCAGACAAGACCAAGATACTACAAAAAATATAACTCATTGCTCAAGAACTCCATTAAGCACCATTACAAATGGTAAGATTTTATTTTGTAAGTGTTAGTATTTGATTGATAGCGATTTATAGCAGTAATTTTTTGATTTTATCAAAACAAAATAAAGGCATTCAAAATAACCTTGAAAATTATGTTATCAGTTTCCACTATAACAGGGCATCATAGAGTTGGGAGTGCAAATAAAATGTTGCAGGTTGTATCACCTGGAAGGCACAAAATACATAATGGTGTTTCTCAAGGAGCTTCAACAAACACAAATTCATTTTCTTTTACAGAAGAGAATCTTACTGTTAATCAAAGGGATGGTGAGAATGTCTACCCCAAAAATTATTGTTCCATTATTGTATAGTATACATCGAATTATATATCAATTTTCAATTTTCAAACATTGAAAGAATCATACTATAACAAAAAAAGGTTTTCTAAATGGATATCACTTAAAAACAATTCATTTTTAACTGTGTTCTAACAAAACATATTTACTTTTGGTTCTTTTTAAAGTCTGGCCTCTTAGATATTGTCAAACTTGCATGGCTAATAATTTTTTCAAATTGTTTTATTTAACATGCAGAAAACATTTCAACTAATTGTCTTTCTCCAATTTCCTCAACAAGATCATTGAGCAATATTACAAGTGGTACGATTACATATTCAACTCTTCACATTTTATTTTTAAAATTAATGTAATTATAATTTATTTAGGACAATTAATCCAATATTTCATACTTCAGTCTTTTGGCATGTACATTTATTTGAACACCTACGCATGTAAATTTGTAGCGCCGACAAAGACACGTGGAAGTTTGCGTACTTTGTCTTCTGGAAAGTGTACATTACATAGTGGTGTAATTCAAAGACCTACCCAGTTGACATCAAAGCCCATCCTAGAGCAGTCAGATCCATTTGTTTCAACAAATGATAATGATAATGATAATTCAGATTCAAACAATGGTAAGTTATGTTGTTTTAATTTAAATAAATATTTAGCAGTCATTATATACATTCTTCAATTTTTTTATGTTTGTGTTCTCAATGTAGGAGGGGATAGTGCATCTCGCGTTATTTCAAATATAGGTAATTACGTGTAACTTAATTTTTTCGGGAAAAAATATTTATTATTAATTATCAAAGTGTCATGATTTTCAGAAATGGGAACAATGAGCTAAAATATTAAGTTTTTATCGCAGGAGAAGAGGAGGAATCTAATGTCCATTCCAATAGAGGTAATTTTCGATAGTTTTGAAATAAACTGGATGATATCTTTAACAACATATGATAGAAGATATGTAAGATTTTTGTACATGCATGGCAAACTCACACCATAATTTGCAAATTGTGTACTGTTCACATCACTAAAAATTTAAGATGCTTTGCTAAAATTGCAGATCTTGCAAGGTATAATCGAGAAAATAATTTTTTTTGTACATAAAATAGAATACAAATATGTCGTTTACCCCATAATCTACCGTGTTACTGGATCTGAATTTTTTTTGGATCCTGCAGGGGAAAGTGAAAAATGAAAAAACAAAAAAATTATTAGACTTCACGAATGTAGTCATTACATTTTAAATCAACCGGTAGGCTAGAGTAGAAAAGAAATAAGTCCGAATCTTTATAATCAAAAATCTGAATGTTGGTAACTAATTATTTTTGCAGAACCTAAAAACATAAGAAAACAATTAAAAATTAAAAATAGTAGCATAGGGCAGAAGGAACACACCATCGTACATACGGTTCTCGACAAACCCGGTGTTCCCAAACCTCCGGCCGTTCTTAACGAGTTATGCGAAGACATTGCAGATCTTCGAACTACACAAAAAAAAATGTAAAAATAACTATACAAAAATAATTTTCAAGTTTATGTATGTTCGATCTAAAAAAATTGATGTGTAAACAACTTCGAACGCCAAAACCAAGAACAAACGAACTGTGGAATAAAGCAGATAAAACTCACCATCGTTCCTACATATCTCGAAAAGCATCGTGTTCCAGCTACGACCGTTCTTAGAGAGTTATGGCAAGACGTTGTAGATCTTGCAAATAAACATGAAAAAAACGTTAAATAAACCTAATCGAGAGTGATTTTCACGTTTGTGTATGTTCGATCTAAAGAAATTGACGTCAAAACAACTTCGCACCGCAAAAAAATTTACCGACCTTGACTGTTACTACCACATCGACGCCTTCGCAGAAAATAGGGTTGAAAATCATAACCCATGGTTTCTTTCTACGATCCGAACATAGAAAGATCATTTAGTGATGATCGGTCACAAACGAGACTGGATCTACAACCATGGAGAAGGAAAGTGTGAGGAGGAGCTTCGGTGTATGTGAAATTGAATACTGCGTTCTCTTTCGTCTGTTGAGAGAAGTGACAAGTAAGGAGAGATATCTCAGAATGAGCTTCGGTCTGTGTGAAAATCAATTACAGCCATGTGAATCGCCTCTGTTTTGTCTGTGGGAGAAGTGACAAGTAAATATAGATATTTTTGAATGTGTTTGGCAAACATGTTTTTAAACATGTTTTTTCCTACACAATTCATTAAATCAATTTTTAAACACACATATTTTCTCTCTCGAATTTTTAATCACAAATTTTACCTAAAAAACACAAAAAATATGTTTTTAAACAAAAAAATTTTAACAAACAGAAACTTTTATGTAGAACAAAATAAACACTACCGACTAGCAAGACCATCGTCGATGATGGACAACTGTTTTATTTTTTTATTTTTTTTTCATGTGATGATAAATTAGGGCCTGTTTGGTTGGAAATTAAATTTTCATCATTACTCAAATTTAAATTACACAATTTTTCATATCACTTTTTAACCATTCATATTTTCTCGCTCCAATTTTTAACCCTTCACCTTCATCTTAGCTAGAAAACACAGGCCCTCTAAATCAACAAATAATTTCAATTCTTTGATTTGACACAAAACCTTCCATTTATTTGCCAATTAAATTTAAAAGAACAGTCCTTAGTATTTTTTTTAACACAATTTTCACGATATTACAATTTAAGAACCAATTTATGAATAATACAACTTTTCAAATAACTTTTTAACTTTACAAAATTTTCATTCACAATTTTCAACCCCCATGTGTTAGCTACAAATAGTAGATAATGCTCTTTTCGGTAACACTGTATCAATTTTTATGGTTTTTTTACTGTTTAAAAAGTAATATGTGTGATTGAAGAGTGGAAACAGAAAAATTGTATTGATAAAAAGTGGTTTGAAAAATTATGTTATTTATAAATTGTGATGCCTTATATTTGATATTGTAAATATTGTAGTATAATTAATTTCTAATATTAATAAGCTATATTACTCATAAATAAAAAATTCTCATGTGTAATTATTTTTTATATATATTAAATTAGTTTAGGGTAATTTTCCATTTTCTGTATTGATTTTTGGTGACATATTAACTACATTTGTAGAGAAACTATATTTTACAATCCATTTTTGTTTCAACAAAAATATATCGAGCATAAAACTAAATATTTGTATTACGAGTTCGGAAATACTATTTACTCTCGCTTAATATTTTTCAAAGAAGAAATTTAAGTAGATTTGATAATTTAATTAAAGTCATGAATCGTAGTGTAAGGAAAAAAGTTACTTTTCATCAAATAACCATGTCCTAAGATAGCTAATTTGCTAAATCATATCATTTAAAAAATTAGTAGTGATGATTCTATAGTAATATAAAAAACATTTAATAACAACCGGGTATAAGGAAATTAACACAACAATTTATTAATTCTCTCCAATATGATGCAAGATGAACACAAATAACCATCTATATTATTTTCCATAACATCGCTGCTTCATAAAGTGTAAACTTCAAAACTAATAGGAATTTTTCAACATATTTGGACACAAAATCTTACAGAAATACGTGTAAACTTATGAAGATTATTGCGATATTGGGGATCCAATCTATAGTTGTGAATATTGTGGAGCTGCATTTTGGTATGATGAGAGAACTGCCAAGCATTATAATACATCGAAGCCAAAGTTCTCTTTGTGTTGTATGCAAGGAAAAGTAGAGCTACCGAAGATGCGTAGTCCTCCACAAGTCCTGAATGATTTACTACATGGTGCAAACCAGAAAAGCAAGCATTTCCTTGAGAACATTTGCCTATATAATACAATGTTTTCTTTCACATCCATGGGTGGAAAAATTGATTCAACTATAAACAAAGGAAACGGACCTCCTACATTTCGAATCCATGGTCAAATTATCACAGGATTGGAAGTTTACTGCCTCCTGAAGGTTGCCCACCTAAGTTTGCCCAGCTTTATATTTACGACACTGACAATGAAGTATCAAATAGAATTCAAGCAGTTTGGTGAGTATTAGATATTCATTTATTCATCATAGTATTTTATTATATTTTTAAGTATGTACTAACTGTTTTTTCTTTTTTTATATTCCAGCAATAATGTTGACATCAACAAGCTTCATGCCGAGATTGTTTATGATTTGAAGTCAATGCTTGATGAGCACAATGTGTTAGTAAAATCATTTCGAATGATAAGGGACACCATTCGTGAAAATGTGTGGTCAGATCTAAAGTTGAGGCTCATTGGAAGGAGAAAACAAGATGGTAGAAGGTATAATCTTCCATCTGTCTCAGAAGTTGCAGCATTGATAGTTGGAGACTTCGAAACATCTCCATCCGATAGAGATATAATTGTTGAAACAAAGAATGGGCAACTAAAGCGAATAAATGAATTGAATGCTTCATATCTTGGTCTTCAGTATCCGTTGCTTTTCCCGTATGGTGAGGATGGATTTCGAGAGGATGTCCCATTGAGATACTCAAATGCAATGCCTTCAAATAGACGGAAAAATGTAACAATGAGAGAGTTCTTTTCTTATAGATTGCAAGACAGGGAATATGAGCCTTCCAAAATTTTACTGGCAAGAAGGTTGTTCCAGCAATTCTTAGTTGATGCATACACAATGGTTGAATCTTCGCGTTTATCTTATATACGTGCTCATCGGAAGGATTTGAGATCCGATATGTATAGAGGATTAACAGAAGCTATTTTAAGAGGGGAAACGAATCCGTCTTCTCAAGGAAAGCGTGTGATCTTGCCCTCATCTTTCACTGGTGGAGCTCGATATATGGTCCAGAATTATCAGGATTCAATGGCAATTTGTAAGTGGGCGGGTTATCCAGACTTATTTATTACATTTACATGCAATCCTAAGTGGCCAGAGATTGTGCGTTTTCTTGAACATAGACATTTGAAACCAGAGGATCGACCGGACATACTTTGTAGAATATTCAAGGTCAAGTTGGACCATTTGATAAAAGATCTGAGAGTAAACAAGATTTTTGGAAGGGTTAAAGCAGGTAATTTTATTTATGCCTTTTTTTTATATATTTTTTACTGTGTATATTAAATAAAATAATTTATATGATTGAATATAAATAATTTTCACACTATCTGACAGTTATATACACAATCGAGTTCCAGAAACGTGGTTTGCCTCATGCACACATCTTGCTTTTCCTATTCCAAGAAGACAAATATCCATCCGGTGAAGATATTGATAAGATCATTTCAGTTGAAATCCCTGATGAGAATACGGATCCTGACTACTATCATTCAGTGAAAAATTTGATGATGCATGGGCCCTGTGGAAGTTTGAGAAAAAATTCTCCATGTATGTTGGACGGAAAATGCTCTAAACATTTTCCAAAGCGATACACAGATTGCACTATTGTTGATGAAGATGGATATCCAGTTTATCGTAGAAGGGACAACGGTAGAACAATCACTAGAAATGGGATTGAGTTGGATAATAGATATGTAGTGCCACATAATAGATTCTTGCTTCTGAAATATGGTGCTCATATAAATGTCGAATGGTGCAACCAGTCCAGGTCCATAAAGTATCTCTTCAAATATGTGAACAAAGGTCATGATCGTGTTACTGCAACTTTTTATCGCAGTGCTGAAGATAATGATGTGCGCAGTCAGGTTGATGAAATAAACATGTACTACGATTGCCGTTACATCTCACCATGTGAGGCTGCATGGAGAATTTTTGGATTTGATATTCATTACAGAGATCCAGCAGTTGAAAGATTGCCTTTTCATCTACCTAATGAGCAAAACATTATATTCTCAGACTCCGATGCAATAGATGATATCATGAGTAGACCTAATGTGAATTCGTCGATGTTTTCAGCTTGGATGGAAGCTAACCATAAATACCCTGAAGCAAGGTCTTTAACATATGCAGAGTTCCCAACTAAATTTGTATGGAAGCAGTCTTTAAGGGAGTGGTATCCGCGAAAGCGTGGATTCTCAATTGGACGTATGTTTTATGTACCCCCTGGGTCCGGTGAACAATATTATTTGAGAATTTTGCTTAATATAGTTCGAGGACCAAGAAATTATGAAGAGATAAGACGCATAAACAATGTTCAATATAATTCTTTTAGAGATGCTTGCTACGCCCTTGGTTTATTGGATGATGACAAAGAATATGTTGATGGGATAGTTGAAGCAAGTCACTGGGGATCTGCACACTGTTTAAGAATTCTATTTGCAACATTGTTATATTCGGGTTCTCTTTCAAGGCCTGAATTTGTATGGGAAGAGTGTTGGCAGTACTTATCAGATGATATTCTCTATAGGCAGCGCAAGATTTTGAAGCACAACGGTATTACGATCTTCCTTCATTTCCATTGTTAAGTAATAATAAATAGTAATAATAAGTACTAATATTAATATGATATGATGATGATGATGATGATGATTATAATAAATTATCGAAATTCTAATTGTATTGATTTATATGTCTTAACACGCAGAATTGGAACTTAGTGATGATGAATTAAAGGATTATACTCTAGCAGAGATTGAATCAATATTACGGAGTACTGGAAAAAGTTTACGAGATTTTCCAACTATGCCTTTTTCGTTGGTTGTTGATTTTTCAGTTAGACAAAACAGACTTATCCAAGATGAGCTGCGTTACGATAGAGATATGTTGGCAAAAGAACACAGTAGATTTGTATCGAATCTAACAGATGAACAGCAGAATGTCTATGAAACAATAATTCACACTGTTGATAAGGGCGATGGTGGAGTGTTCTTTCTATATGAGCCAGGAGGTACAGGAAAGACATTTGTGTGGAAAACCTTATCTGCAGCAATACGATCGAGGGGACAGATTGTACTAACAGTTGCATCAAGTGGTATAGCATCACTTCTGTTACCAGGCGGGAGAACTGCGCATTCCAGATTTTGTATTCCTTTAACTCCCACCGAAGATTCAACCTGTAACATTAAACAAGGTAGTCCACTAGCAGAGCTAATCGTCAAAACTGATCTTATCATTTGGGATGAAGCTCCTATGATGAATAGGTATTGTTTTGAAGCTTTAGATAAAACTATGAGGGATATTTTGAGATTTATCAATCCACTCAGCTTCACACAACCATTCGGAGGTAAAACTGTTGTTTTTGGAGGAGATTTCAGGCAGATATTACCTGTCATTCCAAAGGGTAGCAGGCAAGATATCGTACTTGCAACTGTTAACTCATCATACTTATGGCAACATTGTAAAGTTTTGAAATTGACAAAGAACATGAGGTTACAAAGGCCAAACTCAGAAATTCATCTTCAAGAGTTAAAGTCATTCTTAGATTGGATTTCAAATATTGGAGATGGTACAATTGGTGGGCCAAATGATGGGCATGCCTTCATTGAAATACCTGATGATTTATTGATAAAAGGGACAGAAGATTTTGTTCGCTCAATAGTAGAGAGTACGTATCCAAATTTCTCAGAAAGAGCCAACGACTCATCATACTTGCAAGAAAGAGCCATTTTAGCCCCAACGTTGGATGTTGTTGAAACAGTCAATGAATACATGGTGTCTCTCAATGAAACGGATGTATATACATATCTAAGCTCTGATGCAGCTTCTAAATCAGATTCGAATATTGATCTATTGGACGATCTACACACTCCAGAATTCTTGAATAGTATAAGATGTTCGGGAGTACCTAATCATGAGTTAAAGTTGAAAGTTGGCACTCCTGTTATGTTGTTAAGAAATATTGATCATTCTGCAGGGTTGTGCAATGGAACTAGACTGGTCATAACAAAACTTGGTCATCATGTTTTAGAAGCAAAGGTCATTACAGGAAGTAATGCAGGACACAAAGTGTTCATTCCAAGAATGACTTTAACTCCATCAGATCCAAGACTACCTTTTAGGTTTCAAAGAAGGCAATATCCATTGATTGTGTCTTACGCCATGACTATTAACAAGAGTCAAGGTCAATCACTTTTGCATGTTGGACTGTATTTGAGAAAGCCTGTTTTCAGTCATGGTCAACTTTATGTTGCAGTTTCTAGAGTTACAAACCGTTCAGGGTTGAAGATATTGACTTGCGATCGAGATGGAGTATCATCCAATTCAACTGCAAATGTTGTCTTCAAAGAAGTATTTCAAAATTTAAATTAGACAATCATGTAATACTATTTGCATATAATGTATATAAAATTTACCTATGTGTTTATCTTTTTTGGTAGAATTTATCTAACGTAAAATAATAAATCCGTGCATCGCACGGGTGGATGAACTAGTATTATAATTGAACATATATATATATATATATACAAAAAAATTATTAAAATTAAAATACGTAACAGGTTTTAAATGAGTATAAAAGAATACATGCACCCTACCCGTACCGTACCGTACCCACACCCGACTCGTAACTCTTAAGTGAGTATATGGGTAAAGTATGAGTATTATAAATCTCTAGTGGGTAGGGTATGGGTTTACCATCTCTATAATTACAACTCTGATTTACAATCTGTAAAGTTTGTTAGACTCCCAATTCAATTATCTTTTCGTTGATATATTGTAAAACTTGTGCAGATTTATGTACGAAGAGTTATGTATTTATTTCTCCACATACTCCGTCAAAGCTAGCCGAAAGACTTTCATTCAAAGAGAAAACTATTTTAGGAGCCGTTATGGATATATCCATTCATTAAAATGTAAGTGGGATATGTTTAATTAGTTATTAGATATGAGTAGATATGTTATTTGAAGTATTTTATTAATGATGTGAGTCGAATGTTTTTATTCGAATAATAAGTGAGTCGGATATGTTATTTGAATTAGTTGATTCATGATGAATGTATTTACTTGGATTAGTTGAATTATAAGTGAGTAGGATATTTTATTTGGTTATTAGACTTTAATATGTTTATAAGAATTATGATTCATTATAATATGAGTAGGATATGCTATTTGAAGTATTCGATTAATGATAAGTGAGTCGAATATGTTTAGTAGAATGATATGGTTTCATTATGAGTGAGTGGATTATGTTTATTTGAAGTATATGATAATAAGTAAGTAGATGTTTATTTGATTAATGATGTGAGTTGAATATGTTTATTTGAAGTATTTGATTTGTGATGTGAGTGGAATATTTTATATGTAAGTTGAATATGTCTATACGCATGAGTAATTATAAGGGAGTCAAGTATGTTTATGTGAAATATATGATTCATTATATGTGAGTTGAATATGATTACTTGAATCATTGGATTAATGAACCGGATATTCGATATACCTTATTATGTGGTATAATGTGATAACATGATATGGTGAAATTACATTCGATTCATGTTTTGGAAATGCAATACGTTTAATAGATGATGTTTTAGAAATGCAACGACATTTGTCATTTGATAGATGATGAATCATGAAAGAAAGTTTATGTATAAAGAAGAGATTTGTGCATATGGATTATAGATTTGAACTTTAGCCCATTGGTAATCAATATGGATATCGATGTTGATGATGTCGGGAGCACCTCGCGACTCTAAGGGTCGTGAGGAACGACATTGTGATCTAATATCTCTGTTGGAGTCGAACATGGTAAAAGATAACATGGATGTAGAAGTCTTAGAGGAAGAAATAGTTCTATGGGATCTGATATAATATGGTCGATGTTGATGATGTCGGGAGCACCTCGTGACTCTCAGGGTAGCGAGGAACGACATGTGATCTAATATCTCTGTTGGAGTCGAACAGAGTGAAAGATGACAGAGATTTAGAAGCCCTAGAGGATGAAATAGTAATATGTAATATGGTATGTTATGACCATTTTATCGATATCTGATGGAAATGATAAGCGCTTTGGGGTAGAAGAGATAATCTATAATTGAGTTCTGAAAACATGATTTTTGAAAAGAACATGCATATGCATCTATTACTCATCTAACGTGAATTTTTGAAAAGAATATGCATGTGTATCGACTACTCATCATACATTTGAATTCATCTTGAGTATGTGAAGTTAACTTGTACACCTCAATGTGCAATAACACATAACACATGTGTACCATATTCTACTCACTGAGTAAGTGTATGCTCATCCCACGTCATCTAACATTTCAGGTAGCTATTGGTATAAAAAAGATTGGTGTGGATCTTCAGATAGCTTGACAGAGAGTGTTGTGTTAGGTGACGACATGTGAGTTGTGGACACATCACCAAATAAGAATTTTTATATTTGAACTTCCACACTTTTATTGAACTCAAGATCTTGATAATAATAATGTTTTAAAATTAATATCATTACTTTTTAAATAGATAAATTTTATTTGAAATGAAGTGATTTTGAAAAGTTTTGAAAAATTTTGGACGTTGCAAGTTTGATATCAGAGCATTATAATTTTTTTAAAAAACTTGAACTTTGGGGCGTTACACTCAGTCACGGAGCCAGTGTAGGCCCAGTGGCGGTGTTGGCCCCCACTGGAAAAAAATTTGAGTCAAAATAAAAAATAAAAAATTGACATCTTGAATTTATTTCTTTTGATCTTAATTCTCTCTCTTCAATCATTATATTTATGTAAGAATTAGATACAATGCTCATACTAATATTTCTCACCTTGAAAGTTTACATTGACTTTTTAGTTATAGGATTTTTATTTTGTGAATTACTATCTTACACTGGTTAGTTGTTACTTATTAGTTAACTTAGTTTAGTTTTTGATTTACTGCTTCGTCGTTTCAATCATTTTGGTTCAAAAAAATTTCGGGGGCTCCGCCCTCGAACCCCTGGGAGGGGGCCTCCGCCTTCTCACAATTTGAAAATATTTGCCCCCACTCACTCAAAATTCTGGCTCCGTCCCTCGCACTAGAGCCAAATTAGTTAGATAGTACGTTTTTTTTCCAGGTTATATAGTACGCTGTTTAGTTACCTTAATTATGAAATTTGAATATTTAAAAATTGGTGTAATAATAACGATTAAAAGTCATATATTTTTGCCAAATAATTTAAGAGTATTTGACTTTTTTTATGTGAGAAAATGAACGTTAAAATCACCCAAAGATCCACCAACTTGCTTTAAGTAGCTTTCCATCCTCCAATGGACAGTAGCAATAAATTAGATAATTGCCCTGAGCATATCTTCAAGTGACAAAAGGGAGGACTGATAACACGCTCAGTGCTATCGGGTGTAGAGTTCGAATCCTGAAAATGAATTTGACCTTGTGACAAGCGGGAGTTACCACCACTCATGGGGACCTTCAATACCTTTCACCTTGGCATCTCGGAGGCACATTCTGTGATTTACCACTCGAACTAATGGCTAAGACAAGGTCGGTTCGGGTCCTCAAGGCGTGGGTTACACATTTTTTAATAAATTAGACAATTAATCGACTTGAGATTAAAGAAAGTTACAACTGTGCCATCACAGGATTATAAACCCCAGTTTTGTTTGTTAAATCCAAAAATCGAGTTGATATATTTGTTATAAACATGCTAAAACACTTAATTCATGGCACATTTTCTCACAAATATGATAAAATAATCCATTTGTCTGCAATTTTATTAAAATATTAAAATAATAATTATATGTCGTAAAAAATGGTAACACATTTTTTTTTTAATTTTAATATAGCCCAAGTTTGGCCTCCTTTAAATTCTTAACACAGTTTTATCTTTCTTATTTCAACCAATAATTATCAATAAAATAATATTAGGCATAAATTCAAAAAAATATTCACTACATTTTAACCACACATTCTCATAAAAATCAATATTCATTTTAAATAAATTCTTTTTAAACAACATCAAATTGAGACATAGATAAAATGTTCATTATGTATATATATATTTTTTTATTTTCATTAATAATTTTCTTTTTTTAATTTTATTGACATATAATGAAATATGCAGTTAATTATATTCAATTAAATGCATCGCTTTTTAAAAATTTTAAAAAAATTATGCAAAGAGTTGGTTTGATTTTCACTTTCGTGTATCCAAAATTTTGAGATTGATTTTCACTTTCGTGCATTATCAATATTGTTTAATTTGTTACATTCATTTAAATATAGGACCGCATATATTTAATTTGTTGCAATTACTTCATTTTATGCAAAGTATAATATTTTGAGGGTTATTTTATTTTTATTCATTGTAATCAAAAATATTTGGACAAATTTTTTTTATTTATTTTATGCAAAAATTGCATTATTTAATTTAATTTTGAGCAATTGTTTAACACACCGTTCTTTTATGTAATGATTACAATTTATAAATCAATTTATAAACAATACAATTTCCCAAATTACTTCTTAACTACACACATTTCCTCTCTTCAATTTTCAACCACACATTTATCTAGAAAATACCAAAATAAACGGTGGCTTAGGCAGCCGAACGGGCTGTTAAAATATATTTTGTTTATAACAACTTTCGTGTATTACACAGCTTTGGACAATCACAAACTGTACAAACAATTTAGCTCCTGTTTCATACTCATTATTTTCAACCTCATTTTTTTTTCAAAACTTATTATTTTGAAGTAATGGGTCTCAGGGGCTTAATATTTAAAGAGGCTTCCAAAATTTATGAGAATTCTAATTTATTTCTATTTTGAGGATTTGTTAACAGTTTTAATCATTAATGAAAGCAAATTTTGTGTTCAAGTCTTTTTTTTTTTTTTTTTCTATTTTGAAATGTTATTTATAGTAAAATCATTCATATAGTATATTAAATATTTTAGCAATTATTATTTTACACGTGTTATTAATTGCATTGACATCCATGCTATGATATTAATAACATCAAACTTTTATTTTTCTATTTTATTATTATTCTTTTAATAATTATTATATTATTTTGAAATCGAAAAATATGTAATATGAGTGTCAAATTAAAGATCACAGTGAGAAATTTAATGTAAGCTAACAAGTGAGAGCAAGTTGTAAATATATTGTCCGTAAAATCATATAAAAAAATAAAAGTAAAATTTTATTTTATATTTTTTCCTCAATATCTAATTCATTTTAAATTATATCATTTAAGTCCTATAATATTATCTATAATTAGTTAATTAAATTCATTTTAATCATATATGTTTAATTTTATTCTGGTTTTTTCTCATCAAATTAAAATAAATAATAACTATACGAATTTTAAGGCAAATCCAATTAAATTGGGTTAATTTTACAAATTTAAGATTTTTTCAATTCATTCATCATTTTCACATTATTTTTATTTATTTTACCGATTCTGTTCATTTTTCTATTTTTCATTATAAATTTAAATAACTAAAATATGCAAAAATATATTACAGATTTTAACAATTAGTTCATATAATTTATATTAAACAATTGATCGATTATTAATTTTTTATTAAAATAACAAAACTTGAGGTTGATTTTCACTTTTGTGTATCGTCAATATTGTTTAATTTATTACAATTACTTTATTTTATGTAAATTATCTAATCTAATCTAATCCTATCTTCTAATCTAATCTAATCTATTTAATATATAATAGTAAGAGTGTTGGAATAGTTTTCCCGCTCCTATTTCCCTCCCAATACACTGATTTTATTTTATTATTATATTTAAAGAAAAAAAGGCAGAAATCATCTTGGTCAACTCCAGCATTAATTGGCTCAGTTCTGAGTCTTTAGACATTAAATGCACAGTCGGTAGAAAACAGCCATCTTTAATTCAAATTTTAAAAAAAAATATTGAGGAACAACATTTGAATTGGGGATGCACGAGGAAGCTGTAGCTCAGAAGAAAAAGGAAGAGGCTGCAGATTTGTATTTATGAGGGTTGATCGCCATTGGTCTGAGAAGAAGTTAGAGGACATGACGGAGAGAGACTGGAGAATCTTCAGGGCTCGCGCGAAGAGTAGAGGGGCGGATCCCGGCCAAAAAAGTGACTCAAATTCCGAGCCAATTCTAATAGATTAGAACTTGGGTAAACCCAATTCTGAATATACGGAATTGAAACCACGCCGTTGGGTGACACAGAAGCGTGGGGGCGTTTGATGATCATATTGTAAATCTTCTGGGAAGATTTTAATATAAATTTCTTATAAGAGCTCTAAAATTCCTCGCCCTATAAGGAGCTGGATTGAGAGCAGGTTGCCTGAGTTGTTGAAGGCAGTGGAGAGGGCTGGATTGTAGGCAGTTTACTCCCAACGTACGAAACACTAGTGGGGCTCTTCCTTCGCAACAGTTTTATGGACCTCTCTATCTCTTTTTTAATTCTTGAATTAAGAATCTGGGTGTTGTAAATCAAGAGCTTATCTCAAACTGCATTTCGTGGATTCTTGGTGAGTCTTTTTAGGAATTTATCTTTTTTGAAAATAAGTACTTTACTGCAGTTTTATTGGAACATTTATGATTATGAATGAGATTTACCGACCCCCGCCATGCTTACCTTCTCAAAACGCAGGAATGGGCTATTAATGAAAGCTTATGAGTTATCAGTTCTTTGTGATGCTGAAGTATCTCGAATTATTTTCTCACAAAAAGGAAGAATTTTCCAGTTCTCAAGCTCCAAGTACATTAATCTCTTATTTTCAGCTCTATGGTATCATTATTCTTTTTTCCTTCTTGATATTGAAGTCTTTAATCTCTTTGTGATTTTTAATGATGTTTAACTATCAAAGCATTGGGAAGAAAGCCTAGAGTTAATGACTTCATATGTTACCAATATACAAGCTAAAGAAAATGTAATTTGCTTCCTAACTTTATGTGGCCATAATGCATTAGTGCAACGTCCTAGTAATGTTGTTCTATCATTTTACGTTGATTTCCAATTCCACAGCTTTCAAGACATTGTTTTGATAATTCTGGTCTCAATGGTGCTAACTTTATTGATTTTTTTAACTCCCCCATACACTAACTATGGCTGATTCCCCTATGTAGGTAGTAGCCATCCCCCAAACCATGGATACTACCTCATTACTCCCCTTCTACCCATCCTTGATGATCCGAACAAGTAAGATTTTAGGAACTGAATCTGAGTTCATGAGCTTATGGATATTTAATTATTTATTACTCAAATTCATCTAAACCCATATATCACTTAATAATAAGCATAAGTGTATGTTATTACTAATTACTAAGAATAAGGGATGCAACAGGACTTAAGATAAAGATAAAGAAAAAAGAAACATGTTATAGGTCGAATGAACAAGTAGCTACCATTGAGCATTTCAAAAGATCTTCATGTGACTAATGTTTCCATTATGAAGGAAATAAATCGATCATGTTCTTTTATAAGATCTTCATGTCATTTTTTATGGTGCTCACTGTTTTCTCATTACATGGTTAAAAATTCTGTCAGTTTGCAGACATCTATATTGGTAACTAGAGGATAGGTCCCATGGAGTTGGAGAGACAAGGCATTAAAGTTTTCAGAAGATGATGAATTGTCAACTGGAGCATCCACCCCTACTTAGGAGAGTGCAGAAAGCTCTAGGTGGCACTTTTGATCGAGGAAGCTAATCGTTGTTGAGGTTGTCGCAACGTTCTATGATGTCTTTATTGATGCTAAACAATGAGTTTTGTTTGAATGAGTTACATTATATTGAATCTTTCAGGACCACTCTCCATCTATTAACTTTGTAGACGTTCTTGGGGTCTTACGTGGTAGTGAGAAGCCAAGCATATTTGTTCCAGCAAAAGATCCCAACAAATAAAAGTAATTACCTACAGAATTTTTTTCTTCTATTTTGTGCATTTTATGAATGCTCAATGTTTCTTTCTATTCAAGTTAATACTCCATGATTTTACTAGACCACCACTGTAACTTAATATCCAAATAACATTAAATAATAAGAAGAAAAGTTTAAGTTTGTCTGATTTCTCAAAGTTCATTTTGTAAGGCTATTTTTGCATTATTTACCTTGCAGGTTTGTTTATCTAATTCTTGATATGCAGTACTTTATTGTGGTGATTGTGTTACCACAACTATTAGTAACCACTTGATCCAGTGCTATTTGATTCCAGACTAAGGTGAGATATCACCGCTGATTTGGATTTAAAATGGTGGATATGACTGTACAAATGAGTTTCTTGATCTTTTCTTATTTTGTGAGTAGGGCCATGTATACCTATCACATCCCAAATAATGTGCATGAGGGAATGACAGGTAGCTTGAAAATATATATAATTAACATGGTTTGTTTTGTTAAGTGTTTCGTTGTTTTATAGTTTCCAACTACATCTAGCATGATGGGAGTCAAATGATTCATGTGGTTGACTCTCAATTTGTTCTTATAGTTTTATAATTCGACAAATTATGATATTGAGCGAATATTTGTTTATTCTTCAATTTTGGGCCTGTTGGAGTAAGAAAAACAAGTAGTTACAATGCTACATGTTAATTTATTCTATGGGTGCCTTTTACATTGGTTAAAAATTTGTTTCGTATATTATTTTCCCCTGCCTTATATTTTCATTCATTTCATATAAGATCGAGTAGTGCTTCCACGAAGTTTGGTCGTCAATTATATACAATGATTTGATTGACAAATTGTATAATTTGCAAACTTTTTAGCTAATGCAAATACGTGGAATAAGAAAAAAGAAGCAAAAAGGTTGTGGAGTTGAAACCGAGGAATTCAGAAGCAGAGAATGATTTCTCTCAATTATTTCAAGCTCAAAGTGTCTTGGATTCAACTAAGAGCCTCTTTGATTAAATGTTTGTATTCATTTTTGAATTATATTTTATTTACTGATTAAGTTGGCTATGACATGCTGCAATATGGAGAGACTCGAGATGTTGCCCAAGCTGAAGAGAAATATACTGAGAAGGATACCAAGGCTCCATGGGCCAGCCTTTTCACTTCAATAATAGATACAAACAGGTTCTGAGGAGCGGGTTATAATCAAGATCGGGGAATCTTTCTTGGGTGCTTTAATAGAGCATGTGAGAAACAATCATGAATACGAGTAAGTGTTTGCCTCTTTGCTCATTTCTTTATTAAAAATTGCTGGTAAAAAGATTCTAAAACTAAGAAAATGTAGATATTGCTGAATAAAGTAATTTATGGATACAACTAATCATGCAAAGTGAATATATGATGTATTCAATATTTAAAAGTACTTTAATGAGTGATGTGTTTTGCTCGGCCTAGAGAATCTGTTAAATGGATTAATAATGCATGTATAGGACCAACTAATTTGCACTCAGGAACTCTGCTTATGACATGAATGCTTCAATCAATTCTGGAAACTTAGATGAATAGGCATGCAGGCACTCAAATATTTTGTCATATACCTAATACCGTGCATTGCACGGGTGATAGAACTAGTACTGTATTAAAGGAGGAAAGTTGGAATAGAAAATCCCGCCATGAATTCCCACCCAGCTAAAAAAAAATCAAATTGAAGTCAGCCCAAGAAATCTCGCTCTAACAGCAAAAAAAATAGTGAGACCCACATATATCTTTTGACCGACATTTTAGGATATCTCCTTTTCAAATTCAAAAACCAAATCTTCTCATCATTCCTCTCTCTATTTCGAAGCTAGCGACTGAGGACCAAGTTTTTTCCAGACCCAGTTTTTTCCAAATTTCAGAAAAATGAATCTAGTATTTTCTGTTGGAGATTAGGAATGACAATCGAGCAACTATAGCCTGCGACTGAGAGCCAAATATCGATCTATTTATGTACTGTAGAGAGTTTGGTTCCTTCACTTCTTCTTGGTTTTATTGTTCTTTTATCATAGATGTTTGACATGTATAGTACATTGCTTCGTGGCATTTGCTTTATATTAAGCTTTAGTTAACATTATTAAACATGTGTGTGTGATTGTGTGTGTGTGTGTGTATCTGCGAATTGATAGCACAATCTGAACTGTTGTGCAGCCTCATCTCCAGCGCACAAAGTTTTGTGAGATGAAGGACGATGAGCTGGATCCAGATTATGCACAGAAGAGGGAGAAATTGAAAGAAATTGTTACTTTTTTGGTGCAAGATCAGGTTTGTGCTTTATCTTCTTGGTATTTTTTTGAACATGTATGGGTGAATCTTGATTATTTAAAAAAAATAAATTATATCTTAGTCATAATGTTTAGGCAATGGCATTGAAGCAAAGAGTTATGAGAGTTGAGTATCTTTCAAGTGCTCAGACTAACAAGCCTCTTGGTTTCAAATTTGTTAATTTAAACTTTCAATATGGTTGGACAATATGCATACTGCTAATTCCTTCAAGAGCCTGACATTTATTTTAGAGTGCTCTCAAATGATTATTTAAGTAGAGTGAATGAGAAGCTTACATGAGTTGAATGTTGAACTGGAGGCTGAATCATCTGATTTTGCAAACCGACTTCTCTCCTTTTCACTACCAATAGTCCCAGGAGGTGGCGGTTAAACAGATTGCAGGAGGGACGAGGGTGGAGGAAGAGATGCAATTAGTTCTTTTGGTGGGGGGCTGGGAGGAGTTGGAGGTAGTGGAGGCAAAGGTGTAGTGAAATCTGTCATTGCAGGCTTTGGAGGCATTGGGGGTGGAGGGGGGGGGGGGGTAAAGGCAAAGATGGAGGCATAATGGTGCCATCTCCATCATCTAGGGCAGCACTAGGCATAGGAGGTGGGGGATGGAGGAGGGACAGATAAACCAGCCTCTGCTAACTCCGATATTGATGGTGCAGCATTACTTGATGAAGTTTCTGGCAAGGGGATCCTAGGTCCTGCATGTAACAAAAAGCAGAATCAGATGAAGGGTGGGGGTGGGGGTAGGGATGGGGAGTGTGCATGTTATATCAGGAAAAGAGAGGGAGAGATAAAGGTGGAAAAGATAAATAATCGTGATTGTATAAATATGAAATAGGACCAAACCCACCTATTGATAACTTGAACATAGGAGGTTTCCCAGGTGGAGGAGCTCGAGAAGGATTCAAAGTTGGGTGATAGTAGACTGAGTCCCGCATTAATATATTACTAAATGTGGGTTCACAGATCAGCAAATATAATGCTTGGATATTTTGGAATTACTATTAGTTATCTTTAGAAGTTAAGCAAAAACAACATTTCCCCTGATTCAATTTTTTTTGTGAATTGAGGCACTTTTATTAATTTCTTCCTGTATTAGGTTTTCGTTAGAAATGATAAATTTACTATGAATTTTAATTTTTAATTCTGTCCTTTAAGATTCTGTTGGATTTGATGATAGTCTTCTTGAACTCCCAGTATATAATAGTTCCCCTAAATTTCACATTTCTTTATAATTTTCAACCGCATTAGAATTTTCGCTATATAATGCTTGGATATTTTGGAATTACTATTAGTTATCTTTAGAAGTTAATTTCTCTAATTTGCTTATATTCACGAAATCTCGGGTACATCTTACATTAAATAAAATATTGCATGATTTGTGATGTTGAATGAGAATTGGGAAATCTTAAAATGGAGATAAAACTTACTGTTGGACTAAAGAAAGCTGGTATCATATGTGCTTTGGTGTTCCTGCTTCCTTTAACAAGATTCATCTTTTGTTGAGTTCAACTATAAGTGTCTGTTTGATTGTGAGGTATGAAATTTGGTATTTTCCTCTCTAAAATAAAGTTTCCTCCAAATGCTCTTTGTGCAAAAGCACCAAATATGACTACTTGCTTAGTAAATGGGACTTCATAACTTAACTACCATGACTCTAGAAGTTTGTGTATGGCATTTACAATTTACTTTATTTTGTGCTTATATGGCTAGAAAACAATTAATGGACACTAGACCTTAGATCATCTCCAGTATTTATGTCTCATGGCATGATATAAGCAGGTACTTCAAGGGCACATATATTGAACACATCTTTTGCATCAGTTGTTTGAAGGTGAGATCTAGATGCTTTTATTGGAACTATATATTTGCGTGTTTAGCAGAATGATAAATTTATCTGTTTTTTTATTTTGTGAAATTAGGCTTTCATCTGCCTATTGGCATGGAAACAAAGACCGTGAAAGCTTGCAAAGAGTGTGTGGCATATCTTATCCCGATCAAAAGTGTCTGAATGTTATTTTCTATTAGTCTATTTTTATGTTATTTTTTTTTCTTCTTATTTTTCTCAACTCAACTCAATTCTTTATTCTTACTCTCTTGGGTTGATGTAAAAATTATTAAAACAGAATCCAATTAATGGTTAATTTAGTGATGTAATGCTGCAAATATATGGTAATTAAGCTGAATAGATTAAAGCTCTGGTAGTTTTCTGATTTATAAATTATATTTTTCTAAAATATATTTTATTATTATTAACTATTTTAGTATGTGATTCTATAAATTTATTTCTATTTGGAGACTATTCTAATGAGAAAGTGTGAGTATTTTTTAGAATTTATGATTAGTGCTTGACAGAAAATAGGCTTCACTTCTATTCTTCATCACAATTTTTACATCACATGAAAGATGATAATTGCTAATTAGCTGAAATGAAAACATAGTAAGCAACATGCAAGATTTGTGGTGAAAATTTATGGATATCAGTTATTATGTAGGATTTTATTGTTGCTGAGCATGTGTATAAGGATTTTAACTGCATAGCCATGTGAATAAAACTGTGGAAATGATTACTTTCATTACTTATAGTAATTTTGAAAAGTGCAAAAAATACCGCTTCATGTATTTTGTTAGTGCTACTAAAACTACAAACTTCGGTAGAAGAATACAGTTTCCTCATTGCTGTTCTATTTTCCTTAGTGATTTCTGTAATTTTGTATTACAAATGATGGAGCGAAGTTCAAATAGTTAGAGTTTAAGCTAGATTGTTGTAATTTGTTGATTGTTTTTCAGGTGGTGGTCTTCCGATACTATAGCCGTGGTGATTGGGGCAAACAGAGGAATTGGATTTGAGATTGCACGCCAATTCACATTACATGGGTTGACAGTGATTCTCACATCAAGGAGGCAAGAGTCGTTGAAGAAGCTGCAAAATGTCTTGCAAGAGGAGGTCTTAATGTGGTGTTCCATCAGTTAGATGTCATGGATTCTTCCTCGATTAAATTATTTGTTGATTGGGTAAAACAAACTTTTGGTGGTATAGATGTACTGGTATAATAACATCTAAACACTGAGCTTTGCTTTTACAAATAGTCGATTTTGTTGCTACTCAATCTAATTCAATATGAAATTGATTTTAAATTTGAATTGCTTCTAATCTAAAAAGAAGAAAAAGTCTCTCTTTTGTTACGTGATTAAATGTCCCCTTTTGTGTTTGGTTTTCGAAAAATATTGTTTCTGCAATTGGATATGTTTGATCACCTTTTGATAGGATGGAGTCATTTCTTTTGTTCTAAGAGATTCTCCAGGGAAAGATCCAAGTTTTAAATGTTCATCTTAGTCTTAATCACCTTCGAGAAATATGTGATAACATCTATGCTTAAGCTAATATAGCTGCAAGGGTTATTGATCCTTAGCAATTCTCTCTGGTTATCTGCCAGATTCTAGGTAAACAATGCATGAGTTAACTTCAGTGCTAGCTCGGATATTTTTTAGAGTTTTCTAAAAAAGTATTGATACCAACTACTTCGGCACATGAAATATGACCAATCTCTGATTCCTTTGATGAGACCTCCTGCTTCACATAAAGTTGGTATTCCTTGAAAACAAGAGGCGATAGTAGTTATGTAAAAACAATGCTTTCAGATTGCATCAAATGTAGGTCATGTTAATTCATCTTTTTAATAATTTAATATCATTTCACTATTGACATCACTATGAATAGTCTACTGGAAATTGACATTTTTCTTTTGAATATATCAAATTTCAAATAGCTTTCTATGTTGGGTATTTACATTCAAGTTTGATAATAAGTTTAATCTTTCTATGTTTGTTACACTAATGGAGCTTCGATACAAGTGAACCTTCTAATATCAAGAAGGGAGTTGATTGAATTTTTCGATGAATAATATGGACCCTCAGTTTACTGCCTACACTGATTGTGCATAATGTCTGCTTATAGACATGAGACGAAGCCTCGGTTTGCAGACTGTACAGAATGTTTGCTCATGGGGTTGGAGAGAAATAAATGTAAGTGATGTAGTGGGTGCTAGGAAGTCATTCCAATTCTTCAAAAGAAATATGGTGCAAATTTTCCTTACGAGTTGCTTTTTGATATTTACGGTAGAGTGGAGGAAAATGAGACCACATGGCCATACTAGAAGGCTGTGGTTGCTTATGCTGGGGTTTGTAGGTCATGGAGAGAAGTTGCAAAGGAAGTTGTAAAGACTCCTGAATAATATTGAAATTATGTTACTTTTTCCATGTCACTGAAGCAGGTAAATAAATTTGGTTTTATACCTTTAATTAGGTTTCTTGAGATTACTTAGATAAATTGTGATTTTCTTTTTGAATCTTGGAAATATGTTTTTGCTGGGTCCTAGAAATTCTTCCATTCAATACTTTATCAAAATGGAAAGGGCTACATCTGTAGCGACAAAGAATTTTTACGCGATTAATAATTATTTTAATAGAAAATCGTGTCGCTACTATTTCACCCATTTTTATTAAGTTAACGCCGCGACGTATTCGTATAGCCAAGTCAAGAAATAATCGAGATCGTTCGATTTTAAATTAAATTCCGAATTTCTAAAAATATCTCCATTCTCTTGATTTAAAGTATATTAAGTCCAAGTACTTAATTCAATGTTATCCCAATATTTATTTATACAAAAATTATTTTTATTATTGAAATTAAGAAAATATATGCAAGAATGAGAGGTTCCATTATATGTAATCATGAAGAGCATAATATTTGTATAAATATGGAAAAGTATATGAATGATTTATATACTCCATTATATATAATCATGAAGAGCATAATAATTGTATAAATATGGAAAAGTATATGAATGGTTGATAGACTCCATTATATGTAATCATGAAGAGCATAATATTTGTATAAATATGGAAAAGTATATGAATGAATTATATACTCCATTATATATAATCATGAAGAGCATAATATTTGTATAAATATGGAAAAGTATATGAATGATTGATAAGACTCCATTATATGTAATCATGAAGAGCATAATATTTGTATAAATATGGAAAAGTATATGAATGATTTATAGACTCCATTATATATAATCATGAAGAGCATATTATTTGTATAAATATGGAAAAGTATATGAATGGTGCTTTACTTTAAGAAAATGATGTGTTAAAATTAATAGAATTGAATGATTATGTTTACAATATGCCAACTTTATACATCTATTTAAACCCATCTCTTTTACACACAACTCTACACATATACACTTATTTCCAACCTCTTGACAAAATCCACAAGTAAGAGAAATTCAAGGTGGTCAAGAAAGTTTTGGTCCATTTACTACTACACTTCATTTTAATCTTTTAAAAGGTAAGTATATCTTATGTTTTTATGAAAATTAAGTATGTTGTTATGAAATGTAAATATACTTTAAGTTTTTATGAAAAGTAAGTATGTTTTTATGAAAGGTATTACCTTATGTTTTTATGAAAAGTAAGTATGTTTTTATGAAAGGTAAATACACCTTATGTTTTTAAGAAAAGTAAGTATGTTTTTATGAAAAGCAAAATACCTTATATTTTTAAGAAAAGTAAGTATGTTTTTATGAAAAGTAAAATACCTTATATTTTTAAGAAAAGTAAGTATGTTTTTATGAAAATTAGATATACCTTATGTTTTTACGAAAATGTTTGGATCATTGCTATGAAATCAATCTCACAAGATTGCTATTGGTCCCATATGATATGTTTATGATTATGCTAAGGGGACCGGAGTTTAGTAGCGCTACACATAAGAATTCTTGCCATCTAAGTTCGGTAAAATTCTTGTGTCTCTCTATGTTTATGAGGATTTCGATCCTATCCTATGTTATGATGAAAATGATCCATATGCTTTCAAAAGAAAATTATGCTTGGTATACTTACTGGGATTTTATAAATCTCACTCCACGATATTTACCATTTTCAGATAATTGAAGGTTCGAGGCGGTCAACATGGAAGTGGCAAAAGTGGTTAAGATTGATGAGATAATTATGTTGAACTTTATGTAAGAAAATTATGTTCTATTTTTATTCACAAATTAAATTATGGGATTCTAATTATTCTTTTGAATAATTTTACATTACTATTTAAGTCTAGATAATATGATATGAGTCACTTTTAGTGGCACTCGAATGGTCGAGAATTCGGGTCGTCACAGTTGGTATCAGAGCAAAGAGTTTTAAAAACGATTCTGTAGATTTTTGAAATTTTATTTCTTTAAAAAAAAAAAAAAAAAAAAAAAATCACTATTCACGTGAACAGTAAAACGACGTGCTATTCATGATGAACAGTGAACGAAATCACTATTCATTAAAAAAAAAAGTTGAATTTTCACATGTCAAGTATGGTTATGATTTTGAAAAGCATGATGAAATTTGATGTGCGAATTTCAAGGACAAAATTCATTTTAAGCAAGGGAGTTTGTAATGTCCTGAAAATTTTATGGAATATAATTAGTTAGTGATATGATGTTTATATTGATGTCTTTGATAAATTTCTAGAAGTTCGGGGACTAAAGGAAAAATAAGATTTGACGATAAATTTTATTTGGGTTAAGTTATTAATTATTGATGGGGAGATAATTACTATATCGATATTGGATTTGTTTTGAAGACTGTGATTAATTAGGAATTATGATTCAAGAAAATGTTGATTTGGATACAACCACATTAAATTATTGTTGATTAAAGGAAAATAAGATTATATGAAATATTTTAACTCATCACTCTACTATGTCACTCTCCACGTATTGACTCCTCGAACCAGGTATGTTATATGCTTTGCAAGTCATTTACGATTTTATTAAGACATGTTAAGTATGAAATCTTCATATGTTATGAATCTTTAAGTGAAATATACATGTTGAGTATGATATGAATTGATAGAAGCCTGAATTTTAATTTATTCTTTTCAATGTAGAATCATGAGACAGAGAGGATATTTATATGAATTTTGGTGCATATTAAGCTTAGTAAGATTGACTCAATTAGAAATTAAGTTGGGTTGTAACTTTTGCCCAAAATATATGGAATAATATATTAAACAAACAAAATTAATAATGAATTTGTACAATAATTTATCCCTTTATCACTACCTTTGTGTAAAAACAAGGGAAAAACTGTGGATGGTTATTAGTACTTCCTCTTCAAGTTTCAATTTTCGGTTCAATAATTTATCCCTTTATCACTACCTTTGCTTAAAAGCAAGGAAAAACTGTGGATGATTATTGGTACCACTCTTCAAGTTTCAATTCTGAAAAAAATTCGGAAAGAAAGAAAGAGAACGGGTGTTGAGCATAATGGGAATAATATAACTTAAGAATGATTTTCAAAATAATTGTTGTCCTCGAGTTTAGAAATGATAAACCTTAAATGGACTTTGCATAATTGATTTTAGACATGGCATTAAGTATGAGAAGTCAACAGAAATGATTAGAAATATGTTCAGATTATCTATCATTTAGATTTAATGAGAAATAGCGAGCCAATTTTATGAATTTTTATGAGATGTTAAGATTATAAGTGATATGATTTTAATGAGACTTTTATGAGAAGCATTATGAAGTTAGAGATTTAAAGATTTGGTTATTGGGAATTAAGTAATGGATATTATGTTGAGTAAGTGAATTATGCCTCTATATTGAAGAGAAATTTATTATGAACTTTGGCCTTGTGATTAAATTTTGGGAATATGATTTATGACTTATAAATATAAGTATGAGTAATCTTTTGAGCCAATTAAGGTATTGAAGGAAGTGATATTGTGATATTGACGACTATGATTTGAAATTTCTATGTTGAGGAATTATGAATTGATTTTCTGGAATATTTTTTTTATGATATTGAAGTTTGATGAAATTGTGGTCAATTTTTAGATCGTTGTGGTCAAATGTGGAATTATTTATTATTGTGAGTTATGAAGTATGCTTACGGTTTGAATAAGTCCAAATTTCAAAGGAAACTCTGCCTAGAATTTTATCGTTTGGAATTAAGAGCATAGTATGGTATGCAATCACTAAGAGAATTGAGGTTAGACATGCAAATTCATTTACATCACAAACGAGATTTAGTAGATGATAACAGAGATATTATTATTTTCTCGTAAGGAGAACACACAAGAGTCACACTGGAAAAGAAATACATGAAACACGCAAAAGCAAAAGAAAGCAACATGGGAAATTCCTCAAATTGAGAGATGTGTTTCCGGAGTAGCCGTATCCTACCACCTCTGACCTTTTGAGGAAATAAAGAAACCTTCAAAGAGGTGTGTTTCGAGAGTAAGAATACTCCGTAATCTACCACCTGGAACCTTTGAGGTACACACAAGATTTAAACATTAAGGAAATCCTAGGAAATTAGAGGGGTGTCTCGAGAGTAAGAATACTCCGTACTCTACCCCCACCTATTCTAAGATTCATAAAGTTAAGTTTACATTAACCGGACTCCATTTTCGCTTGATTCCCCTTCCTTGCGACCAATCTATCTTAACCCCTGCTGGATCTTGTATTGAGATATATGACTGCAGCTTATCCAGTAGTTCATCAATAGTAGGAGCAGAAATAAGGAGCCTTCTGGAAAATGGAGAGATGAATCCCTGTTCCACAGCATAATCAAGAAAGGTTAACAAACCATCAAAGAAATTGTTAACATTCAGAAGCCCAATAGGCTTAGTATGGAGATCTAGTTGAGCCCACGAGGTAATGTTAAAGATTTCTTCTAAGGTACCAAAACCTCCGGGCAGGGCTATAAAGGCATCAGAACCATATAGCATACAAGTTATGCGTTCATGGATGGATAAGGTTTGAACTTCATGCCCTCGTGTTTTTCCTGCAACTTCTACCAAAGGGACAGGTATGACACCGATTACTTTTGATTTTTCTGCAAGAGCAGATTGGGAAATACAACCCATTAGACCACTGCTACCACCCCCATACACAAGAGTGATACCTTTTTCCCCCAGTTTCTTTCCAAGATCTATGGCCGCTTCTAGATAACCGAAGCCTTTCCCCACTTTTGATCCACAAAATACACAAATAGTTTTGATCTGTCGAAGTTTTGGTGCTTCCATCTTTGATAGTATAGAAGGGAAAACTTACGAAGAAGATGTGATTTTGGGATACCTGAACTATGAAATATGTTTGGCTATTTAAAGTCGGAAAAATTTACTGTTTTTGATTGATTCTGAAAGTAAAGATTTACTTTTGACAAAATCGGCCAACTTTTGACTGTTTTACCAAAGATATCACCTTTCGGTGATTTATTTCCAGCTTTATCAAAACTCGAGAAAGGAAAATATATTTTATTTCCAAAACGCGTGAAAGAAAACAGCAAAATATTTTAAATGTGTATCAAGAGATTTACCTTATATCATTGTTGAACTGCCAGAAGCCTCATTTTGTAAAACAGACTGGCAAACAGGATCTTTTGCTATTATATTTTGGAGACTATAACGATTTTTGTCCTCGTTAAACTGAGCGTATAAGGAGAGAAGTTCACGTTGCACATAACCACTTGGGTGCGTCTCAAGAGTCAGTCGAATATCATCCAAAGACTCCTTACTCAGTCCACCCTTTATGAATTTGATTTTATCATCCCGATTAGTAGAAGAATATCCTACTGTTTTGCAACGAGTATCACAGTTCCAACGAGCACATTTGTAGCAACCATTCAGCCTTTTTGCTTTTCGTTTCTTTGCGAAGGTGCTTTTGCCTAAACCAGGCATGTGCTTTGGAAATGTCATAGGTAATTCACCAGATAGTCGAACCTTTGCTTCGATCAACCAGCGAACATCTTCTGAAACACCATGAGCCATCAGCAACCTCAATCTTTCGAGTCTTATTCGATAAATTTTCCTCAGATCATTCATTGGAAGACTGGAATAATACTTGCGAATGTTTGTAAGAATGATATCCATGTTTTTGATGGATCTAACCTCTTCCCAGCATGAACTATTTAAAAGCATTAAGGATCGGAGGGAATCCGCGTGATATTGATTCCAGCAAGAAAGCGCGGAATAGAATAATGGAAAAGAGGGAACAAGAGTTTATGCGCCGTTTACTTTCTTGATAAAAGGAAGATTTGATGATGACGGGATTTGAGATATGGAATATTTTCTTGGATTTTTGGGTACTGATATTTTGATATAATAATCAAGGTATAGAAATAATACGGGGATACGTGAAAGTGAAATAAGGACTGTATTGAATCAGGATTAATAAGTTTGTGCAAGTGAAAGGAATACCTTACGGGAAATGTTATGATATTTGAGTTAAGAATTTTAATTATTTGGGAGATATTTGTTTATTGAATTTTGCAGAAATTTTGGGTTACAAATATTGGAAAGATAAACTGATGATTATGTTGATATGTGAATAACATGTTTGGGTATATTACATAGAGAATATTCAGGTAATCGTTTTAATTATTTTGGGATATTTGGTGATAAGAAGAAATGACAAATTATTATGGTATGATATGTTAGTAAAGATTTATTGAAATTTTAGAGATATTAATACGAATATTTGAGGTTACATGATACGATGATAAGTGACAGGTTACATGAGTACTACAAGATATGATGAAATATCACATACGATTGGAAATTTTCATTTTGAGTCAGAATTTATGAGTAGACACATATGTCTATTATTGATAAGAAAAGTACATGTTCTTAAGAAAACAAAGAGATGCATTTAGTAAAAGTCCAGTGGGTTAGATATTATAATGATGAGATTACTAAGAGAAAGAAGAGAAGAGATTCTGATTAAGTGTTCAGAAATCATAAGATCAAGTAAGTTTAATTTCGAGGACGAAATTATTTTAAGGGGGTAAGTTTGTAGCGACCAAGAATTTTTACGCGATTAATAATTATTTTAATAGAAAATCGTGTCGCTACTATTTCACCCATTTTTATTAAGTTAACGCCGCGACGTATTCGTATAGCCAAGTCAAGAAATAATCGAGATCGTTCGATTTTAAATTAAATTCCGAATTTCTAAAAATATCTCCATTCTCTTGATTTAAAGTATATTAAGTCCAAGTACTTAATTCAATGTTATCCCAATATTTATTTATACAAAAATTATTTTTATTATTGAAATTAAGAAAATATATGCAAGCATGAGAGGTTCCATTATATGTAATCATGAAGAGCATAATATTTGTATAAATATAGAAAAGTATATGAATGATTTATATACTCCATTATATATAATCATGAAGAGCATAATAATTGTATAAATATGGAAAAGTATATGAATGGTTGATAGACTCCATTATATGTAATCATGAAGAGCATAATATTTGTATAAATATGGAAAAGTATATGAATGAATTATATACTCCATTATATATAATCATGAAGAGCATAATATTTGTATAAATATGGAAAAGTATATGAATGATTGATAAGACTCCATTATATGTAATCATGAAGAGCATAATATTTGTATAAATATGGAAAAGTATATGAATGATTTATATACTCCATTATATATAATCATGAAGAGCATAATAATTGTATAAATATGGAAAAGTATATGAATGATTTATAGACTCCATTATATATAATCATGAAGAGCATATTATTTGTATAAATATGGAAAAGTATATGAATGGTGCTTTACTTTAAGAAAATGATGTGTTAAAATTAATAGAATTGAATGATTATGTTTACAATATGCCAACTTTATACATCTATTTAAACCCATCTCTTTTACACACAACTCTACACATATACACTTATTTCCAACCTCTTGACAAAATCCACAAGTAAGAGAAATTCAAGGTGGTCAAGAAAGTTTTGGTCCATTTACTACTACACTTCATTTTAATCGTTTAAAAGGTAAGTATATCTTATGTTTTTATGAAAATTAAGTATGTTGTTATGAAATGTAAATATACTTTAAGTTTTTATGAAAAGTAAGTATGTTTTTATGAAAGGTATTACCTTATGTTTTTATGAAAAGTAAGTATGTTTTTATGAAAGGTAAATACACCTTATGTTTTTAAGAAAAGTAAGTATGTTTTTATGAAAAGTAAAATACCTTATATTTTTAAGAAAAGTAAGTATGTTTTTATGAAAAGTAAAATACCTTATATTTTTAAGAAAAGTAAGTATGTTTTTATGAAAATTAGATATACCTTATGTTTTTACGAAAATGTTTGGATCATTGCTATGAAATCAATCTCACAAGATTGCTATTGGTCCCATATGATATGTTTATGATTATGCTAAGGGGACCGGAGTTTAGTAGCGCTACACATAAGAATTCTTGCCATCTAAGTTCGGTAAAATTCTTGTGTCTCTCTATGTTTATGAGGATTTCGATCCTATCCTATGTTATGATGAAAATGATCCATATGCTTTCAAAAGAAAATTATGCTTGGTATACTTACTGGGATTTTATAAATCTCACTCCACGATATTTACCATTTTCAGATAATTGAAGGTTCGAGGCGGTCAACATGGAAGTGGCAAAAGTGGTTAAGATTGATGAGATAATTATGTTGAACTTTATGTAAGAAAATTATGTTCTATTTTTATTCACAAATTAAATTATGGGATTCTAATTATTCTTTTGAATAATTTTACATTACTATTTAAGTCTAGATAATATGATATGAGTCACTTTTAGTGGCACTCGAATGGTCGAGAATTCGGGTCGTCACAACATCAACGTAGGGGTGAACGCGGTTTGGTTTGGGCGGTTTGTAGCAAAATTTCAAACCAAACCGTTTAAAACGGTTTGAAATTTTTCCAAACCTAATCAAATCATTTCATTTCCTAAACCAAACCATTTTTTGCGGTTTGGTGTGGTTTAAAACCGCGATTTGCAATCAAATAAATTAGTAGATCCCAAACCAAGTCACATTCTTGTACGATAATGCAAGAATGAATAAATGAATGAATGATTAATCTACCAATAACAAAGATCAAAGATTTCGTAATCGATACACAACATTGAGTGAATGATCAATACCAACTTTTGAAAAGGAGATTACTCTACCAAATTGCAACTACAAATGAGATTTGCTTATTTAAAAACATTCACATAAATAAAAGACAACACATTGTGTTACTACAAGAATATTTCTTCTATTCAGTATGCTATAAATATGCGTCATAATGAATTTTCTTCTAATTTGTTTATAAAGTTCTTCAATGAAAACTATATGCCACATTTTAACTTTTCTGCAGCATTCAATAATTTTAGTTGGGAATGGAGTTGGACTGCATATAGGAGGATCAAACAGGCATAGATTAGAGCATAGCTTTATTCCTAAAAAATCTCACATTTTTTGCAATTGACAAATGCCAAGAAAATGTCCAAATTTTGATAAAAAGTTATTCTATAATTCATTTCTACTGGAAAAAGAAATCAAAGAAGCACTCAAAATGACTTGAAGGTTTCAATAACAATCTGGATTTGATAAGTTATTCCTGCACTCATTTTTTATAATTTGTTTAAAATTTGGCGGGTTGCGGTTTCGACAATTGAAACCTAAACTAAACCATTTATAGTGGTTTGGAATTTTTCCAAACCAAACCAAACAATTTCGCGCTTGAAACCGAACCAAACCAAACCAAACCATTTGTTGCGGTTTGATTCGGTTTAGCGGGTTTGTGGTTTATTTGTTCACCCCTACATCAACGTACCAATTGTTTCTTGGATTGAGCCCTGGTAAATGAATTTGTGCTCTCTTAATTTTCATTGACTTCAACTATTTGGAATTTATGCTCAGAAAGTTTGTTAATGACTTCTCTGGATAGAATCTATAGTTTTGAAATTCATTTAACTAACAAAGAAGCTTTTGATGTCCAATGTTTATGTGATATAAAAACTGTTAAATTTCATGTGGTACAAATGTTTATGGCATATACACACAGTGTAATCTTCTCTTCACTGCTTAATGAGCGATATTCTCAATTCACGTCTTCAACTTTTTATTATGTGTTATATTGATTGTTTAAACTCATAACTCTAGTACTGGCAGGTGACCCAAACAAATTGTTGCTTGCTGCAAAAAGGATCAGGATGGCTACAAAAACAGATTTTTTGATATCATTTTCTGCAAATGATTATTCTCAATCTATATTCGGTGCTCTTGATTTTTGTAGATATTATTTAAATGTCCTATTCTTTGGTCTTTTTTGCAATCTGCAAGTTTATTTTATTATCTGCAAATAATAATATGTTGGCATTGAGGATTTTTTCATATTCATGTTTTCTTGCATCATCTAAATGCGGATCTATTTGGATGTTTATTCTTTGGTCTTTTTTGCAATCTGCAAGTTTATTTTATTTTCATTTGCACATCTTGTAAGCATATTTATGGTGTGTTGACATGACTTTTGATGAGCTAAAAGTTGCAATTGACCTATTTGGATAATTTTTTGAGTTTTTTTTGTCCAAGTAGAAGATTTTTTGAGGAGGCCGAGCCGAGTTGGTTTCTTCATGAAGTTCTTCTAATTTGAGTTAAGGTCCTTATATGGTTTTATAGTAACATTCACCACAATATTACGTGGAAATTTAAAATTGTAAGAAAAATGAAAAGCGGTCTTACAATTCCTTACCCCCTAAAAGAAATTTCGTCCTCGAAATTAAAACTTTCCAAAAAGGTGTGGATACTTGGCACGCATTTCATCTTCGCGTTCTCAAGTAGCCTCTTCTACTGCATGATTCCTCCAAAGGACTTTAACTAACGTAATCTTCCTTCTTCTCAATTCCTTATTTACTTTCATTAGGATTTTCACAAGTGACTCCTCATAAGTCAGATCCTCACAAAGATCTAATGACTCATAACTGAAACTATGGGAGGAATCCGAAATATACTTCATCAACATTGATGCATGAAAAACATTGTGCACTCCCGATATTGCTGATGGCAATGCAACCTGAAAATCAAGTCACCTACCCATTCAATTATCTCAAAGGGACCCACAAATCGCGGACTTAACCTTCCTTTCTTCCCGAATCTCATAACTCATTTCATTGGAGCTACCTTCAAAAAGATCGTATCGCCTGCGGCGAATTCCAAAGATTTCATTCTTTTGTCCGCATAGCTTTTCTGTCTACTCTGTGCAATTTCATCCGCTGACGAATCTTTCCAGCAACTACTGCTGTCTATTGTACTATTTCTGGACCCAATAAGTTTCTTTCTCCTACTTCACCCTCGTGAAGTGACGATCTACACTTCCTATTGCATAGTACTCAATACGGATCGAAGTTTGATAGTTATTGTTGTAGGAGGCCATTAACCGACATTATCCCACTTATGAATCCATTCACTAACTTTCTATTTCCAGCTTTTCATAGAGTCTATTCTAACGTCTCAACCTTAATATATAGATTGATTGATCACATTCTTAAAACTAAAATCAAGAAGATTGATCAAAAGAAGACTTTATAATCCAGAATTAGTGAAACTTGGCGTCCATACCAAAGTATACAGTAGAAATACTAAAACTTTGACAGAATCTTTCTGGAAAAATTTACAAACGAAATCCTTTCTGAACATGCTGACATTTCTTTTAAAATCAAAGAATCAACTTAAATCCTGTAATCCATACTTATATATTGTAATCAAGTATTCAGCATCATACACTCATCTTAAAACTAAAGCCAAGGTGCTAACTTAAAAATTCATGCTTTCAAAATCATCATAATAATACTCTAACCAAGTATTTTATAAATAAATCATTGACCTATCACCAATGAATAAAACTTTTGTGATTCATATAGAATTCCTCATCAAGTTTACTTAACCCAAGGATACAATCCCATTATAAGTAAAAGTCACACAACTGACCTCAAATAATCATATCAATCTCTCTAAGATTACAACATAATAACCATCATATCCTTCACATGAACCTTTTACGTCAATATACTCACTAAGATTTTATATCAATCTCTCAAACTCAATAAATGTTGGACTCTGCCATTGTCACTCTTTCTGCACACTACTCCATAACAATAACCATTGTGAAGTCTTATTCTCATTTTCCACAAATCCTATCCACAAGGACAATTGCCTAAAATTTCATTTCTTATTTTTGAATCAATATACCATCAATAATAATCTCCACAATTTCATGGTATCCACTATCATAAACTTTCCTCCGATCAGATGCATTACTTCTGCAATACTTGTACAAATCTAGGACCTGATAAAGTTTATTTCATCATTTTGAAAACTTAATGTACATCAGTGAATCATTCACATTATGAGGAAATCCTGATTCATTTTCCATAACTGAGATTCATCATTCTTTGAATTTCCACTTAGAATCAAATACAACATAACTTATTCATGGATGGTCAACTTATTTCATACTTTCAATACATTATCACCTTCAGTTCTCATCATCACATTATTCCTTACAATCATCTATTATACCTTTTATATACAATTGACCTTATGACAATCATTATCTCACATAATCCCAAACATTCAATCGCATGTCCCCAATTTCTCACTTCGAATAAATGGTTACTCCTTTAAGGCATCTCACCATAAAATATTTGCAATATCTCCCGTTCATGATAACTGACTAATCCCAATAATCATATTACATGTAAATTCAACAGACGGTAAATGGTTTTCCTAACCATCACAAAGGTCTAAAATGCAAGCTCTCAACATAGCCTCTAAACTCTGTATAAAGAAATATTTGCCGATTACTTAAGTCATTATTCAATAACCCAAATGACATCACGTCTCTTCATTAATCTCTGTAAGCCCATGGAAAATTCTCTCCAAATTTCAATAAATCTTTACTATTTCTTTAAAAACATATCAAACCATAATAATTTGTCATCTCTAAAACTTCTTTATCACCAAATATCACCAAAATAATTAAAACGATAGAAATTACCTGAATATTCTCTCTATGTAGTATATCCAATAACATATTATTCACAAATCAACATAATATCATCAGCTTATCTTTAACATATCTTCCCGATCAAATTCCAAAATAAATCAACAGTATTATCTCATATCCTTATAATTTATAATATTCTCCAATACAAGTGATCATTTCTCACTAATAGTCAATAAGTTCCTAAGAATAATTAAAAATTCTTCCCAATAACGCCATAATACTTGTCTTCACTCATCTTTTCAAAATATAACTTATCGTTTCCCAATGTATGGATCAAATCATCACATAACTTCATGTATACCTTGATATCCCAGAAAACCAATCCATAATTCCTCAACATAACAATTTCAAATCATAATTTCCAATATCAATATCTCACTTCCTTCAATACATTAGTTAGCTCAAAAGACTACTCATACTTATAAATATATGCCACAAATCATATTCCCAAAATTTAATCACAAGACCAAATTACATAATAAATTTCTCTCAAAATAGAGGAATAATTCACTTACTCAACACAATATCCATTACTTAATTCCCAATAACTAAGAATCCAAATCTTTAAACCTCTAATTTCATAGTTCTTCTCATAAAAGTCTCAATAAAATCATATCACTTATAATCTCAACATCTCTTCACAACTTCATAAAACTGCTTTTGTCATGTCTAATTTCAATTATGCAAAGTCTCATAAAACCATCTTTCTTCTTCATGTATAGCTCCTGAGCACCCCATGGCAAAAAAGCTAGGTCGAACAAAACCTTTGTCCATGAGATTCTATAGCTGCACTTTGAGCTCTTTTAAGTTACGAAGGAGTCATCCGATATTATACCTTGGATACTAGAGTTGCGCACTTAATCGATGACGAATTCAATTTCTCTTTTAGGCGGTAAATCACAAAGATTGTCTGAGAAATCTTTAGTCATTCTCGAATAACTGAAATTTGTTCGAGAGAAGTATTCACCTTAGACACTTCAATTATTGCAACTAGGTAGGCCTAATAACTCTTATTCATCAATTGACGAGCCTTCATCACTGATAATATCGATATGAAAAGTTCTACCTTTACCTCAACAAAGCGAAAAAGGGTTTCATTTGAAGGTTCAAATACCACCTTAACGTAGCCAGTGATTGAAACATTATACCATAATAATCATTCCATTCCTAGTATGACATCAAGTTTGTGGGTATTCAGTGTTATGAAATCCATCATCTAATCATTCCCATTCACCATGATTGGGACATTTCTCAACACATAACTTTAGTTCAACAATTCTTCAAATGGCGTTGACAATATAAACTTGGTCTCCAGCTACTGAGATGGGTAAATCAATTTTCCTATAACTGTTGGACTATCAAATGAGTGGGTAGACCCGAGATCAAACACGATAAGTGCTTAATACTAAGTTCGATGACTTCTCAACTTCTCGTTTGGACATTGTATACTCTCGTGCCGATATACCATTCATATCCATTTCTTATTTCACAAAAAGATCTAATAAACGGCACCCAAATTTTTAATAACCATTACTTTCTCACTTCCTCATTTACATAACGAAGATATACTCATTATATTCACTGACAACATTCTTAACCTTTCACTTTCCGACATTACACATTAGCATGCAAGAGTTTACAATAATTGGAACATCAAATAACATTTCATAATTTAAACAAAATTTAACTTACCAGATGATCGAGGGAGAAGCACTTGAGGCGTGACTCAGTACCCGAACCATTTTCAAATAAATTTTAAAAGTCTACAGAATCGCTTTTAAAACTCTTAGCTCTGATACCAAAAATGTAACACCCCAAGTTTCAAAATCTAAAACCTAGGCATGTTAACTTCCATTCACATTAGTTGCGGAATTAAATCGTTTACACGATAAAATGTTCATTTATCTATTATAAAATTTTAGCGAAATTTCGGCAGAGTCTCCTCTATAAGTTGGACATAGCCAACCTGTAGAGGAGCATCAAAACCATTTTAAAAATTTAAAAGCATCAATCACATTCATTATCGCCAAAACCAATTCATTCATTCCCCAACCTCCTTAAGCATAAGATTCCCCAAAAATCAACAGACATTGACAATTGCAATAAGAGGTAATTTAACCCCTAATACGTTACCCATACGTAATCAAGACTAACTTCAACCAAAACATTATCAATAACAATAAATGAAGGAATAAATTTAATGATAACTTGAATAAATTTAACTTTATTAAATAATGTCGACAGCGGGTACTGTCTGAGTCAACCGCCAAATGTTCTCCTCGGATCACCTAACTTTCATCACCTGAAATGCTGGGGAGGGATTGGGGTGAGCTAAAGCTCAGTAAGTAAACTGTATGCATGAATGCATGCTTATGACATGAATGCTTTAAAAATTCCATGTATGTATCCCCATTTACTTTACTTTCCAGAACTTTCCAACTTTTCAAACTTTCACTTCATTCCATCGTGAGCTCACTTGGTGTAACTTCTAGTCAATCAGAATACAGTGGGCAATTACTTATTTGGAACCAGATTAACATGCGCATTTCCACCGCAAAGCGGTTTAACATTCACTTTCCCACCGCAAAGCGGTTCATTACATTCGGGTACGCCGGTCCCCCGCGCCCCATTTCCCACTCGCATCTTTCATGAACTAGAAGCACACCCATTCATTCTTTAAAAACTTGGGATACATAACTTTTGAACAAACTTGCACTTTGACACATTTCTTTCATTTAAAACATTTGACTTCCAAATTTCGATGTCAATGCATGCTTGATGATGCAATGACATGATAATGTGCATGCTTAAACATTCTTCTCAATAACATATGCTTTCATACGTAAATGCAATTCATCAAAGCAAGTAAGTTGCACGACAGTCATTTACACATAACTTTCACATTTACATTCAACTTCTATGAAAATAGGGGGAAGTTTACTTACTTGCAATCCTTAGTAATTTACCGTTTCTGAATTTGCAAGTGGAAGAGTCTCGGATGCCCGCGACGTCAATGTACCAAAATCCCTAATTATTCACATTCGTCAATAAATATGACTTTTAGTTGACAATTAAATTCGTTATTCATTTTAATACTCAATCAAACATTAACTGAAATTAAAACTTCAATTTAACTCACACGTGATCTTATATCGAGACTAGAGCACATAAAACTAAAGAATTTCCTTTCATACTTTCAAATTCCCAAAACATATACTTTCATGTGACTCATAATATAACAAACACATTTAACGCCACATATAATATCATACTCGAAGTAATACATTAAGTTCGAGGAAAAATTTTGAAATCTTACTTATCAAATTATTCAAAAATCACAGTTACACAATATTATCACAACTTAATTGTCACATGGACAATTTCAATTACCATTCTACTTACTCATAAATCTGAAAATAACAATTATAATAAAAATGTACATTAAAATTCAGTTTAAACAACCTGATTATTTGAAATCCCCAAATTTGAAAACTTCCATTAAAATCAACATTGAACCAATAGAAAGTCAATTAATTACCATTATCATTTACAGTCTGAAATTTACATACATTCGATATCTATATTTATAGGTATCAGTCATCATCATGAAATTCCCAGATTTAAAATTAATACATAAGGATTGCATTTTCAGCTAGCAAATTTAAAATCTGGAATTCTCACATACATAACATGAATACATACATAATAATATATACATTCATATACATAACATCATTAATTCCCCAAATTCATGGTTAACTCGAAATTACACAAAATTAAAATCTGAAATCTGAAAATTGTGGTAAAAATACATACATACTTACATAAATTCCTATATACATCAATATATACATACAATTAACATAAGAATTTGTGTGTGTATGTGTGTGAGCGGGTGAGTGTGAAACCGTGTGTGTGGGGAAGGGGAAAAGCTTACGGTGAGAGGGAGGTGCGCGGTGGTGGTGGTGTTGGTGGCTGCAGCGCGCAAACGGAGCAGGAGGGGCGGCGGGTTGAGAGGCCGAGAGTGAGGGTGAGAGAAGAGAGCGAGGGAGAGGCGACGAGAGGGAGAGACCGAGTGAGAGGCGTCGGGTGAGAGAGTGATATGAGAGTGAGAGATCTTTAGGTTAGGTTTAATGTTTAACTTTTGGTAAATTGCAATTTAGTCCCTCATCTCTCATAAATTTGTAATGTAGGCTCATAACTTTCACATAAAATTCCAAAGTGTCACCAAACTTTCCCAACTTCAATTTACTGCAATTTAGGCAACTTACTACTCAATTACAATAAAATTGGCAAGCATCAATTAAAATAAACAATTAAACATAGAATTGTACGTAAACAATTTATAAACATTTTAATTGGTACATTGATCGAGACGGCGTCCAAGTCCTTCCACTGCAAGATAATTCCAATTATAAATGTTAAAGATCATAAAATTATAATTTATAGTAACATTCACCACAATATTACGTGGAAATTTAAAATTGTAAGAAAAATGAAAAGCGGTCTTACAATTCCTTACCCCCTAAAAGAAATTTCGTCCTCGAAATTAAAACTTTCCAAAAAGGTGTGGATACTTGGCACGCATTTCATCTTCGCGTTCTCAAGTAGCCTCTTCTACTGCATGATTCCTCCAAAGGACTTTAACTAACGTAATCTTCCTTCTTCTCAATTCCTTATTTACTTTCATTAGGATTTTCACAAGTGACTCCTCATAAGTCAGATCCTCACAAAGATCTAATGACTCATAACTGAAACTATGGGAGGAATCCGAAATATACTTCATCAACATTGATGCATGAAAAACATTGTGCACTCCCGATATTGCTGATGGCAATGCAACCTGAAAATCAAGTCACCTACCCATTCAATTATCTCAAAGGGACCCACAAATCGCGGACTTAACCTTCCTTTCTTCCCGAATCTCATAACTCATTTCATTGGAGCTACCTTCAAAAAGATCGTATCGCCTGCGGCGAATTCCAAAGATTTCATTCTTTTGTCCGCATAGCTTTTCTGTCTACTCTGTGCAATTTCATCCGCTGACGAATCTTTCCAGCAACTACTGCTGTCTATTGTACTATTTCTGGACCCAATAAGTTTCTTTCTCCTACTTCACCCTCGTGAAGTGACGATCTACACTTCCTATTGCATAGTACTCAATACGGATCGAAGTTTGATAGTTATTGTTGTAGGAGGCCATTAACCGACATTATCCCACTTATGAATCCATTCACTAACTTTCTATTTCCAGCCTTTCATAGAGTCTATTCTAACGTCTCAACCTTAATATATAGATTGATTGATCACATTCTTAAAACTAAAATCAAGAAGATTGATCAAAAGAAGACTTTATAATCCAGAATTAGTGAAACTTGGCGTCCATACCAAAGTATACAGTAGAAATACTAAAACTTTGACAGAATCTTTCTGGAAAAATTTACAAACGAAATCCTTTCTGAACATGCTGACATTTCTTTTAAAATCAAAGAATCAACTTAAATCCTGTAATCCATACTTATATATTGTAATCAAGTATTCAGCATCATACACTCATCTTAAAACTAAAGCCAATGTGCTAACTTAAAAATTCATGCTTTCAAAATCATCATAATAATACTCTAACCAAGTATTTTATAAATAAATCATTGACCTATCACCAATGAATAAAACTTTTGTGATTCATATAGAATTCCTCATCAAGTTTACTTAACCCAAGGATACAATCCCATTATAAGTAAAAGTCACACAACTGGCCTCAAATAATCATATCAATCTCTCTAAGATTACAACATAATAACCATCATATCCTTCACATGAACCTTTTACGTCAATATACTCACTAAGATTTTATATCAATCTCTCAAACTCAATAAATGTTGGACTCTGCCATTGTCACTCTTTCTGCACACTACTCCATAACAATAACCATTGTGAAGTCTTATTCTCATTTTCCACAAATCCTATCCACAAGGACAATTGCCTAAAATTTCATTTCTTATTTTTGAATGAATATACCATCAATAATAATCTCCACAATTTCATGGTATCCACTATCATAAACTTTCCTCCGATCAGATGCACTACTTCTGCAATACTTGTACAAATCTAGGACCTGATAAAGTTTCTTTCATCATTTTGAAAACTTAATGTACATCAGTGAATCATTCACATTATGAGGAAATCCTGATTCATTTTCCATAACTGAGATTCATCATTCTTTGAATTTCCACTTAGAATCAAATACAACATAACTTATTCATGGATGGTCAACTTATTTCATAATTTCAATACATTATCACCTTCAGTTCTCATCATCACATTATTCCTTACAATCATCTATTATACCTTTTATATACAATTGACCTTATGACAATCATTATCTCACATAATCCCAAACATTCAATCGTATGTCCCCAATTTCTCATTTCATATTATACTTCCGAGCAACGCACGGGTTTGATATTAGTTACGATTAACATCCATATATTTTTACCAAATGATTTAAGAGTATTTGACTTTTTTTTTATGCGAGAAAATGAATGTTAAAATCACTCAAAGATCCTTCAACTTTCCTTTAAGTAGCAATTCGATCACAATTACAAATTTAGAAACAAATTTCGCCTTACCTCGCCCCACCCAACCCCATCCCATCCCATCCCATCCCATCCCATCCCATCTCATTTACAAAGTCACAGTTGGTTACACAAAATTAATTTTAGTGATAATTACAACTTTAGTAACAAATTTCACAATCGTCCTCTCACCCCACCCCACCCCACCCCACCCCACAAAATCGTAATTGGTCATACAAAATTACAATTTGGTCAAAATTACATATTTAATCTCACCCCCATCTCACCCCGCCACCCACCCTGACACCCCATCCCATCCCACCCCCACCCCCACCCCCACCCCCACCCACAGTTGATCACACAAATTCACAATTTTGATCACATATACAAATTTAATCCCATCCACCACGCAAAGTCATGGTTGGTCAAAGAAAGTCACTTTTCGTCACAATTACAAATTTATTGGAGATTCCACCCTGCTCCCATCTCATCCCACCCTCAAAGTCACAGTTGATCACATAAAATCACATTTCATTCACAACTACAAATTTAATTGCAAAACTCACCCCGATCCCACCCTTAGTAACCCACCACATCGTACAAAGTTACAGTTGGTCACACAAAGTCACAATCTGTCACACAAAATCACAATTCAATTAAAATTACAAATTTAATCATAAAATTCACTCCACTCAACCACAAACAAAACTTATGGAATATGTTCGTTCCACCCTCACCCCACCAAGTTAAAATCGGTTACACAAAGTCACAGTTCGATCATAATTATATATTTAGTTACAAAATTCACCCCACCTTACACTACCAGCAAAGTCAAAGTTGATCACACACAGTCATAGTTCGATTATAATTACAAATTTAGTTGTAAAAATCACCTCACCCCCACCATTATGCAAAGTCATAGTTGGTCACAAAAAGTCACATCTAGTCACACCCCATCACACCCACCAACCAAATTCCTCCCCACCCGCGAATTCACAATTGATCACAAAAAGTCATAGTTGATACCACCCCACCCGTTTTTCTACCCAACAACTACTGAAAGAATACAAAGATTTCCTTGTTTTATCGTCACCAACAAACCTGTGGGAGGGAAAGCCCCAAACATATATTAAACCAGAGGAAAACCCCCAGTTAATGAACAAAAAATCAAGAAATTCTCTACTTAGTTTTTGTCATCATCGGTTGTGGTATATGAATTTTGATCACAAACTTGGGCGATGGGGGCTTTGGTTGCGGCAACAGGTGGTGGTGGAGGTTTTGATTGGGATATAGATGGTTTAAGGTGAGACAGAAGGATAATTGTTGTTTTTTTATCCACTTGCAAAACAATATCTAATTTCGATTATTTTTTTTTTTTCTATTTTTCTGGTTGATGTTCTCCATGTGTAAATCCAAGAAGAAAATGGCTGCAAATGTGATTAAACACTCAACCACCCAAAATCATCATCATCAAGAAAATTCAAAAAATCCCCAAATCTTCAATAGAAAACTCGTAAAGACGTCATCCAGCACCAACAATTTCGTGATCCCAAGCACAGCCTCCACCTCAAGCTTCTATAGACTCATGCAAATCTTCGGCATCTAGTCGAACTTCTCTTTCAAGCCTCCGAGAATCCGTCCTCCCTGAACAGCCCCACATCTATGATTTTTCCGAAATTTCCACCACAACACGAAATTTCTCACTCAAGTCGACCACTTCCTCCTCATCGTCAACCTCTTAGCGGTGCAATGTGAGGAATCAAGATATAATAGTTTTCCAGTGGAAGTTCCTGCGGGAATTGGATACCCAATAGTTTGGAGGTCGCCCTAGGTGAGTCGGGGAGAGAGAGAGAGAGAGAGAGAGAGAGAGAGAGAGAGAGAATTTGTACACTTCCCTAAATTAGTCTTTTCCTCAACCTACAGGTCCACCGTCTAACTCCACAGACAACAGATTATCAATCCAAACTAAATCTGAACTCTTCCCCACATACACATATACTAGTCAACCATCATGTCCAGATGCCGGTGCCGACGTGCCGCCCTCCCTCATTTCAAGTTTCAATCGGCCCCAGTCTCCCACGTCATTTGGTCATTTCGAGTCCGAGTCAGCGAGGTGCCACGATTATGGACTGTCTGGCGACTAGTGTACTGGCTGCCTTAGCTTTGTCAACGGTGACTAAAGAAGTCCTCCGCTGCTGCCTGCTTACTACCTTAGCTCTGTCGACGACCATTGAGCTTACAACTTAGTTTTTAAAGTTCAACCACCGAATCAACTGAAGAAGTCCTCCGCCACCTCTGCTCAGCCTGCTTCGCTAACCACCCCTGCTTTGCTTCAAAGTTCAACGGATACTTATACGAGTTGGAGGGTTGGGTTTTGACCAAAAATATTTTGGATATAATTTTTTGGTATTAATTTCTTTCCTTATTCTAATTATTCTATTTCAACAAAGAAACATCTTGAGGTACAAGTAATACACGTTTTTGAGTTATATTTACCTATAAATATGTGTGTTGAGAAGTCAATTAATTGCACATTGACTAGAGAGTTTTGTGAGGAAAAATGTAGTCTAACATCTTGATTTTCTTAGGTTCTTTGAGGTTGTACAAAGAAGTAGAAATTTGTAAATGTAGTAAAGTTTGGTTATTTTTCCTACAATATTTGGGGGGTTTGATGAGTGCAAATTTTATATAATTGTAACAATTTATTATATAGTAAAAAGTTTTGGCGGTCCGTAAATTTTGCTTGTTGTTTTATTTTCTTATTGACTCAATTATTTTTTGAATATCAAAATTTTTGTGGGTTAATTAGAGAGAAAATTTGTGTGTAATTTGGGGAACACTGATTGTCATCGTCTGATTCACTGAACATATGGAATGCTTATGTGATTTATTTGAATAAATTATCTAATTAATAACTTATTTGAACAACTTAAATTAATAACAATGTTATAACTTATATTATAAATAATAAATTGATTAATGACCGATGATTATTGTTTGATACTCTAATTAATTACATTATAAATTAAATTTGGGGGTAATTGGTTTAATTGATTTTATTAGTTTTATTTGACATGTTGTTAAATATTTGTGTTTTGTGGAGTTGATTTAATTGAGATTTGTGCTTTGTCCTTATTTGATTTTCATTAAATTTTTTTTTTCTTTTTTTTTATAATATTCAATTTCAACCATTCATTAAAAGTCATGGCCTCAAAATATTTGACTTTTCAACCAAATTTCAACCATCAATTTTCCTAAAAATCACTATTCATTTCAAAATTTTTTTTTTAAAATAATCCCACACACTTGTGAATTGTGAAGTAAATTTACGAGTATGTAATTATAACTTGTTTATTTTAGTGGGAAAATATCATATCGACATTAGAGAGATTCTTTAAAAGAGAATCTCTATATAACACCCCAAGTTCAAAAATCTTAAATTTAGGCGTGTTAACTTCTCTTTACTTAAATGCGGAAACAAATCATTTAAAACTTCAACTTACATTTTTCTATTATAATATTTTTATAGAAATTTCGGCAAAGTCTCTTCTATAACTTGGACATAACCAACCTGTAGAGAGACATCATACCCATATTATATATACAAATTCTCAACTCATTCAAATCCAACATTCAACATCCAACCACAATTCCAAAATCAATTTCAACATCAATTCCCAAACTCCTCAACAATAATACATTGAAGTAAAAAAAATTCTAAACTCATGAAACATGATATAAACTAATCACAGGGAGATACCATAACTTATTTTAACTAAAATCGACAAATTAATCAAAAGAATTTATCAATTAAAAGAATAACCAATAAAATAATTTGTGAAAGCCCTTGGTTTATTCCTAAAAGAAATTGAATTATGAGTACTGTTTGAGTCTACCGCCAAGTGCTCTACTCAGATCACCTAACTTTCATCATCTGAAATGTTGGGGAGGGATTAGAGTGAGTTAAAGCTCAGTAAGTAAACTTTATGCATGTAATGCATGCTTATGACATGAATGCTTTAAAAATTCAATATATGCATCCCCATTTACTTTACTTTCCAGAACTTTCAAACTTTTCAAACTTTCACTTAACATTTCAAAATTTTCACTTCATTTTCACCGTGAGCTCACTTGGTGTATCTTCTAGTCACTCAGATAACAGTGGGCAATTCTTATTTGGAACCATATTAACATTCACATTTCCACCGCAAAGCGGTTTAACATTCACTTTCCCACCGCAAAGTAGTTTAACAGTCCACCGTAAAACGGTTGAACATTCTGTCGCAAAGCGACTTAATTCGGGTACGCCGGTCCCACTCGCATCTTTTATGAACTAGAAGTATATTCTTTCTTAAAAACTTGGGATACATAACTTTTGAACAAACTTGCACCTTGACACATTTCTTTCATTTTAAAACATTTGACTTCCCAATTTCGATGCCAATGCATGCTTGATGATGCAATGACATGATAACGTGCATGCTTGAACATTCTTCTTAATAACATATACTTTCATAAGGTAAACGAAATTCATCAAAGCAAGTAAGTTGTCAGACAGTCGTTTGCACATTAATTTCACATTTACATTCAACTTTGATAAAAATAAGGGGAAGTTTACTTACCTGACTTCTTTAGTATTTATCGTCTTTCTTAAATAGCAAGTGGAGGTGTCTTGGTTGCACGTGACGTCAATGTACCAAATATCCTAAGTATTCACATTAATCAATAAAGTGCAATTGTTAAATTCAAATTGTGACCTCACAGTATAGCAATTACATTTAACACCACATTTGAGACAAACAATTAATTTCAATGTACAATAGAAAATCGCTTACCCTTTTTATCATTCTTATCATTTATTTCAAACTCCGCCTCAACTCAAATTTACATAACTCAAACAGTCTAAATTCCAAAACTACCAAATTCGAAATTTTATAATATACATACATACTATTACATATCTCCAATTTCAAAAGAACAATTTAATATTCAAAAATCTAATTAAACCCAAATCTGAAATTTCAATTAAACTAAATTCGAAATTCTTGAACTCAGAAATTTCCAACTATATATATATAGTGCATATACATACTGATATTGGAATGTATAACTCAAAATACTCATTTATACTTAAACCCAATTACTCATGTAAGTTCATATCTATACCAATTTCACATATATGTATGTATATATTTAAACACCAAATTCAGAAATTTTCCAAGAATTAAATCTGAACATAGTGATGAACTTAAGCACATCCATGAACACACATATATATACATCTATACATACATGTATGAACATTACTCAATTCTAAAACTTAACCTTTAAAATTCGAAATCTACATAATTTGAAATATGAAAATCTTAACATATATACATACACTAAACTCATATATACATCAACATATACATACAATTCCATATATACATACACCAATTACGTGTGTGTGTGTGTTCGACAGTGGTGGAGTGCGGGTGGGTGTGTGCGCAGAAGGAGAAGGGGAAGAGGGAAAGAGTGTGCTACCGTGTTGGGGTTGGTGACCAGTGGTCGGCGACGGTGAAGTGGTAGTTGGCGGGTTGAAGTCGTCGGGGGGAAGTTGAGGCAGGAGGAACCGATGGCGAGAGAAAGAGGCGCGAAGAGAGAGAGAGAGAGAGACGGAATGAAGAGAGAGACCGAGAGTGAGGTTAATTTAGGGGTAGGTTTAGGTATAAACTTTTGGTAATTTACAAATTGGTCCCTCATTTCTCTCTAAGTACATACTTTAGTCCATAAGTTTTATTTACTCTCCAATTGCCGCCAAAGTACCCCCCCCAACTTTCAATTTAACAAAATAAAATAGAAAATAGCAAGCTTAAGCAATAAAACAATTATTCACATAAATTGCAAGTAAACAATTTATAATTTTCAAATTGGCACATTGAGCGAGACGGCATCCAAGTCCTTCAACTACAAAATAATTCAAATCATTGACGTAGAATTAATTAAATTTTAAATTTCAAATAATATTAACATAAACATTACGTGAAATTTTAAAGGGGCACGAAAATGAAAAGCGATATTACACTCTATTTAAAGAAAACGTTGATGAGGGGATTTCAAATAGATTGGATTTTGATGTTATACAACTTCCCACTGATCCTGGATTAAGAACTCTGATTTCAAATTACAATGTTAATGTTCTTGATCAAGTTCGAATGGGCATATTTGCAAAAGGGTACTTTTCAACTTTTAGATCATGTATTCCCAAGACGACAGTTTGGAGTAGGCCAATTTAGACGAATCCAGCCTTCATGGTTTAATGAATTTGGTAGTTGGTAGGAGTATATTATTGTAAAAGATGTTGCTTATTGTTTGTACTATTATCTTTTCAAATCAAGTAATGGGAATCAAGGAGGATGTGGCGCATGACCAAGTTTTTCATTTATTTTCAAATTTCGATGCCAACACGTAGCACACAAAACATATTGCGGAAATATTTTTATTTTCTTTTCATTAGTCAATAACATAAACGACGTCACTTGACTGAGATTTTAAAATCATTTTAACCTAAAATTCATTCATTTAAAAAGTAACAATAAGACATTTAATATAAGATCTTGACTTTAAATCTTTTAGATAAACAGTAACAATAATAAAATATCGAATTTGACAGTTTAAACACAAGACCTTATTCAGTGAGTCCACAACTCAAAGGTCGTCACCTAGTGCAGCACTATCCGTCTGGCCGTCCGAAGATTCACGTCAATCCCTTTTTCATTTCTTTTATTACCTAAAATGTTAGATATGTCTTGGAATGAACATACGCTTGCCCAGTGAGTGGAGTATGGTGCACATGTGCTATTGTTCGTAGACAAATAAACCTCATATATTCAAGATCCGTGGAAGTTTTACTTATTAAGTCCCTATTTGGTTCCCATTTTTTATCTCATTTTTCTACAGTGCTTAATCTACATCACACATCTTACTTTTGGCTTATGATTTTTGTCTTTTACCTACACCCTACATTCTCCAAAAACTCAACTTTTTCAAAAATTGATGGGATTCAAACAAGGGCTAAATCAGTCAAGCATATATTCACATCAAGTCATATTTTCACATCGAGTTATATTCATATCTCCTAGTCACGTCATATATTCAAGTCGAGTCTTATATTCATGTCAAGTCATATATCCAAATCAAGTTCAAGTCATTTTAAATTATATATATTTCAAGTTATATCCAGTCCAGTCAAGTCAATTTCATATATTTGCATCAAGTCAAATTCACATATTCTAGTCAAGTCATACTTCATATATTTAAGATCAACGTAAATGCGTGTCTATATATTTAAACCAGTTAATTCCTATACGCAAGTCATATGATCAAGACAAGTTGAGGCAAGACATATATTCAAGTTGGGTCAAGTTAATATATTCAAACTCGTATGCAGTTACATATTAATCAATCCACACTACAACAAAAATAGTCATTTGCAACATTTAAAAGGCAACATTTGTTGATAAATGTTGCTAAAAGGGTATTTTAGCAACATTTTAGTAAGTGAATGTTGTCATAGATAGTAATAAATACCTTTTGCAACGTTTTTTAGAAAAATGTTGTGATTGACCTCCTTTTCGCAACATTTATTAAACGTTGCGAAAAGTAAGACATTTTGCAACGTTTATTAAATGTTGCAAAAAGTAAGATCTTTTGCAACGTTTGTTAAATGTTGCGAAAAGTGAGACATTTCGCAACGTTTGTCAAACGTTGTCAAAGGTAACCTTTCGCAACGTTTTGACAAATGTTGCAAAAGATCACCTTTAGCAATATTTAACAAACGTTGCGAAAGGTCTTGCGAAACTTTTTTTTTTTTCAAATATACCACATTTTTTTCCTATTCTAAAATAAAATTGTACAATTACTTATCTATTGAGCAATTGCAACGTCTTTTAAACGTTGCAAAAAAGGGTCGGGGCTAATTTAATATTATTTAAAGATGGATTACTAAATTGCAAATAGACAACATGTTAAAACCTAAAACCCACCCCCAATTTTACCAAAATCGATTCCCCCTCTCTCTCAAATCTCAGCACGCCGACCATGCCGCTCAGCACGCCGACCAGTTCGCGGCCACAGTGAACAACTCGGAAAATCGAGTAGGAGGGTTGCGTTTAACTGCAATCGAAAAAAGAAGCCAAAAAAATTCAACAGAATCCGAAAAAAATTCAATGATTGGTGCATTGGTTGATATAATGTTCAGTTGAAGTTGCATCCCAGGCTTTGGAGCAAAATGTCGGAAATGGGTAAGTGTTATTTCCCCAATTTCAAGATAAGGATGAGAAGAAATTTAGGTGGCGTTCTGTTTGTATTTTATTTTGTATTTTCATTTTCGAAAATGTTTTGTATTTTTTGTTTTCAAATTTGCTGAAAACGCGTTTGGTTTGTCATTTCTGAAAACTATTTTTGAAAATGAAAAGCTGGAAAACACATTCTGTTTGAAATTTTGCAAAATACTATTTAAACTATTTTTAATTAATTTGCTTGCAGAATACTACTAACTCCAACTCAGATTTCCTTTCACAATACACTAAAAATATGATTACATGCAACACACTAATGTGAGCATTAAGAGTCTATATTAACACAGCTTGGTCAGGTTCGGGACTTGAGAAAACTCTACTTCTATTAAAATCCAGAAAATGCAAGTTCTTTCAAAACCACCAGAGTCCATTTATCATTACATTTTTTGAAATATAACAACAAAAATTCTCATTTAATTTTTTTTTTGTAATGTTGATATTGAATTCAATAAAACTTTATTTAAACTAAGTTCCAAGTTAGGATAAAAAAAAAAATAAAAAAAAAAATCTTTATTTAGGCTTAGTTTCAAGTTAGGATAATTCTAAAAAAAATAATAAAAAAAAACTTTATATTAAGCTTAGTTCTAAGTTAAGATAATTCTATATAAAAAAAAAAAAAAAAAATTCCCAAAACGCGTTTTCCGCGTTTTGGACATTTTTTGTCGAAATACACACAAAACGCCCAAAACGATGTTTCGGGCGTTTTCCGTTTTGTGTATAATTTTTTTTTTGGTTTCCAAAATGCTTTTTCGAAAATGGTAAAGAGAACGCGTTTTTAAAGTTTTCAAAAATAAAAACAGAAAACGACCTCAAAACAGCAAAGAGAATAGGGGCTTAAGTTTTCATGTTTATTAATTTTTTTATTGAACTCAACGGCAAATCAATCATGGAAATTTACGTGTTCTTGTTTATTAATTTATTTCTTGTAAATGATTTCGGATTATAATTTTTTTATGGCACATTTACTTACTTGAATACCCCATTTTGAGTCTATACCCTAAAACGAGCTCCTAAGGAAATATAAATAATTAAACAAAGGATTGGAGCACTTAGTAAACAAATCAATTAATGGTCTCATGTCTTCTGGAGTTGAGTTTTTTTTTTTTAATTATTATTATTATTATTTTTTCCATTCACGTGTTTTTAAATTTATTGAATTTATTATTTCTTCCAGGTTATGAACCATCTAATCCTGATGAAGTGAAGGAAGCATTGGAGGATGATGGGATTGTGGAAGCAAATGAGGTAGATATCGAAAATTCCGTTGGAGTGAATGAAAAGCCTGCCTTCATAGTTCATAGCATAAGAAATTAATTCAAATATCAGATAAAATAACAAAAACGTCCAAGAAGAAAAGCCTGCCTTCATAGCACTTGTGAGTAGATATTGGTACTAATCTGACATTAAATAGTTACATAATCTTATGGCCCCAATCACATTATATATGTGTGTGCGCGCACGCTTAAATAAAAGGTGCAAGTGGAGAAGTCTGGAAATTAATAGCTTTTTCTCTCTAGTGAAGTTCCGTTATTTCTTGAAATGCAACTCCTCCTTTTGTTAGATTGGTACTCCTGATTTCATGGAATCTGAAAATTTTAAAGGTATTGCTAAGGAGGACAAGTTAGAGGTATTGCTTTATTTTTTGCTTCTCAGGGCAATTGGAAGGAAAGAGTATGCAATAGTTTTTTATGAATCTTGTTTGCAGTAGTTTCTTATTTATGACTAACTTTATATAAGTCTATTTGAAAACAAGTTTAATTTGAATTCAAGATTTTTGTTAGCTATTATTAATTAGTTTTAAATTTGATTTGGGTTTAGATAGAGTTTATTGTTGAATTTGAGATGTTGAGGAGTTAAGGATTGATGTTGGAAGTTGTTTGAGGTGTTGGTTTGATTTTTAAATTATTATATTGGTTATGATATTTTTTTACAGGTTGACTAAGTCCAATTTATAGGGGAGGTTTTGTCGAAATTTCTATAAAAATTTTTACAATAAAAGGGAAGGAAAGAGAAGTTAACACGTCTAAGTTTAGGTTTTACACTTTGGGTGAAACCTCATTTTCCTTGGTGGTAAATTTAGCATCTAGCTGACATCTGTCATCGATGCACTTCACGTCTCTGGTCTAGTATTGCTTGACCATTTATCATGCTTGTCATCGATGCACTTCATCGATTCACTTCACGTCTCTCAGTTCTAGTAGATTGACTTAGGACAAGTCATATCAATTTCTATGAAATCACATTTGAAAGATATAAATGTATTTTGCTTTTAACTCTATTTCTTATTTTTTCTACCATTTATTAAGTAAAGCGTAACATTCACTTATAACTTTGTTCAAATTTGTTATAGGTGTAACTTTGAAGATGGACCGAATTTTGCAATCTAAAGGTGCGGTTATATTGCGGGATGAAATTGATATTCCCGTAGTAAAATATTTCTTTTGTCAAATGATGATGTTTTTTTGCGAATTTGTTAAACATTATCAACATTTTCTTTCGTAGATTTGTTATTCTGTATTGTAGATTTATTAGACATTATCAAGACTTTATTTTGTATGGATTTGAAAATTCATAATGTATTTAATTTTGTTTTTTATTTAAAGTACTATTTTAATGAAATAGTTACAAGCATTTGGGTTTTATAAATAATTTGTTCAATAATATTTTTAAAAAATATATATATATAGCAACGTTCAAAAAATGTTGCAAAATGGTTTACGGCAACACTCAATAAATGTTGCAAAATGTTGGGTTAAAAGTTTTTGCAACACTTTAAAAACGTTGCAAAAGGGTTTACGACAACACTAAAAAAATGTTGCAAAAAGGATCTACGGCAACACTTAAAAAATGTTGCAAAAGGGTCTACCGCAACACTTAAAAAACGTTGCACAAAGGTCTACCGCAACACTTAAAAAACGTTGCAAAAGGGTCTACCGCAACACTTAATAAACGTTGCAAAAGGTCTATTGCAACGTTTATTTCAATCTTTTGCAACGTTCAAAAAACGTTGCAAAAAGTTTTTTCTCTACGGCAACACTGCGATTTGCAACACTTGCCAAACGTTGCAAAAACCTTTTGGCAACATTTTTTGAGTGTTGCAAAAGGCTATTTTTTGTTGTAGTGCCAGCAGAGTCAAGTTCATATAATCATGACTGGTGTAAATGCATGTCTTTTTAAAAGAATATGACTTTTAATGGAGCTCATATTACAAATCAACTACTATCCCAAGTGTGCATAAGCAGAGAATGTAACCCCGAGTTCAAGCGTGAAGTTTATTCCACGAGTTTTTTTACAAACGTGGTTTCTATATCACGGGTTTTGCAGTGAACCGCTTTGGCATTTAGACCAAAAACTTCCCACATCACTTTGAAATCAAACCCAAGAAAGCTAAAATGGTAAAGTAAGTGACGAAACACCTTAACCCAAGTTTATCCCAACCAAAATTCAAAGGTTAATAACCTAGCCCAATAGATGAAGATGAAACAATTTTCAAGGTGGTGGAAAAATCAACAACAAACACAAGAGTAAATATACTCAAGATTAGTTGAAGAAATTCCTAAGATTACATGATAAGGAACTAAGGTTTTTACCTCCCCAAAGGTGTCTTCTCTTAAGAAGCTTCATGAACATTCAAGTTATTATAGGGTTTGAGGTGTGTTTCTTATTTACAGTACAAAATACATGAGGAAATAAGAAAACACGGAAATAACAAAAATCTCTCGAAATTCTGGTCCCAAAATAATGGCGCAGCCGATCAGGGTTAATACTCGTGGCCGTGTAAGTGGCCGATTTGTGATTCTGTTAATTTGGCCAAGAGCACGCACCGCGCCTCGTTTCAACCACGCGGCCGCGTGGTTGGATTTTCTTCCCACGTGATTTTTTACCTCAACTCGATTCTTGACTCCTCTTTCGACTTATTCACTTAGCCTTGAATCTTGAACTTCCTTGGCCTTGAGTTTCGTCATGGGTCCTACCGGCACGTGCATTGAGGTTTGACTTTCCTGGATCTCATCAGGTTTCAAATAGGGAGTCGAGATCCCTAAAATTCATTATCAAGTATAACCACATCGTGATCCAATTATTGGACTTCGTGACATGTATATCAAGACAAGCAATAACGGGATAGAGTATGACTGTAATACATGTAAAAAGTTCCTTTTCTACGTAATGCAGAAGGAAAATCATGAAAATCCATTAAATGTAATGCATAATGAAAACATATCAAGAAGTAGCTTTTAAGATTCTATAATAAAAACCAAGCGTTATATCATATATACAAGTACAAGTGTTGTTTACAACATCTGTATGTTCAAATAACAAGGACAAAGGTTACCAAAAAATATTATTAATTGGAGCTTTAAATTGTTATATCACGATAATCCTTTTTATAAGTTGATGACATGCCAAGAACCATCAAGGTCAGATTATGCTTTTATAAGGTGAGAGAATAATGTAAAACGTTGCTTAATAAGTACATGATATACTAATAATTGTCAATGTTGTATTATTATCTTTATTAAGTCCATAAATCAAATGTTACATAAGAAAATAACCCAACGACACTGATTGTATCGATACATGTGTAATGTATCGATACTGAAAGAGAGGAGAACATTTTTTAAAAATCAAACGTATCGATACATGATGTTTAATCTTATTATTCATGTCAAGAATTGTTTATCATTTTTTGAAAACAAGTTTAAGATCGTATTAATAAGAACCATAATATCTAAAGATACCCAGATAATACTATTAAAAATGACAAACCTTGTTAGTCATCCTTTTATATTAAATAAACGAATAAATAAACATCAGCGTCAATATATGATTAGTAATAATAAACTTGATCATCTTTTAAAATAAGGATAATTAATATCAAAATGATATTAACAAAGATATAATAATCATATGAAAACTTATAATGAGATTAGGATAATGTTAAGATAATATTGACGACAATATAACAATAATAAATATGGAATTTATAACGAAATCATGAAATTTATATATCAAGCAAACAATTAAACATATCTCACTTACCTCGATCCAGAGTAGTCGGAAAGAAGTTCTTTACTTTGCAGAAGTATTGATGCTGTCACATGTATTGATACATGCCGTTACATGTATTGAGACAAGCTGTCAATCCTCAGGTATTGATACATGTATTGATACTTGTAGGAATTTAAGCGTTTTTAGTCTTATCTTCTGGGACTTCGTCAAGATTTAACCATATTTGGCTGAACAGAATTTCATCTAGGATATAAAAAACATGTTAGTATATTAACATGTCTTAATTCTAACATAAAACATAATCTCAACTTTAGGATTTTAAAAGAAAAGAACTATTATTTCTTTACGATTCTTAGCTTTTGTTTTTGGTATGAGAATATCTTTCATTTGTTGCCTATTTATAGAGATCAAGGGCTGGACGAGAAGAAGTAAGTAACGAGAAGAAGTAAGTAATGACCATATGAAATTAAACTCCTAAACTAAGTAGAAGGTGGAATGATGAAACCATACAAGCACAAGGTGTAGAAGCTAGAATGAATGACAAATCAAAACTATAAAGGAGGTGGTGTAACCGTCCATGCCACCTCATCTTTGTTTGTTTCCAAAAATTCCAATTTGAAGGTGTCGTTTTGGGCTTAATTTTGGGATAGCAAATGAAGTCTAAATCTTGAGTTCTTGAATATTGATAATGAAACTATTATACAAAGATTTCAAAATATGAAAACTTGCAAAGAATGATTTTAAGGTATTTTATTTGTAGTTGTAATTTATTTACTTGTCATTTGTGAAATTAAGAGTCTGTTTGGTAATATGATTTTTTTTTATTTTTGTAGTTTTTTATTTTATTTTTTGATGGATGTGTGGTTTTAAAATGTTTGAAAAGTAAAAAATGATGGGCTTGACTAAGAATAGATGGTTGAGATTGAGTTTGAAAAGTTGTGATAAAATTTTTATTTTTACCAAACAAGCACTAAGTTTCTCTTTTTGACGAATATGATCTTTGAAATTTTTTTTGGGAGTATTACCCCTGAACCCCCTCCCCCCACCTCATTTAATTTTCGCCCGCACGAAAGAAATTCCTGGCTCCGCTCCTATTTGATGGTGAAAAGAATTTAAAGTAACGGAAATGATGTTTTTTGTAAGAAATTGGAAAGATAGCGACGTATGCAGCTTATGCTCCAAAAATGTGAACTTCAGGAAGTTTTGCAAAATGTGCGTCAAATTCATGTGACCAAACACGAAATAAAACAAGTTGGCCATGTAAAACCATGTTTATTAATTAACCTCTAATGGCTGCATTGCGACTTTATTAATACCCTCCACTAAATACCTAATATAGGCAGCAATCGCTTACTTTTGGAACAATCAGAGGACAGTTACGTAATATTACCAATTCCAAGGACCTATATAAACCCTTCTTACACCCACGGTCCATCGGGCATCACCACCACGCGCCAGTGAATGAAATCCTGAAATCTCCGGTGAAATTCCTCAATTTTCAGTTTCTTCAATTCCTGCACTTCAGACACAAATAGACCTCATTGATTCAACTTTTCTCTTCTTCTCCTCTGACCTCTTGAATCAGTGTGCACATCTATAGATACAGATTCCTACACACATATATGGGTTCGGAGTTGATATTCAGAGGGCACGAGTCACCGTCAGTGACGGAGGCGTACTCACCAAAGCCTCCGAAGCCATGGCTGAGTGTGGTTCGTTCGATTCGGTACATGCTCCGTGAGCAGCGACTCGTATTTGTTTTCGTAGGAATCGCTGTCGCCACCCTCGTCTTCTCCCTTCTCCCTTCCTCCCACACTCCGGCGTCCGTATCCAACTCTGGTTTCTCATCCGAGTCTACTCAGAGTAACAGACTCATCTACCAATATGGCCATGCCACCGGGTTTGGAGTCGGGTCGGCTTTCAATTCAGGCGGAAAGATACCCCTAGGTCTGAAAAGGAAGGGTTTGAGAATTGTGGTGACCGGTGGGGCCGGGTTTGTCGGAAGTCATTTGGTTGACCGTCTGATTAGCAGAGGCGACAGCGTGATCGTGGTTGATAATTTCTTCACCGGAAGGAAAGAGAACGTCATGCACCATTTTGGAAACCCTAGGTTCGAACTCATTCGACACGACGTCGTAGAGCCACTTCTGTTGGAGGTCGATCAGATCTATCACCTCGCTTGCCCTGCCTCTCCGGTTCATTACAAGCACAACCCGGTCAAGACGATCATATCCTTCACTTCGATTATTGATTTTCCCAATGTTAACTCAATTTTTCTTTATCGTTTCACGTAAATTTATGGCGTGTAATCCTCAGTTTATCCTTGATTTCATGTTCTTTACAAGACAAATGTGGTAGGGACATTGAACATGTTGGGTTTGGCAAAGAGAGTTGGTGCGCGATTTTTGCTAACGAGCACCAGTGAAGTGTACGGTGATCCACTGCAACACCCACAAGTCGAAACTTACTGGGGCAACGTCAATCCCATCGGTTAGTAATCCGATTATTGTCTCGGTTTTTTTTTTGATCGTAATTGTCTCGGTTTTTCCATTTTATACAAGTATATTTGCATAGTTCATACCGTCGGAATGTGAACGGAATAATGCCGGTCAGTGCGGATCATGTAACATCCTTGTTTTGTATCTCGTGTCTAATGTGAATCTTACGGGTTAGTCAGGAGCCGAGCGTACGCTCATTGGCTATAGACTTTCAGTTAAGCTTAGCACCACGTGTTTTTCGATGATGGGCAGAAGTTCAATGACCATTTTTCAATCCCAGATCCAAACAATAACTTTTACAGGATTTTTTTCATGTTGGCACCAACTTTATTTTATTTCATTTTAACCTCCCAACTTGTATTTTGTTTCAGTTTGACTATGTCGTCAAAATTAACGGAGTTTTGTCGGACTCTTTCGGTTTTGGAAAGGGTTATACTGAAAATATCCCCTAAATTGACAAGTCAATTCCTAATTTTGGTCCTACTCATTTAAAATTAAAAGTCCAGCATTTGTTATGAGTTGAAGTAATTGATCTTCGATTACCTATCCATACTCTAATATTATATATTGAAAAATGTAGGTTTGCTGGAGGGATGAAGTGCAACTGTTTTGTAACTTTGTTTAATTTTGTATTAGTTATTTTATTCAATTATATTAAAATATGCAAGATAAATAATTTTGTTTGTCCTCATAATAAATATTTTGGATGAAACTTGTCTTAAAAGTCAAGCCGTGAAAATTAATAGATAATTGATAAGAAAATTTTATATAAAATCTTGGTAAAATAAATGTAAAAAGCTCAGGATCTTCATTACAATTAAGATGTAATGTAACTAAAGTCTCTATTTGATAAAAAAAAAATTTATTTATAAAAAAAGAATTGATATTTTCTATGCAGAAGCCTTTGTTTGAATCTCTTTAAATTTTTCTTTTTTCCTACGTTATTCAATCTCAACCATCTATTATAAGTCAGTCCCACAATATTTGACTTTTCAATCAAATCTTAACCATTTATTCTCCTAAAAATCACTATTCATTTAAAAAATTTTTTTTTTAAATAATACCAAACACACACAGTACCCTTGTTTGAGCCCCATTTTATGGAAAAAATTTGTGAATAATGTGATTTTGAATAGTATTTTTAGGAGAATGTGTGGTTAAAAATTGATAAAAAAAATTGTAGGCTTGCCTAAGATATATGGCTGAGATGGAATGTTGAATAAATTTGATTTTGAAAAAATGGGGGCCAACAGGAGAACTATGTGATTGGAAAATTATTTGAGGAAATATATGGTTAAAAAATGTATTATCCTAATATTTTTCATTATCTGACAAAATATGGTTGGAATTTTTGTAAGTTACTGACAAGGAAAAGTTATTCGTCGGTAACAGGTGTCCGAAGCTGCTACGATGAGGGGAAACGTACTGCTGAAACGTTGACTATGGACTATCACAGAGGTGCTGGCGTTGAGGTCAGTTTAAATATGTATATTTTTTTTCAACAATGCTACGGAACCATAAACGATGATCGAAATTAACAATTCATACAATTTCAGTCATACTTTCGATCCTCTTTTTCAGTTGCTTTAGCTTTATCCATTTTTTTAGCCAACAAACCCCCCCTAAAAAAAACATGTTTTTAAAATCACAAATTTTCAAATAATTTAATTACACATATTTTCTCTCTCCAATTTTCAATCAAACATCTTACCTCGAATACATAAAAAAATATTTATTTAAATACAACTTTTGACAAACAGAATCTAAAAAAAAATACGAGACATTTCCACGAACTATTTTTTAATAACATCATTTTTTTTAATTACTTTTCAACAATAAAATACCTTCAAAGTTACAAAACTTTATTTACAAACAAAGTGTAGGCCACCTAACAGTTCCTTAACTATTACTATTTTGTTACCAAACACCAAACATTGTTCTAAGATTTGTCCCCATTTTCTTTAAACTCATTTTCAATCACAATTTTTATTATCCATAATTCTAGTCAATTTTTAACAACAAATATTATTAATTTTTATTAAAATCTAATAAAAATTTGTTTTTAACAAAATCCCTTGTTGTGGTAAATATTCCATTATTGACATGTTGAGTAGTTGAAATTGAATATTATGAAAAATTAAAAAGTTAAAATTTTGTTCATATTCGATAGTGAAGAAGACTTGTATTTCAAATATTATTAAGCCCATGTTTGATATAGATTAAAATTAAATTTTTAGTAGATTTTGATAAAAGTTGATGAGATGTGTTGTTGAAAAGTTGTGGGTCACATCGAATGTGTGATTAAAATTAATTGTTAAATTTAACTGGATATTAAAATCAAATTTTAATCTATACATTTTTTGGCTATTTTAGTCTACTTTGTGTATCTTAGGCTTTCTCAACGAAGCCTCAGCCCCGAATGCTTCATATTTTAGTCCATCCAAGCCACAAGCATAAATTATTCTAATTGATAAATAAAATGTGAACCAAATTGAGCTGATTCAAAATTTGAAGACCTCAATTTAAGTACTCTTGCAAGTATTGTGAAATATTTTATTATGAAGTCCACTTTCAATTTATAGAGACGATCTCGAAAACTGACCCAGTTTAGCATGCGTTGAGTAAACTTAAAAAATTAAAAAAAAAAAAAAAAAAGGGTTTATAAATCAGTTTATAAATTACACGAATTTTCAAACCACTTTTTAACTACACATATTTTCTCTTTTTAATTTTCAACCACATATTTTACCTAAAAAAACATAATAAATCATTTTATAAACCACAACAGTCTTGCCAAACGGAGGCTTTCACATTACGAATTGCATTATTTCTACTCACGTATTTTTAAACAATATCGTCACAGGTGAGGATTGCTAGGATCTTTAACACCTATGGACCTCGGATGTGCATTGACGATGGTCGTGTTGTTAGTAATTTTGTTGCCCAGGTAATATATTTCAGATAATAATATTTATTTAGTCATTTTTCTACTCTAATTTCACAGCATTAGACATGTACAATAGGAAATTCAAGATTATATTAATTCATTTGAAACAGAATTTAGTTGATGTTAAACTTGTTGAAAATAGGACTTAATTTGTTGTTTCTAGGCTTTGAGAAAGGAACCACTGACAGTTTATGGTGATGGGAAGCAAACCAGAAGTTTTCAATACGTTTCTGATTTGGTAAGAAGTTCAAATGCGACTATAATTACTACTTTCCTTTCTGTTCAACACATTTAATTGCTTAGCGTTGTGATTTGAATATGAATATATTAAATTTAAGAGGGTGGTGATATTACTTGGTATTCAAGTTCTTGGACCTAATGATATTGTGTAAGTACTAAGTACTAAGAGCATCTTCAACCATAAACACCATTTTGGCACACCATTTGCACAAAAATGGTGCAAAATTCACACCATTTTTTGAACACACCTCCAACTACATGTATGAAATTTTACACCAAATCTAAATTTTATTATTTGTTTCAATTAATAATAAAAAAATAAAATCACTTCTCTTATTTTTTGGCAATGTCCAATTTTCATATATTAAAAAAAGATTTCTACATAGAATTATTGTTATTTTACATACAGAATTTTGTTAATATATTTGCTGATTTACACTTGTTGACAATATTCATAAATAAATACTTAAAACGGCTTGTTGTAGTTAGTTGTAATTTGTGTTTGATTGGGAAGGTTGAGGGTTTGATGAAGTTGATGGAAGGAGAACACGTAGGACCTTTCAATCTTGGTAACCCTGGTGAATTCACTATGCTTGAACTTGCACAGGTATGTCATGCTTTTATTTCCTGTTGTTGCGTGGAATTATTTATTTACCTCCATATTCATTTTATAATTCTTGCCAGTTTAGTGATATGGAAATTTGACCCAAAATACCTGAAACGAACGGGGCCGCCCTGTTTGATTGGGTTCTTTGTTTTGGGGGGGGGGGGGGGGGGGGGGGAGTGTTCCATCTCTATAGGGGTATATGGGCGGGACCGCCCCACCCTCCTTGAATCCGTCAATATTTATAAATTAGTTTATTTATGATTTTAAGGTAAAAAGTAGTGATTGTAAATTAGCGAAGAAATATGTGTGGTTAAAAGTGATTTGAAAAAAATGTGTAATTTAGAAACTGATTTATAAATAAAAAAAGTACGATTATCAAACGGAAGCTGATCGAGTAGTTTAACACATCACCAAGTCGTTAGGGTTTTGGTGAATTGTTTTTTGCTTTTCTTACCTAAAATTTGAATCTAATAGTTCAATATAGTAGTCCTGAATAGTGGATGAAGCAAGTATGAAAAATTGAGGTTTATCTTTTATCACAAATGATACATACACAGATATGAATTTTTTCTCCTGCCAGCGACGGGCACAGGCTTATGTGCCCGTCACAGGCCAAATGTGGTGGGCCCCACCTGTGAGTGTGGCTGGCACACAAGGTTGTATATATTGATACTAACAAGTTAAACCAGTCAATAAGATACACGTATCTCGTAAGGGAACCCCAAGATCTTTCCCACTAGACATTACTTCTCTATCCTTAATCATGTCTCCGAAGGTCATTTTGAACACACCCTTTACTCTGTTGAAACGCAGGTGGTTCAGGAAACCATTGATGCAAATGCTAAGATAGAATTCAAGCCCAACACAGAGGATGATCCTCACAAGAGGAAGCCGGACATCTCAAAGGCGAAGGAGTTTCTCGGTTGGGAACCAAAAGTACCTCTACGGAAGGGTCTTCCGATGATGGTTTCTGACTTCCGGCAACGAATCTTTGGAGATCAAAAGGATAATGCTGCCTCCGTGGCATGATTAGATTTCATATCTTTGCTACCTATGAAGATTTGTTGAATCCCAGCATTCCAACAAGGGCAGCAGGTGCATTGTGTAGAATCATACGAGCTGCACCTTACATTCTCGTTAAGTTTTTGAGGTTCTTTTAGCATGTCTGATTTTTATTTTTTAAGTGCTACTGGCCCTATAATCTTTTGGTAGTCTTAAATAACTTTTTAAAATTTTTCAATGTAATGCCCTTACTATTCTAGTGACCTGTATTGGCACCCAAATGGGAATTTCATAATTCATTCTAGAGAGTTATCAAGGACACTTTAATTGATTCCATTGCAACCTATTATGATGTAGAATCCATTAAAATCTCAATTAGAGATTTAAATTTAGCGTCCGTTTGGAACCATATTTAGAAATTTTGCTTTCATGAGTTTTGTACCGTACTTTGAGTACAACTTTTAATATTTAATAAATTGTGACTTCACAAAGTCAAAAATGACCAGCCCCACATACTTCACAAAACGTGCGTTGAAGTCAACGAAAACGTTGGAAATGAGCCCACAAGCATTTTGCAATTGATTTTTTAATATTAAAACATGTACTAAAGCTACAATTGTTGACTGCAATGATCACTGTACAGAATTGAGAATGAGAAAAAATGCTTAAAAAACAGGGTCCCAAACGGACGCTTACTAATACGAAGTCTTAAATTTCATTAAAATCTCACTTGATGACACTCCTTAATAATTCTTTTGTTTTAAAATATTTTTTGGGGATATTTTAAATGATATTATGATATGTCACGCATTCATTGGATAGTAAAAATAACTACTTCACCACTTAATTTTTCACCACTAAATTAATGTGTGACGTATCACAATATCACTTAAACATGTCCCAAAGAATGTCTTTCTAGAATTACTCTTGTTTTAATGTTTGACTTTCAATTTTTGTAACAGTTGAATAGCTAAAAAATAACACATGTTCTAAGATTTTGTTAATCGATCATCCATATGCCGTTGAACAATATTTGATAAAACAATAATACTACCCAGTTTTCAATTATATTATATATTATAGAAAAATGAAAGACAAAATCAAAATTAACAATATTAATTTTTCATTACAAAAAGAGGAAATTGCATATATCTAAATTCTTTAGTTTTCTTGTGCATTTTCAAATCTTTCCAATTATAAAAACATTTGCAAAAATGGCAACTATTTATAAATTAATGAGATGATATTTGTACATCTGAAATTGATACCTCAGTTGACAGCCCCTCACATGAGATGGGATCCCTCATTAATGAGATTGATCTCACACATTCTTATTTAAGGGGGTGTCATCCAAGGTGTGAACCCCATAATACAAATAATTAATAACTGAATTCTCAAATTAAATGTGGCTTATAGTCGATTGAACATTTTCTACCAAATAAATAGCAGTAGACCTATATTTACTATTGATCAATTTAAAGGACAAAATGGTCTTTTTTCTATTATCTAATCTAAAGAACAAAAAAATAATAAAAGACAAAAGATTAGAAAAATGATGAGACAAAAGAAATTAGAAAAAAAAAAGGCATTTATGATTTACTACCTCCACCATCTCCTAATGTTTGTTATGAATGAAGGTGAAAAAACTTATCTATCTTATTTTCAAATAATCATGAATACGGACAAAATAAGGTAATTAATTGAAGATTAGGAATAATAATGCGTCAAAAAAAAAAGTTTAGGAGATAACAATAGAAGAGGGCAAATATTGAAGACCATTCTTATATTTAAAATGTGATGTAGTTAAAAAAAATTAACGACGGAAGGGTTTAAGATAAGAAGAGGGCTAAGCTCCTGTCTTTCTTTTTAGGTTACGATATGTCTCTGGGTTGTTCAATATAGAGGAATTCTAATGGGATTTCTTCCTCTTAAGCGATAAACCTATCCAATTGCTGCAGTTTCCTATTCTGTAGTTCTGTAACTAGTCTTTCCTATTGGGGATAGCGGTACGATTCCATTGGAGGTGGGAAGTTAGCAAAAGGAATTGAATTCTTTCTAAGCTACAGAGTCAGAAAGCAGCAAATTCTTATCAGAAAACAGACTTTTTGCGATTCAATGTCTTTCTTATGTAATAGTTTCTTTAGAAGGTGTCTGATCTACGACCATCTTCATCTCATATTCTTTTTTATTCTAGAAGCCAAAAATACCCCGTTCTAAAAGAAGAGTTGAATACTGATCTTATAAAGCATTTACGTTCCTTAAGGTGAGAAAATACCCTGATTCGGGTTTTCTTTCTTAGCCACGGGAGGAAAAATGCTCATTTTCGAAGAAGTGGTTCAAATCATTTTATCGATATGAGTGTTCTATATCGAAAAAATATTCATTTGAAAACCATATCTATATTAACATAGTGGTAGAAAGAGTACCATGCTGCGTCTAGACGTCAAACGATTTGCTTTAACCATCTTAAAAGTCCCACATTATTGGTTCCTAGATAATCAAAGTAGATTTTCCAATTAATCACGAAATGCTATGGTTCTTACATATAATTTTTTAATTTCTTCAGAAATAATTCGCAAGATCATGCACCTTTCTTTCCTAGTTATAAAGGAAAAAGGTCCAGAATGAGGCGAGTCATGGGTCCTTAATGATGTGATTTAGTGTAAGCATGGTTCTTTCTGTATCCAAGTTCCTTTTTTTATAGTATATATTTTTGTGTTTTTTTAATATGTTATGTAATTTGAACTATTATAAGTATTTTCTACTCCTTTATTCCTTGATTAAGCTTTTTAATCAAAATGAGCAATTCTAATTCTTAATTCTATAGGGTTGAATAAAAATTCAATTGACCATTTGATATAATTGCTATGCTTAGTGTGTGACTCGTTGGTTTTTTAGGGTTATGATTAAAAAAGGACCAGCCTCATAGTATGAACTAATAACCATCATTTCATATTATCTGGATCTAAAGAACCAGTTAAGATATGATAAATCCATCATATCTTTGTAGCAACTGAATTATCTTTTTGCATAAACTTTAATTAGAAGTTGTAAAACAAAATGAAAGAAGTAAATGTGTGGATAAATGGAAGGATGAGAGAAAGAGAGAAAAAGAATATCAATGATATAGAATTCCAATATGTAAGGTCTATGAGTCATCTCATAAAAGACAGTGTAATAAAGCATCAATACTAATTGATTCATTCATAATTAAATATTCAATGAATCAAGAAAAAAATAAAGAGTTTGAAGCCAATAAAGACTAAGAAGATTGACTCAGGAACAAATTGGATTATGAGCTCCATTGTAGAATTCGGACCTAACCATTATGTACGAAGCGATGGAACGATGGAACCTATGCATGCAAAAGATTTTATTGAAAAAATGAATCTTAATGATTCACTAGTCGGGATGGCGAAATGAACCGGAGATCAATTCATCTATTGAGAGAAGTTATGAACGAGCCCTACAAATGAAATAGAGATTGAAAGAATAAATATTCGCCCATGAAAACCTTTTTTTTTTTTAGTTGTGAAACTTGGATAAAGGACAAAAATATATAAAGATTTTTGAGAACGTTCTAAAAAAAACTATTTTTTACATAAATGTTAATCATTTCAATTAAATGTTTTTAATCCTTTTTTCGTAAGGATCTGGATGAGAAGAAACTCTCACGTCCGGTTCTGTAGTAGAGATGGAATTGTCAAACAACCATCAACTATAACCCCAAAGCTTCGATTGTCTATTTATGCTATGAAGTTGTTTACCTTAGCTCCCTTCTGCGCCCGGTCTCTATATAAAGGATACCTAATGCTTGAAGGCAGGGAAAGAAAGGTTCTACGGGCTAGACCCTCAGGAATGTCCCATCTCACACTTTTTGGTCTCATGGTGGGACTTCGATTCGGTCTGCCCTTAAAGCTAGGACAAATCTCCGATAGGTTTATAGTCCAGTCTTCTCAAATCAATTGTATGGTCGATGTATGAAAGAGAAAAGACAAAGGAGGCAATACCATGCCAAACATTGAAAGTTGAGTTCTAATGATGCACCATTCTTGTATTTAAAATGTGATGTAGATAAAATATATATATGTTTTGCGAATATAACTACCAAACAATATATTGAAAGAAATCAAAATTATGGTGTTCCCTTCTCAAAATAGGACATATTCGAGCAGGTGAAGAAGAAGACAGTACTAAAATTTGTACCTTTACAAAAGGTGACTTCCTAATAAAGGACAAACAAACTCAAGAACACTAACACAATAAACATTATGGTATAAGGTTTGTTCCGACAAAGATTTCAGTGATCCAATAGGTAAATTCAATAGTAGAAACCAATGTCATTTCATTTCCACTTCCACTTCCACTTCTAGTTCTAGACTATTCTTCACATTGACATTGAGTAAATTGGATAGGTTACCAAAGAGCATTTGATAATTAAAAAAAAATTAATTACCATGATTAGATATTTTCCAATATTTCTCCATTGACGTGCGCTTATACTAGAAAACAGACTACATCGCAGAGTTATGGTAAGTACCACGGACATTCCAGCCACATATATATTTCATGGGCGACCGCGTTTTACGCTGCTTCTTTTTCTCGTTTAATGTCACCGGTGATGCGATGATGTTTAATTTCTCGGGTACCGGGATAGATTGGTGAATTGATTTCATGTCTTGAGTATGGTCTTCACAAGAAGAACGCTTGTCGAGCCATGACACAATGTCCAAGAAGACAATCTCGATGTTGTTATCTGGCTCGCCGGATGTCAAACCATGCCACATCCCAGAATATAGTTTTATGGTCTTGTCCGTACTGCTTGCCCTATCGTACAACGCCCTACTCACCTCCGGGTCCGTCACTGTATCCGCTTCACCGTGCAACACAAAGAATGGTAGCGTCACCTGTCGAGAAGCCACACCAACCACCACATGATAAGAATGAGTTATATATGAGAACTCAATTGACCATCAAACATTTGTCTTACATACACATGATATGAGATATGATTGCATCAGAATTTCTTCAACCAAATTTAAAAATGAAAAATTCTTAATGTTCCTACTTTGAACAAATTTGTGAACAACTCACTCACATGGGTCGTGTGTGTGGCCTCCACAACCCATGTGAGTGAGTTGCCCACAAAGTTGTTCATTGTAGATGTTCATGTAGCATGATTGAAACATTTAATTATAACATTAATTAATGGGGTGATAATGACCTCTTGCAAGCTGTCTTCAAGGTCCATGCTAGTTCTAAGCATTTCAAGAGCAGTTTTCAACCTCGGCTTCTCTTGGTATATCAACTTGTTGCAACGTATCTGCAAAATAATTACATAGACACATAAAAAAATGAGTTCACTTCGAATTCTCCAACATAATGATATTGATAGGCTCACCTCTTCTCTTTTAATTGGATCCTTGAAGGCCGAATCAATAACATCCTTCGTAGGAACTATCTTCCATTTTGGTATTACGTCTTCCACCCGAGTCAGAAGACTTATAACTAGAGGGTGTGGCTTCACCTTCTCAGAGATCTAATCACATGAAAAAGCCAAATTAGAATACATCATAGACCAATTTTCCGCTCCTCCCCCATTTCAAACCAAAAAACTCGAGCGCTCGTGTCAAATGCAAAAACTTCACCAAAGAAAAGAAACTTAAATCGTGTTTATTATATTGTTGAGTCCTATAAAATAGTGTAAACGTGTTCTTCATGTCTAACGCCGCACTCTCGTCCACCCAACTCTATAGTCAAATAAAGAACATCCAAGTACATCCGTACGACCTTGCACATCGGAGCAACTAGAACGGCGCCATGCCAGAAAGCAGGGTCTTTTTTGTGTATTAAGAGAGACACTGCTCCTCCCATGGACTCACCATATAAAAACCTTCTTTTTCCCCTGTATTCTTCCTGCCCTGGAATCCATGAAAGTAAATCCTTTTGAGTAAAGCTACTACCAAATGCATTGTTAAGTATAATTTGACAGCATTAAAAGTTCTTTTCAGGTCAACAGTTCTTATTTTTATTTATCAAAAGAATGAAAATTACTAGAGTTGTGCAATATCATTGGTAGCTACAGCATCACAACGCGGTCGAAAATCGATTAAACTAAGCCCACGAAGTCAATAATCAATTTTAACCATAGAGTTTGTGGGACCCATAACTTTTCGACTACACAGCTCATCAACTTTTATCAAGTAAAAATCTGATTTAAATCTTTACCAAACAGGGGCCAAATTCTTTGCTCTTTAGTGTATTGATTACTTGAATAGTTGAATGAAAAGAAAGTAGCTAGGTCCCATTTCGAACAAGATCAAAATGATACGAGAGAATCAATTAGTATAAAACAATCGAACATAATTAAAGAATGAATAATTATCAGTCCCCATTGTCCAGCAACTTAGATTAGGATAATAGATTTGTAAAAAATTGTTAAATACAAATGATTTCTCTAGAAAAGTATATGGTCCTGTAAACTATTGTTAAATACAAAATGATTACTCTAGAAATTTAATGCTGTACTGAAAAATCAACGCAAGGACAGAGTTGGAGAGTTTGGTAACTTACCACAAATAGACTTGAAATGGTCACTGCAGTCATTGACAATGTTGTCAAATCTTTTGATGTAACAACGAGCACCCATCGACCGTCCATGGCCTTCATAATCCATACCAAACACGGCATATCCATGACTAGCCAGCCTTGTCCCGCAGCCTAACCAAAATTCATTTAAGCAGCGCTAAGAATTCAATAAGACCTTCGTAGATTGGTTTTAATTCCATAACTCGATCGCTCAAATTTGGTTTAGCCGACTACTACTAATAACACATAGGCTTGCTTGCTTGAGCCGCGCGATTATTGTTATTTACAATGATTACTACTTCATCAAAGTCCATTAATCATATTTATTTAGACAATAATAGGGTCAAGCCACCAGATCAGGCCTAACTGTTAGTTTCCTGTTAACCTAATTAACCAACCAAGCTACCCAGCATAATATTTGCTGGGTAAGAATTTGACTTTAGACCAACAATTCTTTATTTATGGTTCAGATTTTTCTGTACACATGCAGTTAGTTTCTTTAGTAAGGTGAACTGCACATTATTGTATAGTATAAGAAGATAAAGTATATAAAAATCTTGTCACGAAGCATTGCCAAACAGAACTCCATCTGTTTTGATAAACCATATATACTGGTTTATAAATAAGTTTACAAGTATTGTAATAGTGATTTTTTTTTTTTTTTTTTTAAAATGTGTAGAAAATATTTAGATTTACATGTAATATTATTCTATTGGGAGAACGTGTCATTAAAAATGAGTTTAGAAAATGGCGATCAAACTGGTACTAAGTAAGATGAATTATTATCTAATATATCGGTTACCAAACATAGACTTCTTCGTAAATAGTTCCACAAATGAATTATTCTTCCTTCACCACTTTATGAAAAAACAGTTGGAGGCACTGGCGGACACATAGGGGGGTCCTACGGGGTCACGTGACCCCCCCTCCCCCCCCCCCCCATTTTGATATTTTTTTGAAAAATTAAAAAAAAAAAATAACAAAAAAAAATGCTTTTAATGGTTGAATAATTGTTTTTTTTTTTTTTAGTTGAATGAGGGTAAAGTTTCGACTTTGAATAATTGAAATTTATGCATATTGAATAGATTGTTTTAAATGAAATATATGTAAAAGATTGTAGCATGTACTCAGTAAATATAGCCTCTTTTTGGTATCAATTAAAATTTAAATTTTAATCTTGGTCAAAGTCAATAATCAATCTCAACCATAGATTTCATAGGATCCATAACTTTTCAACCACGCATCTCATTAACTTTTATCAAACTCTACGAAAAATCTAATTTTAATCTACACTAAACAGGAATATAATTGATTGGAATTTGAATATGTTAATTGATTGTTTACTGCAATATAATCTGTCAATTTCTTTTGAATTATAACATAGATCTTACTGAATATAATTTAGTATATTTATGAGATTGCATATTATTTAGTACATTGTCTTTTGTGAATTTGAATTTTATCATTATTTTCGATCTTTTTCTAAAAAAAAATTTCCGGGGGCCACGTGAGATCTATCCCAAACTGTGTCCCCTGCTACAAAATGTCTGCATCCGAGGTAATGAATATGTTAGATAAAGAGTCATGCTACTTGAAGGTTGATAATGAGATTTATATAATACATACATGGCATAATCCTATCACTTTACACATCACATCAACTCCTAAATCAACATACATAACCTCGCCATGCACCTCATTTTTTTCCATCTTATTTGTCAATTTACAAGTACAAGTAGCATTAATCTAACCGTGACTGCATTCGCATAATATTATCTCCTCACAAAATTTTTTATTTTTTATTTTTTTCACAACGACAAATGGCTTCCAAAGTCAAGATTTCAATAACTGCTGCTGGTGGTACTCTACTTTTTCAATAAATACTATATACAGTACTAATAAAGGATTCATGACCTGTATAGGAACAGATACAGGCATTAAAATCTAAATATATTATTAAGCAAATTAAATAGAGGAGAAAAGTAGGAGACATCACATGGAAAAACATTTCTTACCTTTCATGAAATTACTGCATTCCATGCCATAACCTGCAACCTCAATTATCAATCTTCAATCGGGAAAAATAAACAAATAAATAATAGCAACACATTTATGAAACATTTGAGTGCGTGTTTGTGTGTGTGTGTGTGTGTGTGTGTGAGAGAGAGAGAGAGAGAGAGAGAGAGAGAGAGAGAGAGAGAGAGAGAGAGAGAGAGAGAGAGAGAGAGAGAGAGAGAGAGAGACCATGACAGAGAAAAACAAGGGCCTTTGGAGATGAAAAAGGTAACCATCCGCAAGTAAAAAGTTGCACTCCTCTGGAATTATATATGTATTCCTGAACCCGGAAAAAAAAAAAAAAAAAAAACTATTCTCATTTCAAAACCAGATTTCGTAAAGCCAAAATAATGTAGTGGATGATAAAATGGAATAACATAAATGAAACGTTAAGGTAAATAAAAAAATGTCATGAAAACCCACCTCGTGATATTCGACGTCCATGTTTAATTTGATGTAGCAAAGAAATCCAAGCTAAGAAATGGGTTTCAACATAAAGGGTTTGTGAAGTATATAATGGATCTGCAGGCAGGAAAGGAAAATATGGAGAGAAAAAGAAACAGAGAAAAAATATGAATGTGAGAGTGGTAATATTTTTTCATATATATATATATATATATAGTATAGATTTGAAAAAAGAGGGACCGGGTTCGTTTGATTGCGATGTTTTGGTTTCGGATTCCTTCTTTTGCCGGGCCAAAATTTTGCTGTGGTTTACGTGTAGACTACTGAGCCCATATCCCTGTTACCTGTATCAGTATCTGTATCTGTTTGTATGCCTTCCACCAGATAATAATAATGATATGAAAACTAAATCGAGATGGATACATATATCCGTATGAAAATCAGATGCATGTATGACTCTGCGTTCACGTTATTCATATATATATATATAGGGATATAATAATATAAACTTATTAAAAATAACTATACTACTTTCTCAAATTGATTTACAGACTGACTTATCTACAATACACCTGATAATTATCCATCACTTTACCATCACATCATCTTTAAAGTCAATCACCATAATTGTGCCAAAATAGAAATTGGAAAATTATTAGGTAAATCAATATGGCTAAGTAAATTAATCCTATTAAAAATAAATTTACGATATATATAAAAATCAAATTTTTATTAGATTTTTATAAAAAATGATGAGATGTGCGATTTCAAAGTTGTGAGTCTTGTTAAATGTATGATTAAGATTAAATATTGATTTTGAATTATATTAAAATATAAGTTTTTAGCACTACCAAACTGTAGATCTCGATTCCTATAAAAATGTGTTGTTGAAATTAATAATTGATTTTAACTTAACAAATGATTTCAAGATTTACTTTAAATATATCGTAAGGTAGATGTTTTTAATTTGAATTTTTGGGACGGGACAGAAAGTCGAGAGAGATAAGATAAACTTAAACTCACCTAAGTATACAGTGCTAGAGTTAATGACTTGAGCATATAGACCAAACATTATTTAAACAATAAAGGTGTTTAGAGGCTATTGTTGAACCCGTAGATTTTATATATCCGGTTTAATTAAACACTTATCTTTACCTAGGTTATTATTTACCCACTAAATTAAAAATTGTTACTCAGTAAACTTTATACTAAGAGCTTGTTTGGTAAAGATAAAAATTTCGTCACAATTTTTTAAACTCAATCTCAACCATCAATTCTTTGTCAAACTCAAAAAATTTGACTTTTCAAATATTTTCAATCATATATTTATCAAAAAATCAAAAAAAATCAAAATTTTCACATTACCAAAAGAAGTTCTAAAACGGAACTAAAATTGGCCCTCGTATATCAATAGTTTAACCATCCATCACTCCTTTTAAATTTGATTGACGAAAAGTCAAGTTGTGCAACAGAAGATGATGTGATAGCTCGACAAAGTCAATTTTTTCACTTGGATTAAAATATACCCAACCAAATTGTCAATTTTTATTTTAAATTTGTGAAATACACTTCTTCTACGCCATTAGAACTCTCCAGATTTAAAACGCGAAATTACCTGTACCCGAATCAAATTCTCCAATAATTACCCAAAACAAATTCAACAATTAGTTGTACACAAAAGATTTTTTCATGCACGTTAATTGAGTTTCAATCCAAATTTATTTTTAATGTCGAGATTTATAGTTTTTGCATTCCTTTAATTGAGTTGGTTAAGATAATCTGCTTTTAATTTGCATATTAGACACAAATAACATGTTTTTATTGTTTTAATCAATAAATGTGTATAAATTAATTTACGTCGTTAAACTATCACGTCAGTTTTTCGTCACACACAGAGTTTTTCAGCAACTGTGAGTAACAAAATAGAAAGGAGTGATGAATGAATAAAATTTTGAAAAGATGATGGAGCGGGAAGTAGCATTTTTTAATTCGATCAGCAGTTAATTGTTGGAAAATATTAGTTGCAAATACATTCCAAGAACAAGAATTATAACCATCCTAAACTGATCTAAACAATCATATTTGGTATTGACTAGTTTAGTAATAGCAAATTTGAAAATGGTTAAAAAATATTTATTTTAATAAAAGAAGTCCAAGGACCCATTGCTCAATCATAGACTTTTTAATATTCGTGTGAAATGTGATTCGACTAGCCTCACACTATATTGTCAAAATATTTTATGTATAGTCACGTCAAAAAAATAAAATAATTATATGAAATTCGGGCCGACAAATGGACAGAGTAATGACAAAGAAATAAGAAAAAGAAAAGAGACAAAATCGAGACAAGTATTGAATACTTTATCCTTAAGTCGAATTTATCTGCAACGGTGCCTACAGTTTATGACAATCAACTCCCAATATACAACGACTCACACTTTTGTTTGTAACACTCCAAAACACAAGATCAACTAACAAAAATGTGATTTTGAACTCAAAATTGAAAATGAAGAAGAATTATCAAAATTATGCAACAAGAATGCAAAAAAATTGTTTAAGAGGAGATGAAAAAATGATATTGTGATTGCATATCATTGATATGTGGAATATGACATCCCAATGGTCCTATTTATAGATAATGAAAGGTTGTGAATGAAGTGGTGTAGAGTCAAACCATGCAACCCTTCTAACGAACACAACAATTCGGGCAACCATGCGATCGTATAGTTATAAGTCATGCGGTCGCATGACTTTACGCAAAATAGGAATTTAAACAAAAATGTTGATGTCCATGCAATAACATGGGCAAAAAATTTGACTCGATTTTCTGTAATTTCTCATTCATCCGATATTGATTTCAAAATACCAAATATACCTTCAAGGCTTCAACACATGGGTAGGCATAGTGACAAACTAATTTGCCTAAACGGATTGGGTCGGGTTTTGAATATTTGGCAGAAGTGACACAAAGTCACTTCAGTCGATTTTAAATACTTAACCAATTTTTCGAATTATTAAACCAATAGCCAACATAAATTACACACCTGACACTTTTCACCGCTCGAACACTTTACCTAATTGTAATTTAACTTGAGTAAAGTTTAGTTAGTGGTGATTTAGAGCCCGTTTGGTAGTGAAGAAAATTTTACCTCAAATTTTAAAACTTAATCTTAAACATCCATTCTTAGTCAAATCCATAATTTTTTACTTTTCAAAATTTTTTAAACCTCACATCCATCAAAAAATAAAAAAATAAAAAAAATTCACATTATTAAACAAACTCATTGTTTACTCTTATGCACATAAAAAGTCAACGTTTTTTTATGGATTGAGAAAAGATGAAAATGATTTAAAGAATAGATATTGCAGTAACGTTTTTCAAAATGAAAACATTACTCTAGTAATATTTAGTGGAGTGATGTTGATATCTTGAAATCAAAGCAAGTAAAACAAGAAGAATAATGCTAGGTTCCCAATTGCCTTCACAATGTGCATGACAATAATAATGTACAATTACCGGACTACCCCTAGGTCAAATGAAAACAAATAAACTATAATCAAACGAATGGACCAGCGAACTTGCCAAAACCTACCAGCTCTTATGAACTCTTGCTGAAATCCGGATGTTCATTACCTTCCCCAAAATCAGCCCCCAATTTGGCCACATCCCTAAATCAACGGTTCCTACAACCGTCTTCTCCATTTCCAACTGAGGTAAGAGTGCGATTTCTATCCGAGATCCGAATGTTCATTACCTTCCCCAAAATCAGCCCCCAATCTGGCCCCATCCCAAAATCAACTATTCCTACAACCGTCTTCTCCATTTCCAACTGAGGTAAGAGTGCGATTTCTGTCTCCATTCTCTATAAATCTCCAAAACAAAGAACTGAAGCTAATATAGTTTTCCTTCATTTTCGCGATTTGTTGAAGTGCGTAGCATAGGAGTACATTTTGAGAAGGTGATTGGCGCTGCTGCACTACCGACGGCACGTCCTCAGATTTTGCGAAAATTAGTAGTGACGAATTTCAGAACCCTAGTTTATTTTTTGAATCTGAAATGAATGATGAATGTTGATAAACAATAATGGAGACTTCGTTGTGGCTTAATGGAGACTTCGTTGTGGCTTAATGTCAGGAACCCAAATTTCATTTATAGTTCGTTGTTTATAATTTGATTTTATAGTTGTTGGGACTTTTTTGTTTACGATTGGAAATCTTATTCAGTTTGGTTTGCTTGATTTTTGGTTTATATTTTGGACTTTTTTTCGACTTTATGTTTGGCACAGTTGGTATATTCGGGTGTTGTGTAATTTATAGTTTGTTATTTCTTGATTTTGGAGTTTTTAGGACTTCATGTTTGATATGGTTGGAATTGTTATGCAGTCACTGGTTGCTTGATTTTTTGGAGTTTTTTGGGACCTATTGTTTGGTACAGTTGGTATTTTCGCATGTTGTGTGCGAAAATGGTTGATTTTGGAGTTTTCTATATTTGAAATTCAAATTGGATGAGATAGTAGAACTCTGTCAAATGTGTGGACTTTTTTACCTTCGGATATCTGTCAAAGTATTTGCATTACAGACAGCATTTGCATTTCATTCTTTGGTTTTCATGTGCAGGTGCTTTATATTACATTATTGTTACGTAAAATGTGAGATAATTTTGAGCAATTTATTTTATATTTGACACGTTTGAGTTGATAGGAAAACAAAATGAAGGGGAAGAACTATGGAATTTGTCATGGTTGTCGACAAGCGGGACATTGGTTTAGTGAATGTCCAACAAAGATGATATGCCATATTTGTGGACAAGGAGTAATCAGATGTCTTGAGGTTGAAAAACTGTTTTCGAAGTACTTGGGGAAGTTGTTCTATTCTTGTTCTAGGATGGATTGTCGATTTTTTGTTTGGGAGGAAGAAGTGTCAAGCAGCCGAGCTAAAGTGAAGAACTCGGTTAAAGAAGAGACGGATCAGTTATCGCAGCTACTAAAGACGTGTGCACGTATATCAGATGAAGACAAGGTGGAAGTGATCGTGGTGCACTTTCGTCCCAATGAACGAAGCCGAACTGATAAAGGCAAGGAGAAGGTGGAAGAATGAGACAATGACATTGGGAAAATGTTTTTAAATTTCTTATCATCATCTGTAACCAATGGATTATTTCCATCTAATTTTAGGTATTAGTGTTGTGTCATGTGTTTTGTATTAGATTTAGAACTTTATGTTTAGTAGTATCACGACTATTTTATAAATGTTGATCGAAAAGCTTTCACGGTTCGAATTGTTGAACCAGAAGCTAATGAACTATGAAGTTTGGATTTCATATCAAATATTGTATGCAGATCCTTTACGTATCACTGTTGTGTATTCAATCCCAACGATTAAAATTTATAGATGCTTATGGCATTACCACATGCAAAATCCATAAACAAATTCAGGTTCACCTTTGCAGTCATTTTTAGGTCAACAAGGTTGGCTGGTACTCATCAACCATGATGTTATGGGCTGTATTCTGTGGCTTCTGCATTCTTATGCATTAATTTATTGGACCTTGGTGGTCTCAATGCATGCAATCATGATCCTAAGAATGCTGGGATTGAAGACCCAAAATTCAATTCAATTCAACTAACAAAATGGATCAACAAAAGGGATTCTTCATCGAATCCGCTAATTGGTCACAACAAAAGATGTTTCAATATTACATAATAAATATCAACATACGAAATGGAACAATTCTGATTTTCGAACTTTCATCGATCTATTATCTATTTAGCGTACTCTCAGGTACATAGGCTGGTATAACAGCTTCACCTCCGAAGGTAGGCGTAACCCAGTTGACCTCTCCACCCCATGATTGTGTTGGTCCTCCCTGTACATTATGTAATGTGAAGTGCATTTATTTGATTAAACAAATTAAATAATGTATCAAAAGAAATATGTTGAAGTACCATTACGTGGGCGAAAGAGGTAATATGTGAATCAGAATTCTGGGTCGATGTCTCCCCTATCTTCGATTTCGGATGACCCTAGATTAGTTCCATTAATCAAAATCAATAATTTTGCAATAATAAATTTATGAACACAGCATTATTGATGTACAAATGCATACCTTTGTTTTCTTAGTTTTGGTTTCTAGTGGACCCTTTCTCCGCAGCTTCCTAGGAGCGCCTTTTGTTTTTCTTGACTCAGGATCTAGTAATAATTTTGTTGATGTCTTTTCCACATTTCCACATTCAGAGGGTAATCGAATGCTGTCTTGCCCAATACTAATTGCATTTGTACGCAGTTCTATCCAATCAAGCAACTCCTGGATGCGATCTTCATCATCTGCTAACAAGTTAGCCATTTTCTCGAATGCTCTACAGACTGTGTCATATCGTAACTGATTCGGAGTGCTAACTGAACCATCATAGTTACTCTTCACCCGAGTGTATGCTCTGACAACATCTCGTCTCCATCTCCCGAGTATGTAACCATCCGGAAGGACTTTAACATTTTCTATAATTAATACCGAGAGGGAGTGTCTACAAATGATACCTCTAAATTCGAACAAGTGGCAACTGCATACAATTTGACAGTTGTTTCTATAAAAAATGACAGTGAAGTTTTTTCTCTTCTGAAAATCTTCTAGTATGATATCCTCTCGAATGATGTATCGCACACCATCGTATCCTTCCTCGATGGACATCAGATCGCATTAGACCTTCCCCATGAGCTCTGATTGGAACTCTTTGAATTTTGCAATTGTGTAGACATATTGGAATTGTTTTTCCAAACTAAAGGCAGTCGAACAAGGTACCATTTGGCCGTAAGATTTGAAATCTGCGTGAAACTCTTTCTCAACTTTGCTCCTCAATTCCCGCTCATACTGCTCAACAAATTGCTTCAAAGATGTTTTTGAATGGACATAACCATCGAAAAAAGCATTAATACTCTCGCTTCTTTGCATGGTCGACATCCCAGCCCAAAAGCTAGTTCTCAAATAGCATGGGATCCAACGTCGTCTCTCTCGGTACAAACCTGACAACCAATCGTGCTCATGCAAGTCATACTTACTAAGCATCGATCCCTAGCCATTTTCGAACTCATCCGGAATCTGGGAATCATATACTACTTCATGTACAGCATGCATTACTGACTTTTTGTGAGGGTGATAACCAAATTTCTCTGGAATTTTCTTCAAAATGTGCCATAAACACCACCTATGCTTCGTATTTGGAAACACAATTTCAATTGCATTCTGCATAGCTCTGTCTTGATCGGTAATGATACCATCAGGGCTACCCCATCCATACATTCGAGCCAAGTCTTAAACAGCCATACGAAGGTCTCCGTGTCCTCACTAGATATCAAACCACAGCCCAACAATGTAGAATGACCATGATGGTTAACACCAACGAATGGAGCGAATGGCATATCATACCTATTCGTAAGATAAGTTGTGTCGAACGTAACGACATCTCCAAATTTCTTGTATGCCAGTCTGCACCTATAATCTGCCCAAAACACGTTCTTCAAACGAAAATCATCGTCTACATCTAAGCTGAAGAAGAAACCAGGGCAATTCTGTTGCATTTTCAAAAAGTAAGATTGTATCGCAATGGCATCACCTTCTCCAAGTCGTAATCGCCGAACCTTATCGATATAATTCCTACAATCCTTCTCGGTGAATGCTAGTTGTTCATATCCTCCAGCATCAACAACAGCGGAATTGAAACTCTTGTGCATCGCAATTCCAGCTATGTCGTTTACTTCTAGTTTTCGTTTCACCCGCTCATTAAGTTGGCGATTACAGCGATACAACCTTGATTTCGTTGGACTGGTCTTATGATTATGTTGAAGAGAAACTCTTGTAATATGAAATGTGCCCGAAACATCGGAGCAAATGGTCATCTTCGCCTTACATCCCGTTTGTATTGTCGGTTGAGGTTTCATTAAATTGCTTTTACTAGACTTTCTCCCTTCTCGGCTGTAAGCGAAAGTGGCATTGGTCAAGTTCCCATCTACGTCCTTTTTGGAGATTCTTTTGCGCACGGGGAACCCCACTTTGATAGCATATTGCCTATAGAATTCAAATGCTTCATCATAAGTAGAAAACCTCATCCCAACTTCTGGAGTAATAATCTCAGTAGGCTCCTCCGTCATTTCATTATTCATTCCTACCCAGTCACCCGAAATAAGCTGATTATTCTCCACAATATCTTCATCCTCACATACTTCATCTAATTCAACAGTTGGAGTTCGAATTCCTGCCCATTGTTTCTATTATGCATAAGATGCGCTCCAGAAAGTTTCTCAAATATACTTTAATTAAGAAAATATTAGGTTAATTCTTAAAAAAAAATCATTTCGTGATGCTCTCTTCGGTAAGGTTGTATTAGTTTATAATCGATTTTTTTACTGTTTAAAAAGTAAGATGTATGGTTGAAAAATGGAGAGAGAAAATCTTGATGGTTAAAAAGTGGTTTGAGAAATTATGTTATTTATAAATTGATTTATAAACAGTAATGATTACGTTAGGGAACACACTTAATCTCCACTAACTAAACTTATAATTCTAGTCTTTGATGAGACGTTTAATAAGCATTCACAAAAGATATTTTCTCTTCCGACTCATGAAAACATGCAAAATCATAAGGGTTCATTTGATTGCAAGCATAGAAAATGAGTGAAAAATAAATAAATTTCAAGGAAATTAGGCTGAAAAAATTTGGATACGTTTGATTAAAATTAGATTTGATATTTGAAAGTGAGATAAATGTGAAAAATGAATTCTTAATCAAATTCAAAGAAAATATTTTCCTCATTTTCAAGAAAAATACGAAAATCGAGATAAGACGAAAAACTGATTTTCACCTAACAAAAACGCAATCAAATAGATCACTTTGATTTTTCACGAAAATCATTTTCCATTTTTTCATGAAAAATCTTGTATTAGACAGACCCTAGCTAATTTTAAATAGCATAGTTACATAATTTACATTCAATCTCTAGCAAGAAACAATATATATATATATATACATACATTTTTTTTGTATACATGTAATGATATTCGCATCACGTTGTAGTTAAAATTATCAACACTTTCTCTATATCATTTATACTTTTTTTTTCGAACTCATTATTGCTTTCGTACTTTCACTGAATGGCACTTCTCTCCCTGATAATAATTTTTCATCGAAAAAATCAGTTGAGAGAGCATCTACGACTTATTTCTACAAAGATATAAATTATTTTTCTATCATATCAAAAAAGATGCAAATAGAGCATTTTGAGATAAGGGTATTAGGGATGACAAAAATATCGGACTAACCTGAGACCCGCGGGGACCCAATCTCATTTGAGCGCTCTGCCCCTAATAATCGGGCTCGCAAGGTGGGAGAACCCTCCAAATATTTATTTATTTCTTTTTCCCATGTTAAAGATAACGAAAAATAAATATATGGGGCAATTAATGGAGTGGGATGGTTGACCCGTCACGTCCCAAAATCCGATCCGACTCATTGTTATCCTAAAGGGTATGTTTGATTTACCTATTTTCTATGGAAATTTTTTTTAAAAAAAAAAAAAAAAAATCCATGAAATTCCATTTTATATCTATTTTTGTAAGGTGAAATTAATTTTTTTTATTGTTTTGATTTTCGTGATTTTCCGTGAAAACATGAAAAATATTTTTCTTGACTTTAGTTAAGAATTCACTTTACTTTCAAATGTCAATTCTATTTTTAATCAAACACACTCAAATTCCTTGAATTTATTTTCCATGGAATATAAATTTTTGACAATTCAATTTTCTTAAATTTATTTTCGTTACACCCAAATTTCATACTTGCAATTAAATGGGCCCAAATTAGTGAGGATGATATATGTTCTACTTAACAAAAAGTTAGGATAAAAATTAGTTAGATAAATTTATGGACACGATTATTAAAAAAAAAGGTTGAACGCAAACCCTAGATTGAAGGTCTAAGTGCAATAATAAAACCTAAAAAGTAACAAATAATTATAAAAAGTGTAAATATTAAATAATATTATGCTTTCATTATGTAAACTATTGCCATTGGGTGGATTCCTTAAGTATTTTTAAAGAAATTAAAGCATTTTTTTTTCAGACGAAAGGTTACAAAGAGAACTGTATCTAACACTACTCTACTAAAGCATTATCTAACATTTTTTTTTTCAAACTTTTATCGACTTGTTGTGGAAATATGCAATATTGAACTTTGTAATGTATAGTATGACGTGAGAGATTATAGATAATATTGTTGAAGAAAATAAATATTTTTAGAATATGTTGACGGGACAATTGTGGCAATCTTGACTTAAAAGTTTTTTCTATAAGTTCTAGAGAGAGTCTTAGAAACGAGTCACGAGGGAGCTTATTCAACCTTAAAGGGAAACTAGATTTTCCTCCCGTGCGATGCACGATTTTAAATATATACAAAATATTTGAATATGCAAAAAATTAAACTTACAAAAAAATAAAAGCAAAATTTTAAAATATGAAATATTTCTCATAGATCTATATATATTCATGAAGTATAAATTAAAAAAGACAAATAATTTTAAAATTCACAAAACCCATAAAACAAAATAAGTGCCTATCAACTATCTAAATTTATTTTCCTGGTGGGTTTTCTATTATAATATGCATGTATGTGAGTCAGTGTGTGTGATCCTCCAAATAATGTTTAGCATAAATTTTCATTAAAAAATAGAATTTATTTGCACAAATTCTAGTATATTTATTTATATTCAAATACATTAATCCAATTTTTTAATTTCCAATATAACATATATCACATAGAATATATTTATTACAATTCTTACTAAATATATAATAAATATTAAATTTCTACAAAATATTATTTAGAATATAAAAAGTGTATTTTGAAATGCATATGTGTGGGACCCACGATTGCTATGTTAAAATGGCCCTATTTTTGCTGTTTCAGCGGATCTCTATTAGAAGTTAAAGATAATAATAATAATAAATGATAATAATCAAAAGATTAATACAAATAACCAACACAACATATTATTATCATTGTGTTTCCATTGTGTTTGATACATTTTCAATCATGATAATATTACATAGAAAGTTTACTCAAATATTTATATTCGTTTAATTACTTTAACTAATATTATATAAAAAGTTTACTCAAATTAATTACATAACATAATCATTGTTAAAAAATAAATATAAAGAATAATATAAATAAACGTTGTATTAAAGCTTGTAGTAGTTTGGTTAAGTTTTCTCTAGAATGCCTTCTAATTATGTTCTTGTCTAGAATCAGTTTCTCGTTGGGGATTGTTCTTGTCTTTGATGCTTTTGATTAAAGTTGTTGTTGATCACTTCGGAGGTTTTGGCATGAAGTCCCCCCCCCCCCCCCCCCCTCCATATTGTAATTTTTTTCTTATTTCAATAATTTTCTAAATTCATGTGTTGCATCTAGTATTGTCAAATGTGCCAAAAGGGCTTGGTGGTCAGCAAAATACAGTGAGAAGGCGGTATTTTTTCAACAACAATGAAATTCAACCATCAATTATTATTATGATCATCATCATCATCATCATCATCATCATCACTATCACACACATTTTCTATTATGCACATTAAAGAACATTCTCATTTAATTGACACATTACTGACAAAGTAAAACTTCCATAAATTTATTTATTTATAATATATAATTCAGAAAATATTATTTATAATATTAAATATGACAAATGATAATAATAAAAATATAATCTTAATACTGATAGATAAACATATGATTTAAAATTTTAAGAACAACAAATTAATAAAATACTTAATTAAATTATAATTTTAATACTGATACACGATAACTGTAAATATTGTCTGAATTCATTCAATTTTATCTTCAATAATAAAAAAAAAATAATGATGACAATTATAATCAAAATATACAAATAACAATAACAACATATTATTATTGCTTTGTTATGTATGTTTGATACCCTTTAAAATCCTATTTTGTACACATTATTCAAGACTTTAGGCCTCGTTCTCTTTGCTGTTTTCAGTCCGTTTTGAGTTTTCAATTTTTGGAAATATCGAAAACGCGTTCACTTTGCCATTTTCAGAAACGCGTTTTCCAAAACACCAAAAAAAATATAAAAGAAACTCAAAACGAGTTTATTGCGTTTTGGATATTGTGTGTTAAAAAATCCAAAACGATCAAAACGCGCGTTTTGAATTTTTTTTTTTTTTTTTGTAAAAGTGAGGCACTTCCTTCACTTGAAATTCTTATATTATTTTGCCATTATATATAGATCCATGTTAAGATTTTTTTTCTTAATTTTTTATTTATTATTATTATTTTTTGTTTTAAAAATGTGAGACACTTCCTTCACTTGAAATTCTTATATTATTTTGTCATTATATATAGATCTATGTTAAGATTTTTTTATTTTGTAAATTATTTTTATTTATTTTTTTATTTTTTTGTAAAAGTGAGACACTTCCTTCACTTGAATTTCTTATATTATTTTGTCATTATATATAGATCTACGTTAAGAATTTTTTTTTTTTTTTTTTTTTGTAAATTTTTTTTTTTTGGGTAATAAGCACAAATGGTCCTCAATTTTTAGGTTTCTTGCGAAAATGATTCTCAACGTTTAGATTTTTGCATTTATACCCTCAGAATCACCAAACGTTGTGAAAATGGTCCCTACCGTTAGATTTCGTTAGCTTTTTCCGTTAAAAACTTGTAAATAGCACAAATAGTCCCTAACCTTTGAGTTTTTTACGATAATAGTCTCTAACATATTAAGGTCACGTTTGGCATTTTTATTTTGTAACCTCCAAACGTTTGGCGTATTTAGTCCCTAACATATTAAGCCCTTATACGTTTGACATATTTAGTCCCTAACATATTAAGCTCCTATTTGAAATCAATTATTTCAAATAATATGGTTTGTAATTGTAATTTTTTGAAGAATTTGTTGTTAAAAATATTAAATTTGTTTGTAAACTATTTTACTAATAGAATGTGTGGTTAAAAATGAGTTTTAAAAAATAAAATTTATTCTGAATTTCTAAAATGCACAATAAAATATTTAACAAAAATTCACCGCTTCAACATATTGGAAAAAAAAAATAATGAATCCATAGAACATGAACAAATAAATACATTGGACATTATTTTAGAAATTGAATAAAAATATGTTTTTTTCAATTCTATTTTCGATTTTGAGAACTGATCAATATCGATTTTTGAAATCTCATTTTTTTTCAAAACTCATTTTCTTCCACACGTTCTATTAATATATTTTTTTAATTTATGCATAAATTAAAAAAAAATTAAATTTTAACCAAAATTCTCCAAACTTACTTTTCAAATCGATCGATTCTCAAAAAATCGAAATCGAAAGTCGAATTGATAAAAACATATTTGTTATTCAATTCCTAAAATAATGTCCAATGTATTTGTTTGTTTATATTCCATAATTTTTTTTTTTTTTATCAATAAGTTGAAATGTTAATGTGGTGAATTTTTTAAAAATATTTTACTGTGCACTTTAAAAATCTAAAATTGACTTTATTTTTAAAATTCGTTTTCAATACACATTCTATTAATAAAATAATATACAAATAAATTCAATTTTTTTTCTTTTACTTTTTAACCACAAATTCTTTAAAAAATTACAATTACAAACCACATTATTTAAAATGTAATTTTTTTTAATTTATGCATAAATTAAAAAAAAATATTAATAGAACGTGTGGAAGAAAATGAGTTTTGAAAAAAAAAATGAAATTTCAAAAATCGATATTGATCAGTTCTCAAAATCGAAAATAGAATTGATACAAACATATTTTTTATTCAATTTCTAAAATAATGTCCAGTGTATTTGTTTGTTTATGTTCCATGGATTCATTATTTTTTTTCCAATAGGTTGAAGAGGTGAATTTTTGTTAAATATTTTATTGTGCATTTTAGAAACTCAAAATAAAATTTATTTTTTAAAACTCGTTTTTAACCACACATTCTATCAATAAAATAATTTACAAATAAATTCAATTTTTTTAACAACAAATTCTTCAAAAAAATATAATTACAAATCATATTATTTGAAATAATTATTTTCAAATAGAGGTTTAATATGTTAGGGACTACATATGTCAAACGTATAGGGACTTAATATGTTAGGGACTAAATACGTCAAACGTTTGAAGGTTACAAACTAAAAATACCAAACATGACCTTAATATGTTAGGGACTATTATCGTAAAAAAAAACTCAAAGATTAGGGACCATTTGTGCTATTTACACTTTTTAACGGAAAAAACTAACGGAATCTAATGGTAGGAACCATTTTCGCAACGTTTGGTGATTCTGAGGGTATAAATGCAAAAATCTAAACGTTAAGGACCATTTTCGCAAGAAACCTAAAGGTTGGGGACCATTTATGCTTATTACCCTTCTTTTTTTTTTTGTAAAAGTGAGACACTTCATTCACTTGAAGTTCTTATGTTATTTTGTCATTATATATAGATCCATAAGAATTTTTTTTTTTGTAAATTTCTTTTTATTTTTTATTATTATTATTATATTTTTTTTCTTAAAAGTGAGACACTTCCTTCACTTGAAGTTCTTATATTATTTTGCCATTATATAGATCCATGTTAAGATTTTTTTTTTTTTTTTGTAATTTATTATTATTATTATTATTTTGGATAAATGTGAGACACTTCCTTCACTTGAAATTCTTATATTATTTTTCCATTATATATAAATCCATGTTAAGATTTTTGTTGGTGTATGGTTAAATTTTTGTTTAGCTGAAACAATATTAATGATGAATTTATTGATATAAAGAACTAAATGATTTATTAACATCAAAATTAATGTAATTCAACAAATCAACCAATTTTTACATATAAAATATCACAAAATAAATATATCAAAAAATTACAAAGTAAAAGCATTTTTCAGTTTTCTATTTTTGAAAATAGTTTTTCAAAATCGAAACACAAAGAGAACATGTTTTCAGCAATCTCAAAACAAACAACCAAAATCCAAAACAAAATCCAAAATCGAAACACAAAGAGAACGGCCCCTTAGCTTTTGTTCGACATATAAAGTTTTGTCAATTTTTTTAGTAATAATTATAATTTATAATTTACACAATTTCTCAAATATTTTTAAACAATTCACATTTTCTCTCTATAATTTTTAAACATACATCTTATATTAAAAAATAAAAAAAAGTCAAATAAACTCAAATTATAAATAAATCTTACTGTGTCGGTATTATTTTTGGATCCAGCCAAAAAATGCATAATTTGAATTTTGAAAAATGAAACAAAAGTGGGAACAACTTTTATTCAAAAATTACGGCTCCTAAGTATTTCATTACTGTAGATGATGGCGTGATGATTTGTTTGTAGGCCAAATTCTACCAGCTTTATTGCTATAATATACTATATCCAGATTTTATATATAAAAAAAGGTTTTTTTTTTTTTTCCTTAGGCGGAAATTTTGGGAGGAAAAATATTTGGCCACTTAACTCCTTTTATATAGTAGAAGATAGAAGATTTCTCAAATATTTTTAAACAATTCACATTTTCTCTCTCTAATTTTTAAACATACATCTTATCTTAAAAAAATAAAAAAAAGTCAAATAAACTCAAATTATAAATAAATCTTACCGTGTCGGTATTATTTTTGAATACAGCCAAAAAATGCATAATTTGAATTTTGAAAAATGAAACAAAAGTGGGACCAACTTTTATTCAAAAATTACAGCTCCTAAGTATTTCATTACTATAGATGATGGCGTGATGATTTGTTTGTAAGCCAAATTCTGCCAACTTTATTGCTATAATATACTATATATTCAGATTTTATATATAAAAAAGATTTTTTTTCCCTTCTCTTTCTTCCTTAGGCGGGAATTTTGGGAGGGAAAATATTTGGTCACTTAGCTCCTTTTATATAGTAGAAGAAGAAGATTAGAATATGATTGAGATATAAAGTGGAGAGTTATTGTGTTCTTTTATTCTTAAGTGTGATTTTTTTTTTTTTTTTGCGTTTTAAAGATAAAATTTTATTTTTTGCCTTAACCAAAACTCGTATTTTTTCTAGAGAATCTCCTAATTGTTCCAGAGCAACTAACATGAATTGCTAAGAATCCAATAAGTCCAACATTGATTCCCTCATATGTGTCAATTGAGCAAATATGCCCATAGCGACTAGGATGGATATCTCGTAAGTCGTATCTGAAAACTGGTCTTAAGAACGCTAGTTTTAACTTTTAAGAATGAGTGATTTCCTTTATCCGACCCTTACTGCCCAAGATGAGTGCTCTCCTATTCCGACTTACCCAGAACTTCCGATAGTACAGTCGAGACTGCGACGGGTTGCGTGAATTTGTATACACATAAAAGACCACAAAAAGAGTTTTCTTTTATGGTTGTTCATTTGGCTCTCACGCTCAATTACTTAGGGTCAATCCTCATATTTTTTTCTTATGAATATAATGAGCCTATCCTCTTTTCTTTATTCATATTAAAAAAAAAAAAAAAACTTACCTTAACTTTCAGGACCAGAAACTCCTTTTGGTATAATAAATAGTAAATACTCATAACAAATGAACATTTCCAAATTTAGCACCTATTATTCTAAAATTCAAATTGAAAATTGTGGAAATCAAACTAGCTATAAACTGAAAGTTGAAAACCCCAAGTCTAATTTTCTTAATTACAATGTTGTTCCTATTGACCCTTTAAGGTCGTAGGATTTAAATCAATTTAAATGAAAATGTAAATTATTTGATTAATTTATTTGTGTTTTCTAGATAAGATGTGAGGTTAAAAATTGGAGAGAGAAAATATGAATGGTTAAAAAATAATTTGAGAAGTTATGTAAATTAAATTTGTTGTCTTTTTTATCTTTTTCCTAAATTAATTGTGGCTGCAGTAAGGTCCCTAAATTTATCGAAAATGACAATTAGATTATGTCCTTATAATCAAATCAAATCAAATCGAAGAGTAAAAAATGTCATGCCATGTGGTCACTGGTGAGAATTTCCGAAATTCGGAGTCTAGCATAGCTATTTACGGAGAGTTGGGGGTGATTCGTGAGAAATTTTCGAGCCTCGTGTAAGACAACTATTTTACAAAGTTTTCCAATCACTAATGATTTCTTACATTTTAACACATTCAACTCATTTAACAATTCAGAAATTTCATCTGGTATCTATTTTCTTAAACTTATCACATCATCTAAAACCTATTTTCATAAAAAATAAAAAATAAATAAAAAAAATCTTTAGCCATCATTGTATCAAATCAAATCTCATTCAGTGTGTGTTTGATTTTAGTTAAATTGAGTTTTTTTGAAATGAATTGTGATTTTTAAGAGAATAGATGGTTAAAATTTGGTTGAAAAATCAAATATTGTAGGTTTGATTTTTAATGAATTATTAAGATTGAGTACTGTAAAAAAATGATAAAAATTTGATGAAAACCAAACAAGTTCTCAAATTGCAGGAAAATGAGAATGTTAGGCCCTGTTTGATGCACAAGTATATTCCATGGCAAATGTAAATTTCTTGACATATTTCTACTTTGGACATGTTTGACACACATTTATTTTCCAGGAAATTTTTTTCCTTGGAGATGGCACGTGATCTATTTGCCTTCTTTTTTAGGAAAATATTTTCTCTTGGTTTAGATGGGAAAATATTTGTACGTGCAACTTGCTTTATTTAATATTTTCTCCTAATTTAATCATTTTTGTTATTGTTAATTGAATTTTTCTTTTGAAATTAACATTGTTATTATCAAGTACAAATGTGTGAGAATTTAAAAAAAAATTAAAATAGTTAAATTTTGTTTTATTTTTCATAGAAAATAATGTCAATCAAATAACAAAACTTGAAAGCTTTCTCACTTTTTTCATCCATAAAATGAATCCAATCAAACACTTTTAATTGATATTTTCTGGAAAAATAATTTCCAGATAATTTAATTCCCCGAAAAATATTTTCTTACCACCAATTTATCATATTTTCAATCAAACACAACCTTAACGTGCTTAGTAATCTGTTTATAAACGATTGTTTAGAAATATATTATTTATAAATAGCTATGTAACTACATTTCACCGATTAATTTTTTGAAAATTAAAAAATAGTGAGCTAAAATCTTTGACCAATATTTGAAAATTTTTGAAATTAAAAAAAAATGATCATATGAGATGATGTCACGATATCGTTTATAAACAAGATGACAAAAATACATAATAAATTTTCTGAGAACAAAACTTGTGGAAGATTTGGTCGGAGATAGATCCGATGGCTGTCTAACATTTATGTAATTCAAACAACAAAGGTCCTAGGAATATCCAGTATAACCTTGATTCCATCAGACAGAACTTGAAATGGGTTGAAGTCAAGATCACTCATATTTGGAGAGAAGGTAATGGAGTGAAAGATTGACTAGCATCATTGAGAAATGTTTTAAGATACTGCTAAAAGTTGAATTTGTTGGAATTGTGAAAGGAATGCTCAGAGTTGAGAAAATCGGTATACCGATGATCAGATGCGTGGATTTGGCTGATTGTTTTTTTCTTTGTAATTTTCCATTTTTGAGACTTGATTGTTTGGTAATGCTTGTTCCAAATTGGTTTTAATTTCCTGCCTTATGGATGAGACTTGGATCTAGATCTATTGACTATTGTTAGTTCATTCTTTGTATCGATTATCGATTTGAAGTAAGGTCGTTGTCCCTCTCTTGTAAATATTTTCATATCAATAAAACTTTATCTAATGCTTGGATTTTCAAGCTAGGATAATTTCCAAAATAAATAAATAAAATTCTGAGAACAAAATTTCAATCTGGCCAAAGGACGTAATTACTAATTACTTCCAACTATCCCAAAATTGCACATAATATACATTTATATACCCAATTATTCTTTTTTCTTATTTTTGATTTGAATATCAACATTCATTTCACAGTACATCAGAACTCTATTATTGAAGATTGAATATTGCAATAATTGTCCTTAATCGCTAGCCTTTAAAATTAGCAAAACGTTTCTCAATTTCTCATTATAGTTACACAATCCACCTTCAAACAGACCAAATTTCTGTCATGAAATACTCGAATGAGTTCCCCGAAAAAAAAAAAATTTCCGAAATTACAAGAAAATAATAGGACTCGGTCCCAGTCATTGAAAGGACAATTCAGTTGATACTCTTTGGCAACCTGATTATAATTGGTTGTTTATAAATATTGTTTATAAATAGCGACGTCTAATATTTCGTTGGTCCATTTTTTGAAAATTAAAACATGGTTGAAGAAAATTTTAATCAATCAAAATTGATGACTTTTCAAATTCGTTTATAAACAAACTTTTGCTAAACACTTTGGAATTCCGTAGGCATGCATAAGCCTTGTACCTGCTTCTATTTGCATCAAACGAGAGTGAAACAATAGAGACATCAAGTGGAGCAGTTGTCATGTATCAAATTGATAGCGGTGAAGGTGGTAGTTAGTTACAGCGACTACACTAAACTCAAATGGACAAAATTGATGGTATAGAGTTTGCCAGTAGTAGTTGCAGCATTTAATAGCGATGGGTGATACGACATGAATAAGCGCGTAAATGAATTTCATCCGTCTGTGATTATCACTTACGTGTATGATCGTGTGGCATGAGGGTCCTTAGCACCCTTGACTATAATGCACGATTGATCGAGATTCGAGCAGTTGCACAGCTTCTATGTAACCATACACATGTAACGCCTCAAGTTAAATTTCAGCAAATCTTCATTTTCTATCTTTACTGGACCTTGCTACTCAGTACATTCGGGGTTGACATCCCTTCACATGGTTTGTGTAGAGCCGCTTATGTGAGGGAGTGTTGTTTGAGGTGAAACCCGGATGTACAAGTAAATTAATCTTTATTTTTCTCTCATTTCCCTAGTTGGATAAAAAATTTCGAGTACTCTAACTGAGCCATATCGGGAATTGGTTTGACTTAAGAGCTTCTTCAATGGTTAATATAAAAGACTTTTGTTGAAATATTCAGAAATTAGATATTCACGCTTGAAATTTGAAAGCGTTATCCAATGACTTCAATCATAAATAAATAAAAGATGAGAACAAAAAAGTTGTTCAAATATTCTCCACTACCATAGAATGAATCTCCGTTTCAATAAATAAAAAATTAATAATAAATGATGACTAATCATGTCCAACATACCTCTTCAAAGTGTCAATTTATTTCACGTCAACCTAACAAAATTCTTAAAAGAGTTTATTGGAGGAACATTTACTAGGACTAATGTTCAACTAATCCATTATTAATATACTTAGCCCTTCTATTAATTTAGTTAAAACTTAGATTTTTAGTACAAATTAATAAATATTGATAAAATATGTAGTTTAAAAAGTGATCAAACTTGAAATGAATTTTAAAAAGTGGGATCCGAACAAGAACTCTAGCAATTGAAGAAATATAATAGACAGATGGAAATCCTAAAATTATCTGCACTTTTTTTTTTTTTTTAAATGACTGAATATCAGTACTTTGAAAAGTTATTGAGCTTTTAGAATGTTATTACTCCGAAAAACATTATTTGGAGTTGTTTCAAAAGTGATATGACAAGGAAGCCAAGGTTTGGGCTTAGTGGAAAAGGCAGCAACCTTACCAAGGCTATGTCTTGGGTTTGAGCTTCTAATGGTGGGTTTGGGGGTGGTTTGGGTAGGGGTTTGCCCTGTAGTAATAATAATAATAAAAAAAAGTGATATGACAAGTAATCAAGCATTCGAAAGTGGATGACTTTGTTTTTCAAGGTGCGCATGACTCATCTTATATCTTATCTTATACAATACTAGTTATTACCCGTGCGATGCACGGCGAAGTGATCTAAAAAAGCAAATTTATTGATTATAAAAAAATTAAAATAAAACTCACCAAAACAGATTAACATTTTATTAAAATCAATATTCATACTTTTAAAAGAACTATTAAATTTAAAAAAAAATTTATTGATTTTAATTACCATAATTTTAAGGGCACAATATTTGAGCTCATTTAATCAAAATGTTCTGAACTTTTTTTAAAATGAGGCCGTCCACTTCTTTCTTCAAATTTAGAAATTTGAAATTCACAAAAGAGAAAATTGGTCAATTGACCCTCCCCTAAATGCATTACAGTTTTTTACCCCCCAAAACATGGATTGCATAACTTTTCGTTCCTGTTGTGAGTTTGCATCAAAATGATACATTTAGAATTGTAAAGTCTCAAAGTGTTAAAGCATAAAGATATATGATAATAATGACATGACACACATAATTTTTTTTTCCTTCAAGGTTACCACTCTTGATTCATTTAAATCTCTAATCCGAATTGTTAAAGAGAATTGAAATCTGAGAAAAAAAAATATGTTGCTAGCAAGTCTCAAAGCCTGCAAGTTCACGTCTACATCAACTTAACAGGTACTATTATCTTCTTCAACTAAATCCAACTTGACAGCTGCGTCATCAACATTGTGAGGTTATGATTTTCTTGTGGCTTCCAAATCATCGCCCTCGGAATCAGTTTTCCTAATCAGCGCTGCTACATGTGCTGTCTTTCATTCTTGACTCGAGTAACCAAAGGTATAAAATTCCAATTGACATTGAATCAGACTCCACTGATAAAGTGATCAGGGTCTTACTTAGTATCAACTATCAAGGGAAACAAAAGAGGTATCTCATTTTTCGCCAAACTCCAGAGGTCAACACCAATCAAATTCAGTCACAAAAGATACTGCATCCTGAAAGTGTAGGAACATATTTCAAAGGCTCGGTATGAAAAATAACTTTGCAGAAGTTTAAATCACCTAACCAACATCTGATGATGCTTGTTTAATGATTGCAAGAGCTATTGTGAACTCTTATACTTACATTTAACAAAATCGTAAGTAACATGCAAGAAAATATACTTCCAAATGCAAATCAATTAATTTAAGAAGAAAGGCAGACTATATTTTACATGTTCACTATGATTGATAAATTAATATGCTATAATGATATGCCTTTGTCATCCATTTTCATGCTCATCATCGTTATTTTTTCTCGACCAATACAAAAAATCTATCTTTTGGATTCTTCAAGATGAGGAACACAAGGGGGATGATTACCTTGTAAAAGGATGTGAAAAACAATGCCATGTTCTAAATTAATGCTTGGACAAAAAAAGGTACCTCTATAAACAACATAAACCCTGATAAATAAAATTGAATTCATTAAATTACACAATCACCTACTCCTCACTATTCCCATTAGCATAAGCCTCTGGGAAATTTGTGCTGGGAGGGAGAATAGTGAAGAGGAATCACAAGAAAATTTAACATATAAATTAACTCAAAACCAACCATTAAAAATTGATAAATGCTTGGACAAAAAAAGGTAACTCTATAAACAACATAAACCATGATAAATAAAATTGAATTCATTAAATTACATAATCACCTGATCCTCACTATTCCCATTAGCATAAGCCTCTGGGAAATTTGTGATGGGAGGGAGAATAGTCAAAAGGAATCACAAGAAAATTTAACATATAAATTGACTCAAAACCAACCATTAAAAATTGATAAATGCTAAAATTTGTGCTGGAAGGGAGAATAGTCAAAAGGGATCACAAGAAAATTTAACATATAAATTGACTCAAAACAAACCATTAAAAATTGATAAATGCTAAACTAAAATTGCAGAGAAGAGATAAAACCAGATACATCTTAACATAGCTTGAAAATTCAAACTTTACATGTATAACACTTTCTTATGGTATTAGTAATAAAATCAATATATTTCTTGAATATTATAAGCATTCAATGAAATTTGAGCAACTGAAAAAGGTAAATTATATTGCTAAAGCAAACATTAATAAAATATTATTTCCAATTTAAAAGTTCAATTGCAGAGGATTAAAAGTTCAATTTAAACAGAAAGCAAGGGAGTTATAGATAATAACTACCTGTCCATTGCTTGGACCCGAACCTGTGCACTGGCAAAGTTGCCCTCTAGAGACATTGGTAAAGTTATCGTTGTTATTGAAACTTTCTATACAGGGATCAAAGAAGACACTTCTTGACCAGCTAATTGCCTCAGCATTCTCTTTCTATTCATTTTCATTGCTCCCAATAGCATAGGTACCAAATGTTCTCATATGATAGTATGCTGACATCTTGAGTGCAAAGTTATGCAAAACTGTTTTTATTTCTAAAAGAGTCAGGTAGAGAGCTCTTAATATATCTTGACACTTTGAGTCCCTCTTTCCCAAATAAAGAAACTTTAGGATTCCCATACTTATGTATGTATCACATTGATAAATCAAGAAACTATAACAAAAATATATCAAAGAGATAATAGAGAAAAGGGCATAACAAACATAAAACTCCTTATTTTTCTGTTCATTAAGCTGTGGTAATTGCAAAAGAATAGTCAAGAAAGCTCAGCAATGCTTCACTAAATGAAAACTAAAATAGATGTGCTTTTGGGGAGGAGTATTGATCACTTGAAAGAATGTATAACAAAACATTATTAAACATTAAGGCTCAAATAATTTTATCTAACCCAAAAGTTGTAAATTTGAAGAAAATATAAAAATATGGGTTTTGTATGGTTATGTTTAAACATGAGCAGATTACATGGGCATGTGCAGATGAAAGCTAAGTGGAAGAAATTATGAAAATAAGTGAATGGAATGAGATTCCCATTACATGGTGGTGACGTTTGCCTTTATCCCATTCTTTAGCATGCCCTCTACTCTTTTACTAAAACATCATCTACTGTAGATTGAAAAAGACATTATCAGTAAAAGTTAAGAGAACTATAACAAAATCCTTGTTAAGAGAACTATATTTCCTGCGGGTGATTGGACAGAATCCTTTTTCAAAGGTAGAGGGCTAAAAGTTTGTTGTTCCTTTTTCTACCCATTTCAGTGAGAAATGAAAGCAGCAGGAACACCCCTCAATCAAAAACACAACCCAACAAAGCCAAAAACTTTTCAACCCAAACCCAGCACTTCCAATCACCAGAAAATATAAGCAACAAAGCAAAAACCTCAACAGATAAAAGGGTCGACCAGACCTTTTTTATCATGCTCAACCTGTCGTGTTAATCGATATATCTCAGTTTCACCTTCAATATCACTGACAGTGCTTCCATCAAGAGATATCCTTCTTTCTGATATCTGCATCCTAAAGCATTAGAAGTATCAAAGGTCCTAAAATCATCATTCTAAATACAGAAAAATCACTGAAAATCACACTGTAGAACTTACCTAAAGACTGAAGTAGATGGTGACTGCAGCAGGATGAACGTATGGAATAAGCAAAAATTCCTTTTTGTTTATCAGCAAAACATTATTAGCTCCATCACCATCAAAAGGTAACTGCCGAGTGATTCAAAACAAACCATGTAAAATTTCAAATCCCAAAACAATTCCAAAACCTTTTGCAAGGAGAAATGCAGAAATCCCAGCCTTGTTATGAGCTGAAAGTAGCAAAAAAGAAAAAAATAACTAGCAAGAGTAATAGATCATGATAACGAAGAACGTGCCAAAAATTTTAAAACACGGAGTAATCTGAAGGATACACACATGAGATTGCACCAAGTGCTTTGGTCCAAAATAAAATTTGACAAAATTTGTTCCAGGTCATTAGAGTCTAAATGATGACTCCACATAATGGAGGATCCAATATCTAATGTCCAAGATGCAGCGGTGGCGAGGCGTTTTCTGGTCTGGAGTAGCACCATTGGATCCTCCATTAAGCCTAAATGACAACAGGCTTGCCCCAAAACCAAGTACCTGCAAGGAGAATTTTGACAAAAGGGAATCAGTTCCAACTCGTTCCATAGCTCAACCCAGTCAAATCGTTGAATATTCGAGACAAAGAAAAGAGTTTTAATTGAAGTTATGGTTTTCGGAAATTGTTATTAATTCAAGTTACAAACAGATTTTGACTCTTGAACATAAAATTTAGCCTGGATAGATCAAGTAAATTGCATCAATTAATTCGAAGAGATTGAAAATAGTGAAATTACCTCCATTCCCCTTCTTTGTCACCATTTTACAGAGGCCATCCATGACCTTCTTTTCAAATTCGTGACAGAAAAACACTTAAACGCCAGCTCGACACGACCCAATGAGTCAGAAAGAAGCTTGAATCGCTCTCTCTACGGTTGAAAGGACAACTCATCCGACGACGATTCAACATCAGAAGCTACCATTTTCAAGCTTGGAACGTAATCCTGTAACATATCAGCAACTTCCTTAAACCGCCGGAGATGAAGCAAACAACGTGCCTTGAGCTCTACTGCAACCTCCATATGTGGCGAAGGAGCCAACGCCGCCTCTAGAAGCTGGATCCAGAACGAAGGCTTCATCGAAGAAAGTTGAGACAAATTCCAGCAGTAGCCAAAGAAGAAGAAGAAGAAACCATTCTACGCCGAAGAAGAAGAAACCCTCCAGATGCGGTTTCAATAGATGAGGGAGGGAGAGAGGCAGAAGGTTTTTTCGTACAGTCTTGGTGTCGGTCTTTGTAAGGGATCAGAATCTGACATTCTGCATAAACTGTTCGTGTAAGGCAAAATAAGCTTATCGTAAAAACTTTTGTTTGAATTTTGAATTTGAATCAAAAAGCAAATTTTTTCTCTTTTTTTCTTTTGAGCGGGAAAATTTAGGAGCTAAAATTAGATTTATTTTTTTTATTTATTTTTTGTTGATTACAGATTTTTTTTTTCCTAGAGCTTGGGATTAGGCGGGAAACTTACAGATTTTTTTTCCTTAAGCTTGGGATTAGGCGGGAAACTTTGGCGGGAGAATGTTGCAGACCTACTTGCTTTTATATAATATATAGATTCCCCTTCTTTGTCACCATTTTACAGAGGCCAGCCATGACCTTCTTTTCAAATTCGTGACAGAAAAACACTTAAACGCCAGCTCGACACGACCCAATAAGTCAGAAAGAAGCTTGAATCGCTCTCTCTACGGCTGAAAGGACAACTCATCCGACGACGATTCAACATCAGAAGCTACCATTTTCAAGCTTGGAACGTAATCCTGTAACATATCAGCAACTTCCTTAAACCGCCGGAGATGAAGCAAACAACGTGCCTTGAGCTCTACTGCAACCTCCATATGCGGCGAAGGAGCCAACGCCGCCTCTAGAAGCTGGATCCAGAACGAAGGCTTCATCGAAGAAAGTTGAGACAAATGCCAGTAGTAGCCAAAGAAGAAGAAGAAGAAACCATTCTGCGCCGAAGAAGAAGAAACCCTCCAGATGGGGTTTCAATAGATGAGGGAGGGAGAGAGGCCGAAGGTTTTTTCGTACAGTCTTGGTGTCGGTCTTTGTAAGGGATCAGAATCTGACATTCTGCATAAACTGTTCGTGTAAGGCAAAATAAGCTTATCGTAAAAACTTTTGTTTGAATTTTGAATTTGAATCAAAAAGCAAATTTTTTTCTCTTTTTTCTTTTGAGCGGGAAAATTTAGGAGCTGAAATTAGATTTTTCTTTTTTTTTTTTTTTAATGTTGTTTACAGATTTTTTTTTCCTAGAGCTTGGGATTAGGCGGGAAACTTACAGATTTTTTTTTCCCTTAAGCTTGGGATTAGGCGGGAAACTTTGGCGGGAGAATGTTGCAGACCTACTTGCTTTTATATAATATATAGATATAATATATAGATTAAAGAAATATAGTAGCAGGAAAAACTCCCGCCCAAGAATTTCTGAGAATCTCGCCTAACTCTCTTCAGCTTGAGGAAGCGTTCAAAGGACCCAACCCAACATTTTCTGCAAAAACTCTCTCTCTTCCATCCAATATATCTCAGCGAAGTTCTCTGCAAAAAAAAATCTCTCTCTCCTCCATCCAATATCTCAGCGAAAGCTTTTCGATAAGCTGCCGGCAATCATCGATTGAGACGCAGATCATCTCCGCTCAATGGAGGGTTATGATTTTACTGAAACTCAATGCCAAAGAATCCCTCGAATCTGAACTCAATCATTGTCCTCTCCGCTCTGTCCCGTTTTGTCACACTTCTGCACCGGCCGGAAGCTTGTTTTTCCCATCTGCCGCAAGGCCACACAACAGAAATCGCCTAATGCTCAAGATCGTGCAGAATATCACAGTCGGAATAGGGGTGATTCGTCCTGGTTTTGGATCTGGGTCGGAGGAGATAATGTCATATGCAGCCATCGACGACGTAGACAGCAGCACAACCTTTGCCTCCAGGGTTTTCCTTACAAAATATAAACCCAAATGTGTAACTTGGTTCAGATTGCTCGAAATGTTGGAGCTTCAACTCTCTGTTTATTTCAAAGTTGGAGAGGAAAATCAACAGTGATAGAACTCTCTGTTTATTTCAAAGTTGGAGAGGAAAATCAACAGTGATAGAAGGATCTCAGATGCCACGGGTGAAACTAGGACCCCAATGACTTAAGGTATATGTCAAATTTGCTTAATTAGTTTCAAATTCGATTTTTAGTTCTAATTTATTTATTTTTTCCCCTATGAATCGATACTGTTGAAAATAGTATTCAAGAGGAAAAATAAGCTAAATCTTGATTATATGTTGAGTTGCTCATACTGTTTGTGCTCAAAATTGGTTCTTCAGAACCGTAGTTTCTACAGAATGACAATGGTGTAGGGGGTGAGGGGGATAAGGGACTCATAATCCAAGAATATTGGGTTTTTCCCCTTTGGAAAGTAAGTATTGTGCTCGTATTGACTTCATCTTCTTGGAAATTTATTTTGAAGAGTATGACACCCTTCAATTTCATGACTCAACCCTTATTTTCCATTCCAGATTCAAGGCAAAGATTATTATGTATTGTTAGACATATTTATGTTTTGATAAAGCTCATCCTTTGTACCCATTTCAATGCAGGTTAGCATTTTTTAAAGCTGCCTTTGAGCAATTAAAGTATGTATTTGTTAAGAAAAATAAGAACAATGAACTTCCATTGACGTCACCATGTAACGAGAGTTTTTGCAGGTCCTATGTTATGAACCCTCCTACATCATGCACCGTTTATATTTTTCTTTTGTTTTTTTCTTCCCCTTTTTATGCATTTATTTATTTTTTGTTTTAGTACTGCAAAGTTTTTTGATGTTGCAGCATTAGATCATTTTTTTGTGATAATTTTTCATTTTCTAATAGTATTTGTTGGTTTGGATTGTAAGTGTGAAATTCTTACAAAAATGTAATTAATTAACTTATTTTGGTTTGATACCTCCTTTTATTTGGATCGCAAGAATTGTTTCATGTGTATGGTGTTTTATGAGTTTGAATTATGAGTGTGAAATTGATGAAATATGTATGTATCTGGATTGATATGATGCCAGATGAAGTGAATTTGGTGGGGTATGTGTTTTGGGGGAGTTGCGATCAGATCTTGGGATTTGATGGGTTGATTTATTTACTCGAAGTTTGGATTATGTGGTTTTCTTGTTTTTCTGATGTTCTTTGTTTTTACAAGGATCTACTATGCTGTTTTATGACAGGTTAGAGTTTTGTATGCATTTTTTATTTGTGTTGATACCTTCTTGCAGCATTTGAAGACCCTGGATGTGGCAAATCAAGCATTGTTGCACAATTGAGTGAGATGGGTCTGACGAGAAACGTGTGGGTCTTTGGAGATGATTTTCTACCGCCTTCAGGGATCATTTGGACACCATTATCGAGCCAAACGAAAGCTTTTTAAAATTATTTTGATAATCTTTTGAAGACATGCAATACTAGATGGTATTAGATAGTGTAATAGGACTACTAATATCCACTCATTCGAGAAATGAGGAAGTGGCTGGAAATTAATATAAATGACAAGACCTTTTTTCTCTGGAAATTTTTACGTATGCCAATGTTTTAGAAATACAGATAAGCCTCCGTTTGGTAAACTATTTATATACATGTTTATAAAAAATACACTTCTCTTTAGCACCGCCTAGATTAGATCGTATCATTTTTAATTTTATCAATACTCTCAATTTACCTTACCAAATGAGCTCTTAGAGTATCAGGGACAACTGAAAGAAAATGACATGCTGTTTCTATGGTGTTTAATTATTATTTTCAGGGAAAGCTATTCTCTGGGGCTGGCCGACCTCCAGTTTGGTGGTCAAGCAAGTAATATTAAAGGCCTTCAAATAGTTTTTGACAGTGGCAGTACATACAGTTACTTCAGTTCTCAAGCTTATAATGCCCTAATTTCTATGGTGAGGCCAAGCTGGTACAAGATTGCTCTGAAGTTCGCTATTTCTTTGGCTCGGGCTAACTGTAATTTCCTTTTTTTAGATGAATAAAGACATAAACGGGAAGTTAACTATTGCAGTCAAGGAAAAAAGCCTAAGGGTCTGCTGGAAAAGTGCAAAGCCCTTCAATCCATCCATAAATTTACTGAATTGTGTTTCTCTGGATTGCAGCTAGATCATTTAACTTTTATCCTTGCTGCTGATAACCATGTGGGCTTTTATTCTGGGTGGTAAAATCTTTAGATTGCTCAATGTTAAATTCTTTATCGGTATGTAATAATACAGTCAAATAGTACTTTGAAAATAAATCCATCAATCAAGCTTATTCACTTATTGTTTCTTCAGGAATGCAAGATAATGGATGTTGGCCCTCTCAATTGGCATAAAACTGGTTTTGTTGCCTACTATAGCTAACTAAGACCAAAAATATAAATTCGGCTTCATAATTTTACTCGATTGACTTTTAATTGGTAGAATCAATGCAAATGGACAAGAATGAAGTTGTCAATTTTCACATTTTTGTGATTTTTGTGGTTGTTTTAGGTATTGGTCTCGTACAAACTGGCTCTACCGTTTGAAGGAAGGAATGATCAGTGGTAAGTCTGTGATTATCTAAGAAAAGTATTTCTTATAAATTATCAGTGATTGAAGTAATCGAAGTTTTGCTAATTATTTGGAAATGAAGTAAATAGAGTGTTTTGTTTGTTTGTATTTTAAATGAAATATTGAATATTTTTTTGTATGTCTATACCATAAACTGTTTAAAAGAGGGATTTTAGGTGGAAGAAGAATGAATGGATTTCTTTCAGCATGAGAAATCTATGGAGTTTTTGATTTTCTTTCCGCATGTTTTGTAATAGAAGTTTTATGTAGGAAATACTCTTGGTTTTTCTTATAAATGAAGCCTTCATGCATGGTTTGTCAATGATGAATTCTTAGATCTAAGAATATTGGTTTTGAGAGAAAAAATTTTTATAGTTAAAAAGTAGTTTGAAAAATTATGTAGTTTATAAACGAGTTTATAAATAAGTTTATTCTCAAAGTTAGCACATAAATCTGAGATTTTATGCCGAATGCAAGTTAGTATTAAATTTCAATTTGCATCTCATTTTTGCTTGTGTGATATTTTGAAGTGACTGCAGGTGACATTAGGTGGAAATATAACTTTTTAGGTAACCAAAACATCGGATGACCATATGGATTGCTTCAGTGATGCAGCTACTGGCCTTCAAGAATGTGGTAAATATATTAATCTTTTATGTGTTCAATTCTCTAATGGGAAACTTGACATGGTTGCTTATAGATGTTATATTTTTCATCAAGATTGTTCCTTTTCAATTGTCCTCTATATTATTTTTTGGTAATTGTCATTACTTTCAGCTGGGGTGGAGGGATGGGATGGGTTCTTTGCTGGTTGCATAAGGAACTTCCAAGAACAGAGTAGTGGCTGCATTTGGGGATGATATTTTACTTGATAATGGAGAAGTGGATCGCCCAAGGCTTGGGAAATTAGTCTTCACCAATCTTGAAAAACGCTAGCTTCTTAATAGGTACAGCTGGTTGTGAAATGTTAATAATGCAGGTATTCTTTGACTTATTATAAATATAGTGCTAGCTTCAACTTCAGGTGTTGTTCAAGTGAATAGGGTATCCCAAAAAGTCTGTCTGCCATTTGAACATCTCTTTTGGTATCCAAAAATTGAAATTTGCTGTTTATGTAAAGATAAATTTTTGAACAATTCATATGAAATATATTGATCTGCGGGCAGTGTTGAGTCACCAATAGAATGGTTCTGGTGAACTTGCCATATGTTTCTGTGTTGTAAGTTATTGATTGGGCAGCAATGTCTTTTGAGGCTTTCCAAAGGAAACTGTTGTTGGAATTAGACGACTGGATCGGGTCGAGTAAATATGGATTGGTTGTTCGGGTCGGTTACCTAACATGCCTTATCAGTTATCATACATGCATAGATTTTGAATTTTTGACGTGTTTCTTTTATTTGAGAGAGATTTGCTGGATTGCTGGAGCTTTTATTAAGGCATAAGTCTTAAGAAATTTTTTAAGCCAAATTCTTTAAAATAAATAAATTAATTAATTAACTGTAAATAAATCTATAATTTTATTGTGGACTGCTAGAGTTTATTTTTTTAAGCGTGTTTAAAATCTTTAAACAAATTCAATAACAAATGTTGTGTGCAAAGAACTTTTTCAAAATTTGTAGTAAGAGGAAGATGACATTTAAGGATGAGATATTATTCTTACTAATGTTATTTATTCAGCTGCATTTGTCATTTACTACCGCATCATTACTTCTTTAATCAGTTGTTCTTTATCGTGCATCGCACGAATGTAAGAACTAGGGTTTATAAAGCAATAATAGAGTGGACGACTTTGCAATTTGCTAACATGCACTACTACCAAGTCAATATCTTCTCAAGTGTAGTCGCGCAAGGTAGCAACATCATGTCCTTGTTTGATTTTTGTTGGCAAATATGATACCTTTACCAATTAAAATTCTGTTTCTGATTATTGCAGTTGAAAGTCTTTTTTATTTATCAACGGATACAATTCATTGGTAATTATTTGTCGGCGAAAAAAATATTTTTTAGCCTAGGTTTGGTAAAAGAAATTGTTTATAAACAAAAAATCGATATTTTTGAGGTAAAATATGTGACTGAAAAATAATTTTAAAAAATATGTATGAATAAAAATTAATTTGAAAAATGTGATATTTATAAATTTATTTATAAATAATTTACCAAAAAACATTGGCTAATTAGTGTTTGGATCTATTCTCGATACTAGCATTTAGGTGTATCAAATCTGATCTTTTTCTATTCTTTTCTTGGACCCAATCTTATTAACCCTACTCCAGTTTCCAAGACTATGCCTCCGTTTGATAACATTGTTTGATTTATAAACTGATTTATTTATAATTTTGAGGTAAAAAATAGTGATTGAAAATTGGAGAGATAAAAATATGTGGTTAAAAAATGATTTAAAAAATTGTGTAATTTATAAATTAATTTATAAATCAAAAAAAGTACTATTACCAAACGGTGATTATATACTCATAATGATCTATTCGGCTGCTACAACCGTTTTTGTTTGTTTTTTTTTTTTTTGTGTTTTCTAGGTAGATGTGTGGTTGAAAATTAGAGAGAGAAAATATGTATGGTTAAAAAGTAGTTTGAAAAATTATATTATTTATAAATTTGTTTATAAATTATAATCATTGCGTAAAAGAACGATGTGTAAGTTATAAATTCTCTCTACTACAAATTCTAATAACCTTGGACTCGTAAAATGTTTATTTTTTCTTAATTTTAAATCCATTCAAAGGTCACACTCTACACGTAGAATATTAATAACGGGAATTTAGATATATATAAAAAAGTGTCAATTAAACTAGATAAAATTGATCTAGTGCCAATCAAGGGCCAAATAGTGTGTGCCAATCAAGACACAAATACTGGACCACACACTGTTGTGGGGTCCAGTGCTTGTATCTTAGTTGACACAATAATGTGTGTCCTTGGTTGGCACTAGATCAAAACCGTTAGATCAGATGTGCACAAACTTAAAACATATTGAATAGTCGACTTGACTAGCTAGTGACTGTATTGACATTTTTCTTGGTTGCTCATGAGAATTAAAATGGAATAAACTAATAATAATAAAAAAGGTTGAGCCCCAACCTTGAGGGCTCCCACCGATCCTATCCTGGACCTTGGTGAAGGATGTAAATCGCAGGTTATGCCTCCCAAAGTGTAGGGTGAGAGCTTACATTTTAACTTGATAAGGGCCAGATTCGAACCCCTGATAAAAAAAGACTGATCTTTAAACCACTATTTCTTTCATCGCTGGGAGATGTGCCCTAGAGCAACTAATATATAATAATAATAATAATAATAATACACACCGTCGCTTATAATACTTTTAAATCAAGTAATGGTGAAAATTTGCATTTTTAATAGGCGAGTGTATCCACTTTCTGCGGATTCATCGAATAATAATAATAATGTACGTTATCTGCTGGCCATGCTCAAAGTTGTCTACAGACAAAATTGTTGTTTGTTACGAATACAAGAATTTGTTCAGGTACCAGGTACATTCATTAGAGAATGAATTGTTCACCCTTACAAATGAGGGTTATGGTGACCCTTTTTTTGTGAAGGGTGAAATATATATATCAAAGTTTGTAAAAATTAAAATTTTTCAATCTATATTATAATATACATCGATGACTTCGATATGAATATAATTTTGTTATAGAATTATTCTTATTTTAAAAATTACTTATTTTTAGTGATAAATTACTTAATTATTTACAAAATAAGTAACTTCATAAATAAATAAAATTATATATCAAGATTATACTCATATCGAAGCTCTCGATGAAAAGAATGATATAGACAAAAAAAAAAAAAAAATCAAATTATCAATTTTATACACGTATATTTTACCCGCACAAAAAGAGGGTCACCGTAACTCTCTTTTGTGAGGGTGAACAAATTCACACTCCATTCGTTATTGCAAAAGAAAAAAAAAAAGAAAAAAAGAAAGAAAGAAGAGGAAGCAAGGGGTCTGTCTATTTATTGATGAAAATGACGTTTGTACTTTTTGTTCATATTGATTTACAGATTATGTTGACAGTTCTATAATTATTGATTTTAAAGATAATGTAGTGTGTGAAAAATAAACTTCTACAAACACATATATGATATATCTGTCAAATTTTCTTTAACCGAGTCTGCACATATAGAATTACTCTATTGATTGTGGAGCTATTTGAATTTTCTCATCTAACAACTTGAGCTATTAAACACATTTGATCATGTTCAAAATGAATTTATTTTTGCTTTAAAAACTTGTGAGGTGCATAAGTAGTTGGAAAAAATCAACATGTGAAGTCAAATATTTATAGATTAAAATATGTGGTGCTATCTTAAAGTTTAATTAACAAAGCAATCTACTAAAATTAAGAGTGTGTTTGGTATTTTTTAAAATGAATAGTGATTTTTAGAAGAAATGATGATTGAGATTTGGTTGAAAAGTAAAAAATTGTAGACTTGACTTTTGATGGATGGTTGAGATTGAATACTTTAGAAAAATGAGAAAAACTTAATGAAAACCAAACGGGGGCTAATATTTTAGGACTAATGAGTATTAAATGTCGTACAAATAAAGTGCAGAGACGAAAATAGTATTTTAAATTGATGAGAAACCAATTTAAAATAATTGTCTGATAGTTATTTATAAAGGTCATGGTCCTTAATTGAACGCGAGTCTTTCTTTTCCATCTCTCTGCATCCCAATCAATATAAGACAATTCTGGAGAAAATCACGTATCGGTTGGAATATCATAACCCGTTTATTCAACCACAACACAATAATAGATTCAGGTACGCTTCCGCTTAAGTCTTATTCTTGATAATTCCAGCATGATGTTCTTGAGTTGTAGATGAATAATCATCTATGTTAAATTATCTAACATAATTTTCATGGACGAGAGCCAAGGTGACGACCAAGTCTAGCCATGACTCCACCTACCAACTCTTACACCATTGCATCCAGACTCTGGCCTAGCAGTCTGGCATAAATTGTTGTATGATTAGATAATTTTTAGTTTGAGCTGTTGACAAGAGAGTCCAAGAGAGTTTTAAGGGCTGACCCGAATGATTATTACACTACAGAAAGTTCATTTGAAACAGATGAAATATATATCAAATATATGATGGGAGAAGGAAAGGCAAACACAAGAATTCACTGAGTGCTGATGATACACCTGCAAACTGGGAGTGGGAACCAAGCATCATCTGGTATATGCTGTGTTCTGAATCATGTTACTCTACCCTATTGGTTTACCGATTGGATTAAGTATTATACACATGACACACATCCATAAATTTATCCATCATGTGAGATTATTGGCTTAGAACCAAACAAACAAGTCCTTAGAAATGCTATCTTGTTTAAAATAAACTTGTGTGGCATTTCGAGGATTACTTAAAGTAATCGGGGGCAAAAATAAAAAAAGGGCTTACGACCGTTAAAACCAATTGGGAAATAAAGTTTTTAATAGTTGCATAAATTTGTTAAAATGTTTTTACAAGTTAATTTTGAACTTGAGTATTTTTATAAAAGGGTGCAACAAGTTTTTTAAAAGAGGTGGTTCATATTTTCTCTAGAAAAGGATTTTTCTAGTTTTCTCTCTACAAAAATATAACTTGTGGTTTTTCTTCAAGAGAGTCAAGAAAAAGTTTATCTTCTTGATTGAATTGAGAGTGCATGATTTTGATTTCCCATTGGTATGGTCGTGAGCCTACATTTCGGTCGGTATCAAATTCATTATTTTGGCGTTCTTGGTGTTCTTGATTTTGGAAATCAAGGTAAAGATCCTACAGTGGTATCAGAGCGAGGAGGAATTACCAAGTGAATCAAAATTGCCGTGTAAAAGTCGGTGGAAAAGAAAACGCAAGAAGAGAAACGGTGACCGAAGGCAAGGAAGAGGCCGAAGAAAGTCAAAAGCTGGAAGTGGAAACTGAGGCCAAGAATCCATTGAACCGAAGAGGAAGAAAAGAAAAAATCTGTGGAAGAAGCACCAACCAACAGTGAGAAACCGGTGGAGTGAAGCCGTGAAAGCACAAGCTGAAAATCTGTGAATAAGGCAGTGAATTCGACCAAGAAGAAGACAAAAACCGGTGAAGCAGAGACCGAGGGAAGAAAATCAGTGCACCAGCCGTGGGAAGAAGAGCAGAATCTGGAAGTGAAAAATCAGTGCTCAGTCCGACCGAAAGCAAGAAAAGAAAAAAAGTCTTCTGCCATTTTGAAAATCTGACTTCCGGCCATCCAAGACCACCGGAAGGACCACAGCGTCGTGGGGAAGACTCGACTGGAAGCTGAACGGGATCCGGCGACGGCTGGAAGCGGCGATTTGGCTGGAAATAGGAAAGTTCAACCGGAGCTAAAAAACTGAAATTCCCGCCGGTAGGGAACTCCGATTGAGAAACGGTTTGCGCCATTGGACTCGTGACGGAGAGGAGAACCTTGTAGGGCGTCGGGCAAAATTTTCCGGCGACGGCGGCAGGTGGCGGTTTCCGGCGGCGACGGTGTTTTCCGGCGAGGCTCCGGCAACAATTTTTGACAGTTTGTTCTAAAGGACCTGCAGAGTCAATATTCGAAGTCCGTTTCATCAAATTCAATTTGGATATTGGTTGAGGTTTGCAAATGGTTTTTTGCATGATTCGTTAGTTTGATTTTTTGAGATTAAACTGTGCATTGAAGACTCCTATTGTAGATGTACGAACATTTAGGATAATTTCTGAGCTCGGGGTTTTGTGAATAAACCGAGGAAGGGCTACAAATTGGGGATTCCTTGAGGTTCGGGTTTGACAAGATTAGGTTATAATCTTGGGTGTAGTGAATTTTACAAGATTAGGTGTTAATCTTGGGTTTGATAGGAGGTCTTCTTGCTGATTTGACGTGAGAATTATATTCACGGGGATATTTTGACAAGATTAGGTGTTAATCTTGGGGGTATGCAAGGTTACAAGATTAGGTGTTAATCTTGGGTAAATTCTGCATTGTATACCGGTTTTGTTGCTGTGGTTATTTTACTTGCTGGAATTTGCAAGGGGAGTGATAAGTATCATTCGGTGAGCAACGGTGTTTTTGAACAATGGTTTCAAGAATGGGATCTAGGGTCGAGCTAGAGAAGTTCGATGGTAAAGGGGATTTCTCCCTTTGGAAGAAGAAAATGAAAGCAGTATTGGTTCAACAAAGGGTTGCAAAGGCATTGGAGGAACAATCCGAATGGCCAGAGGCATTATTAGCCAAAGATGATGAAGTAGCTGAAATTCAAGAAGTGGCATATAGCACTCTGATTCTTCATCTCTCAGATAACGTTCTGAGACAGGTAAACGATTCTCAAACTGCTTTAGAAATCTGGAATAAGCTAGATGAAATTTATGCTGCTAAAACTGTTCCTAATAAAAATTTTCTTTTAGAAAGAATTTTTGGTTTCAAAATGGACCCCTCCAAAGATCTTGAAACAAATTTAAATGCATTTTCTACAACGACTTTAGATTTAACGAACAGTGGACAGAAAATCGAAGATTATCAATTAGCTATAATTTTGGTAAATTCTCTTCCAGAATCTTTCAAAGAACTTAAAAATGTTATTAAATATGGAAGGGATACCATCACTCTTGCAAATGTCACTGCTTCGATTAGGTCTAAAGCATTAGAAATCAATTTGGAGGAGAAAGCTGTCCATACTGAAACGGCTTATTTTGTTAAAGGTAAATTTGGTAAGAAAGAGTCAAATGCTATGAACTTTAACAAGAATAAGGGTAAGAGTAAGGAACAATGGAAGGGCAAGGGTAGTGGTAGAGATGGAGATAAGTGCTTTCATTGTGGTAAAACGGGACACTTTAAGAAAGATTGCTACGAGTGGCTAAGGAAGAAAGAGGGGCTGCGGGATGTAGCTGAGAGTAATACTGTTTTTGGGGCTTTTGGAAATGATGATTATCAATTGAGAGTGTTAAATGTGATGTTAGGTGAGCAGAATCAAGAGTGGATACTTGACTCAGGGTGTTCCTATCATATGACCTCCCATAAAGCTTGATTTAAGACCTATAGAGAGATAGATGGGGAGAATGTATATTTAGGGAATAGTGAGTCTTGTACTGTGATGGAAATAGGTGAAGTTGTGGTCAAGATGTATAATGGGGTGGTTAGAGTTCTAACTGGGGTGAGACATATACCTGCTTTATCTAAAAATCTTATTTCTTTGAGCACATTGCATATGTCTGATTTTCATTATGAAACGAAGAATGATAATATGTTAGTATGTAAAGGCAATGACATTGTGATTAAAGGAATATTAAGAAATAGACTTTATTATATGTTTGGCACAACGGTAATTCAAGATCATTCATGCTCACACATAATTCAAAAGGATGACACTCAATTGAGGGACAAAATGATAGCCCATGAAGGAAATAAATTTCCTTGTATTTTTGTTGCTACTAACAATGTTGCAGGTTTAACTCCAACTTCACTTGAAAGTGAGTTTTTGGAGGGTAAGGAGTTTGGAATAAACTCAAGTGACCAAGGAACAAGTGGTCAAAGGTGTGGAGTTCAAAATCAGCTACAAAATAGTGATTTTGATTCAATTGTTGAGGAAGTTCAGCAAGAAAATAATGAAGAAGTTGTTGAAAATGATGGAGTTCAACAAGAAGCTACTCAAGAAAGCTTGTATGACTATCTATTAGTCATGGATTGTGAAAGGAGGCAGGTAAACTCTAATCCTAGTTTTTATTCCATTAGTCTAAAAGAGTGTTCTCTTTTGACAGGTATTAAGGAATCTACATGTTGTGGAGAAGCTAGGATGATTCAAAGTGCAATGCAAGTGAAGATGTTTTCTCCTGAACCATCAAATCAAAAGGCTTGGAAGGATGAAAGCTTCCAAGAGGACTTTCGGAATAGGTGAAGGTGAATTTAGATTAGGTGGAGGTTTGGTTTAAGCCAAGGTGAAGGAATGTGAGATTATTGGCTTAGAACCAAACAAACAAGCCCTTAGAAATGCTATCTTGTTTAACATAAACTTGTGTGACATTTCGAGGATTACTTAAAGTAATCGGGGGCAAAAATAAAAAATGGCTTACGACCGTTAAAACCAATTGGGAAATAAAGTTTTTAATAGTTGCATAAATTTGTTAAAATGTTTTTACAAGTTAATTTTGAACTTGAGTATTTTTATAAAAGGGTGCAACAAGTTTTTTAAAAGAGGTGGTTCATATTTTCTCTAGAAAATGATTTTTCTAGTTTTCTCTCTACAAAAATATAACTTGTGATTTTTCTTCAAGAGAGTCAAGAAAAAATTTATCTTCTTGATTGAATTGAGAGTGCATGATTTTGATTTCCCATTGGTATGGTCGTGAGCCTACATTTCGGTCGGTATCGAATTCATTATTTTGGCGTTCTTGGTGTTCTTGATTTTGGAAATCAAGGTAAAGATCCTACACATCACATCACATCATCATCACCAAATCAACTATCATGATTTTGCCAACGCACAGATTGGTAACCCATTAGGTAAAACCAATAGGGTGAAGTAGATTAATTCGTGCTGAGAATGCAAGTTCTATCCATTTTACTGAAATGATTTATGTAGCAGCAAAAGCGATAATTCATTGGGTGCCTGAGACATTTCAATCTTCGCGTGCCTTCCAGCATAAAATGAAATCTCCTAATTTTATTCAACAATTGCATCTTCAGGCCAGGTTTATTGTATCGCGATTTCAAGAACACACTCGTTATTGCTCATTAGCAATCAACCTGAAGCATCCAATAATCTCCAGCCATTCTAGCATCCAACACATGAACTTACCTCGTTCATGTGCACTAATGACCCACAAAACATGAAGCACTGAAGTGCTTCCAGGCTGCCCTCAGGGGCTGAGGTCAAATAGGGCTCCGAAGGCCCCCGGATCCAACACCAAAGTAGACCTAATGGTTGGAATTTGAAACCAAAGCACAAATGTGGATCAGCAAATGAAGTATCCTTCACAATGTTGAGAGACAATACACGTGTGCTTTAAGTGTTCTAAGCCTCTGTTGGTTATATTTGTTTATAAACTGCAACGTGACATATCATTAGTCAATTTTTTTTTAAAGTAAACAAAAATTCCCGTACACCCTTTTGGATTTTTCAAAAAAAAAAAAAATAGATCAGCGAAATGTTGGCCGGTACAGTTTACCAAACAGAGGCTACGCGTTTGGATTCTGGAACTTCGTAGTCAAAATTATGACTGAACTCCATATTCGGCAACAATATCGAGCATCTCCGACCAACCCATTTAAAGATATACAGAACCCCTCTAAAGTTTTGCTTCAAGATTACCTTGAAAAAAATCACAGCCAGCATTCTTTATTCTAACAACTTTGTAATCAGATGAACGCCCACATTGTGGGCACTTGCAGAAATTATTAATAAGAAATTGGTAGATGCAGTAAGAAATGAAAATTCAAGATCATCCCACTTCTCAACCTCCAGCTGTGAATATATTATAAGAACCATTATTTTATTAATCTAAAAGCTTAAGCTAGTAGGGGAAGGACACTTATATTTATTTAAATAATATTGTCTTTTAACGCCGGGATCGTGAAGAACAAGAATCAACTCAAGAACACCCATTGTACAATCGTGAAAACATAATAACTCACAAATGAAACTAAGGAAAAAGAATTAATATTTTCGGAAACCCGAAATCCAACTGACCTCTGCAGCTCTGCTAGATTGAAGAAGCAAAGAGATAACTTCTGAAATTCCCTTTTGGTAAATTCTTATAAACAGCTTTGCAATTCAATCCACATCCACATCGCGGGCTCTCATAGAAATTATCGATCGGAAAATCCGCAGATGCAATTCCAACAGAAAATTCAAGATTATCCCCATTCCTCACGACCTCCACAATATTAAGCCAAAGGAAAAACACTTTAACACTGACTCCAGAAAGGCCTGTCAACTTTCCTTTGGAGATGTACCCACTGATCTTAGAGCTGTACTTTAGCTGGTACGAGCCTTCAAGAGAGAAACTGCAGGAACCCTTAAAATACGCATTAAATTTTCCTGTGGTTTTATCGAGATCGTAGTGGGTTACGCCTTCTGGGAGGATGCCCACCGGAAAGTCATAAGACTGGAGGAGTTCGTAGGCAGTGGTAGATGGGTTTCCGCCGCCGCGTGTGGTGGCGATGAGGACCGAGACGGTGAGAACGGTGGCAATGATTTCGTAGGTTTTTTTGGTTGCTGCCATTGTTCTTTTTTTGGCTGTATACCGTATACGAGGAGATGATTGTGAAAACAACAGCTTGCTGTTGCTGCGTGAGATCACAAATTTGGACTCTTGTTCGACTAATTCGGATTCTCTTATGTTACTCAATACTCACATATGTTATGTTCGGAATTTTTTTCTCCTAGTCGCAGTTTCCACGGGGAAAAGGGCTAAAACATGCTTAGGAGGATTGTACAATAGAATTTCATTTCCATTTATGCGTGAACATCTTGAGATGGAATTGCTTTTCCATGCATGGAAAACAATTCAATCAAACACAAAACGTTCGTTCTAGAATAAAATAATGAAGACTAATTTGGTAATTAAAATTATTAAATTTACTACTCATGAATCTTACTATAAACAGGGGCAGATTTAGCTTTGGCCCATACTGGGCTGAAGCCCAGTCCTTGAATGGATCAGATTCTGTTTTTTAAAAAAAAACTAGTTAATAGTTCGGCCCAAATAAATACTCAGCTCGGCCCATTTCAAATTTACCCAAACAGAAGCCTGCCAGCCCAACTCCCAAGCGTCCATTTCTTCATTTCAGACTGAAATGTTCTCATGGTCACTTCGTCTGCCCTAAGTCCCTAACTCTAAGTAAGCGCCCTTCACGGTTTCACCCCTCCTTCGAGTCTTCAACTTCGACCTTCAGCTCTGCCAGACCTCCACCGCCATCCGTCGCCCGCAGCGTCGCTCCAGAAGCAACAATCAGCCTGCAGCAAGCAGGCAAGCAGCAGCGCAGCTCGCCAGCTCCAGGCTCCAGCCCAAGCAGCAGCTAGCAGCGCAGGCGCGCAGCTCCCCAGCTCACGCCGGCCGCCGGACCTGAGGTTCTTCTAATCTTCTTCTTCACTTCTTCAGTTCTTCTGCTTCAGTTCTTCACTTCTTCTGCTTCAGCAATCACCAATCACAATCAATCATCCTTCAGTTCTTCTGTCTTCACTTATTCTGCTGAATTCACTGCTTCATCCTTCAATATTAAAAAAAAAAAATTGTTATTTGTAATTGTTAGCTTAATGTTATTTATATTAATATCAATTTGCAAATTGAAATTGCTACAGGCAGCTGGAACAGAGGAAGGGGAAGGAAGGACCAGAATTAATTAGAAATTAAAAATTTCTAATTTGGCAAAGTTGATGTCTTGCTGTTACTGAGCTTGATAAATATCATAAAAAGGTTAGCAGCAGCCAGTTCCTCTGATTTGATATTGAATTTGATATATTGATTTTAAGAATGTGATTAGAAAATATGATATCGATTTGGTCAATTTTAGATTATTGTGATTTTAGATTATCTGATTTGTAGAATGTTATTTGATTTTGGGAATATGATGCATATTATAAATTTATATAGCATTATATTATTTAAATTTTGATTTTAATTTCGTGGTAGTTATAATGTGATTTTAAATTTGAGAATGTCAGTTATAATGTTGGATAATATTTATGGGGTTAGTTTTAGATTATGTGATTTAGATATTGGATTATTTGATTTTGAGAATGTAATGTAGATTTTACTACATTATTTCTTTACTATTGGAAAAAAATTTCGGGGGCATTGCCATTGAACCCCTTAGGGATGGCAAAAAAACCCGAACGACCCGAAACCTGGAGGATCCGAAATGCCCCGCCTCGTCGGGTTCGCGGGGTGGGTTCGGGGCGGGTTTTCCGCCCCGAACAGCATTTCGGGGCGGACCCGCCCCGCAGACCCGAGAATTTTATTTATTTATTTATATATGAGGAATTAAAAATAAATTTAATGAGGTCTAGAAAAATTGAACCATGGTGGAATTTAAGGGTATGAGAATACATAATCACTATACCATTATGTTGTTTATTGATTTTTTTTCCCTTCAAATATACATATTATGTTTAATGTTCAAATTTAAAAACTTTAACTAGTTCGACTCCTAAATTTTTCATCTAAATTTTCATTACAAAAAGAAAAGAAAAAAAAATTTAAATTTCGGGTCGGTTGGCGGGGCGGGATGTCGCCCCGCCCCGCCCTGCGAACAGTGGCGGGGCGGGGGTTTCCCATGTCGGGTTCGGGGCGGGTCGGCCCCGACCCGCCCCGAACCCGACCCATTATCATTCCTAGAACCCCCGAAAGAGGAGGGCGCACCCCCTTCCAACTCCCGCACCAACTCTCCTATTTGATTTCGGCTCGGTCCAATAAGAAATCCTGGATCCGCAACTGACTATAAATTAGGTGAGGTCACTCATGAGATTTTAAGTTTTAACCCTACTTACAAAAGAGTTTGGCTGGTGACGCGTCTTCGATCGAAATTGAACGTTTCAAATGTTTTTGTAGAGTGATGATTGAGATCAAGTGCCATTGGAATTAGCTGTGAGGAGTTTCAAGCCACGGCATATGTGTCACTGCGTCTCAAAGACTTGGAAAAAAAAAATTGTTCAGAATAATATTATTTCAAAACCTTTGTTTATCGTTTTTTTCCCCATTAATATCCCATTTATAAGTACGTTCATCTTTCATAACAATTTTAATCAAAGAGGTATGATCACATGGTAAAACAATATTTGAGAAATAATAATTTATACATAATTACATATACTATCTTCAAAAGAGCTAAGATTTAATAATCATTTTTGGACAATTTTATCCTTGATGAATATTTATAATTACAACTTAAACTTTACTCCATTAATTTATTATTATATTATTAAATTTATCTCACCAAGAAATAGGCAATTCATGTTCGAAATAGTTAACCAAATTCTTTTTGCAATAAAAATCCTTCAAATTTCAGAACAATCACAATTGAAATCATTTTCAAATACATGACACAAGCATTCAATTAAAATTAAAACTTGCTTTAAGCAATTATCCAAAGAGAGAGAGAGAGATAGAGAGAGACAATTAGGAGAGCTAAAACGTCGAATTTTAAAGTCGCCAAAAACCCCTTGAGATTTGAGAGAGAGACATATCAAGTAATTGAAGAAAATCGATATGGTATGATATGATATGATACAATAGGAGAAGTGTAGCTCTTTATGTTACGGGCTCAATTTGTATGTGGTGACTTTTGATGAAGGTGGATGATAGATGTATATGAGCGACAACGTTGATGATGAAGGCACGATGGCTATGATAGCTGCGAAGGTATGATATGGTAGGATACAAGTGGTGATAGCATAGGTGTAATATACTTATGTTACAAATAGTGACTGAAGAAAATAACATAAATTAAGCGTTACAAGTGTTTTCTTGCCTTAGCACAGCCCAGTTTCATTTCCTTGGGCCTTTGAACAACAACTGAACGGGCCGTATTATGTTTTAGGGTTCCAATTAGCATGCTGCCCCAAAGCCCCTAACTAATCCTTTTATAGCAACACGGTACAAAATCAGTGCAAAACCCTAGATTTCCATTTATCACGTCGAACGGAATCCACTTCCAGCTGCAGGAGCAGCCATGGTATTCCACTCTTAACTACACAATCTGCATTTATGTCCTCTCCATTCATTCTCATTCTGTATTTGGTTCGTATTTTTTAAAATTTTTTATTTTGTTTTATGTGATTTAGGGTATTGATTTGGTCGCCGGAGGTAAGAACAAGAAAACCAAGCGCACAGCCCCGAAATCGGATGATATTTACCTCAAACTCCTCGTGAAGGTGATTTTTATCCTTTTTAATTTTTTTACTTTGCTAGCCTAAAATCATATAATGAGTAGCGGGTCTATATGATCTGATCTAACATGTTTGTGCGTGATACGGCAGTTGTATCGATTTCTGTTGAGGAGGACTGGAAGCAAGTTTAGTGCAGTGGTGTTGAAGAGGCTCTTTATGAGCAAGGTCAATAAGGCCCCGCTTTCTCTCTCCCGCCTCATCACTTTCATGAAGGGAAAGGTAATTTCTTTACCCTTTCAATATCTCGTCGCAAAGAAATCCGTAAGAACTTTAGTTTCTTGAATTGTACAGCTTAGGTCGATACCTTATTGTGTTAATTTGATTGAATTCTATCATTTCTAAATTTAAAATAGTATTTGTAGGTTAATATTGACAGGAACGAATCTTCTTGTTTACAATACTAATTATATCTAGGAAATGCAGTCTAAATAATATATGGTAGAAACTGAAAAATTAAAGAGAAGGACTCTCACACGGAGAAGCATTTTAAATTTTAGTCTAGTAAAAGATATCTATTACCCACATGTAATGTTCCTGCTATTTTTTGTTTCTTTTTCCATACTAATGATGGGGCATGGTTGAATTATGAGTATGTCTTACAATATCCCAATAATGAGCTTTGTTGTGTACATTAAACATTGGCGATTTACCAGGAAGACAAAATAGCAGTACTTGTTGGAACTGTTACTGATGATATTCGGGCGTACGAAGTCCCTGGACTAAAGGTCACTGCTCTAAGGTTCACAGAGACAGCACGGGCTAGGATTGAGAAGGCGGGAGGAGAATGTTTGACTTTTGACCAGCTTGCTCTTAAAGCCCCTCTTGGCCAGAATACGGTATAGACTTGCATCGCCCATTATCTTCTCGCTCTCATTTATTGATGAATCGAATTGTTAATTTTGTGCTTTACATGCTAATTACGAAATAGAAAGGTGGAGATTATTCTTTAAACTAATGGTAACATATCATGTTTCCAGTGAGAAAATATTAAAATGATAAGAAATCCTTTTTTAAATTTAACTCAAACTGGAGAAATCATAATAGGAGTTTTGAATTGTTCCCACATGGTACACTAATGTAGTTAACTTGAGAAATAATAGGCCTTTTCCTGTTATTGAAAGAGAGTCGTTCTATTGCTTAGAATATTTGCTGATCATTGTATTCCACCAGGATTTTGATATTCTGGCATTATTTGTCATAATTTTTTATGCGATCCCACAAATAGAGCCCTAAGTAATAGAACCATCTAGGCAATGTATGGATGAATTTACTAAACCAGTTGGTGAACTGCAGGTACTCCTTAGAGGTCCAACAAAGTCTCGTGAAGCTGTGAAGCACTTTGGTCCAGCTCCTGGTGTCCCACACAGTCACACCAAGCCTTACGTGCGTGCCAAAGGAAGAAAATTTGAGCGAGCTAGAGGAAGGAGAAACAGCCGAGGCTTCAAAGTTTGAGTCATTGATTATTACTGAGCGTACTAATGATTTTATCTTTTCCAGATTGCAAGCGTGTCAATTTAGTTACTATCAATCCTTTTTCACAATTTGTTTTCTTGTACCAACAGCATCCTCTTGGATTCAATTGTCAATCTTTTGCACCCCTCATTTGAGTGTACTTTTTAATATTTGAACAAAAAGTCTTTTGATCTTAGAAGAACTTTGGGAATTAATGCTGCTAATCTTTATATGCAACTTGTTAAAAACTGAGGCTCCATTTGGCGGTTTTCAAATTGTTTATAAACACTTTTTCACTAATTTTTAGGTGTAATGTCCGAAAGAGTGGTTTGAAAAATGTATGTTTAAAAACTGTTTTGGGAAAATGTAGAAAAAAGAAAAAAAAAAAAATTATAAACAGCTTAAACAAATAAGGGCAAGTGATTAGGTAAATACCAATTTAAATAATATATATATAGGCGGGGCGGCCAAAACCCGCCCGAGCGACTTGCTCGGATTGTTAAAACTTGACCCGAACATGCCTCGTCGACCTGCAGGGTGGATACTTGTCGAGTTCGAAGCGGGTCGGATTTTAATTTTTTTATCATCTCTAATTTTGATCCCCTTTTTCAACTTGTACTCGTTCTCTTTCCTGCGGAACGAGATGAAAGTAATCTATAATTTTGGATAGATAAATAAGGAATATAAGAGTCTATTTAGTAATGTGGAAAGTTTTTATTTTTGTAGTGTTTTTTTTTTTTTAATAATGAATGTGTGGTTTTAAAAAGTTTAAAAAATAAAAAACTGTGAGTTTAACTAATAATAAGTAGTTTAGATTGAGTTTGAAAATGTGGGTTTAACTAATAATAAGTAGTTAAGATTGAATTTGAAAAGTTGAGATGAAATTTTTCTGAGCTCTAAGTCTACCTTCACGATTCTAAAATTGTTGAATCCCTGGCCAAGTTAATTCTCATTGAAAATGGATTGATGTTCTGTCAAAATGACAAACTATGCCCCGTTTTGATAGTAGTTTTAAATTAAACCAAAAGCAACAATGAATTTTAACTACATATTTTATGGAATTCATAATTTTTTAACCATACATTATCTTATTTTCATCTTTAAGAAGCAGAGGCTATATTTCTTTGGGAAAAAATATACACAAGTCAAGTGTTTATATTGCAACAATTTAAAAACAAAGAAAAAAAGTTTAAACATCCATGAATCAAGTGATAATAAAAATATTTATAATAATTACACAAATTAAACCATTCACCCCATCCCACCTCACCTCACCCCAACCCACCCCACCCCCATAGAGTTTAAAACTTTCCAAATCGTAGCAACATTTCATCACTGTCACCATTACCTCCGACCATGAGCACCACCACCATCGTCGTCGCCGTTCGTATCTTCGATCACCATGACCACCACGGTCAACCGTCACGGTCAACATTGTCATAGCTTTCTATGCTTCGATGTACAACCATCACCCCACCACACAACCACCATCACCGAATAAAAAAAAATGTCACATCACAAATTTCCGCAACTCAAGATTATGGATGCAGGGTGAGAAAATATAAATAGGAGTTTAACTTACTGAAATTCTTAGTTTAGGATTGACCAGAATATGTGCTCCATTTATCAACATTTCTTGAATCTGTGACTTCTAAAATTGATATGTGACCAATGTAATATGACTAGTGACGTGTTAAAAATGACCTGAAATGTATAAACTGTGACATATGACCTAAAAGTGCAACATGTGACCTTTGGCTTGAGCCTTGAACATGTGACCTCAAATTACAATATGTAACTTGTGGCTTGAACATGTTATCATTAACCCGTGACTTGTTGAAATTGAAATGTTACCTATGTAATAAGATTTGTGACCTAAAACATCCGTGAACTCAAAGTGCGACACGTAACTTGAGATATGAATCGTCACATGCAACTTTAATATATGAACAGTGATATGTGACTTAAATATGTGGTCAGTGACTTAAAGTGTGATATATGACCTTATCTGGTACTTGAACCATTAAGCGTGATTTGTGACCTACGATCTTGAAATCACCATTTCAGATTACAATTGGCACCGCACGCAATCATCTCCACACCACCACATCACCACGGCCCGACCACCCACCCACATCTCACCTACAATAAAAACCATCACAACCCATACATCAAATGAAAAAGATCACACATCACCGCCTTCAATCACCACCACACACCGTCGCCTCCAATCACCACCACCCAATAATGAAGTCAATGATATTGATTCAATGATGCACTGCAAGTTTGAAAATGTTTCCACCACGACATAAGCTAACGCCATCAACTAAGGCACATCCCTCCTCCCATCGACACCAAATCGACAACACCAAATATTACTAGCTACGATTGAGGACACTGGCATTGATTTCGACGATTTCTTCAAATGCCCAACACCAGGAAAGTAAAGTTTCATCATTGAAACCACTGAATGTTTCCTCTAGTCGTACCCATCCCACTGAATCACCGCACCGCCACCAACACTGCCCCCCACCACCACTGAAATCACAAGATCGACCACACCAACACTACCCTATTACCGAACAACCATCACATTTTTCCGCCTACCGCCATCACTAAAATAGCACCACCACTTCCCCCACCAGAAATTATTGCTTACCGCACCGCTGCTAGATGGAATCATTGGAGTGGAACTCGCCTACCTTTTCCATTCACACGGTGGCGGGTCGTCGAATCGACTGTTGAGTTTCATCGATAAAGAGGTTTGCAGAGTTAGTATTGAGAGAGGCGTAGATTACTGATTGTTTCCTTTTACAGTTACTTAGATTTATTTATAATTTTATAATAAATACATTACCACCTAATACATGAAATTATTTATTTATTAGTATAATTTTGGGAAAGTGAAATTGGACTGATATATACTAGTTGTGCTATTTCTTTTGCTAAAGGGCTTTTCTAGGGGCGGTCCAAGATAATTACCTATTCGGCCTAGAACAACCTAAGGTCCAGCCCATTCCGTGGCGCCATTAAAGCCGCCGGAGTGAATTCATTCTTCAATTTTCTCAACCCTCCGTCATGGATTTTGAATCCTATTACGAAAATACCCGCGTCGCCGAATTTATTCACAGGCATGGCTTTACTAGAGTTGCTCTACAGGTACGTCCCTTCTACTGTGACGTTGCTTCGGATCAAGGTTGCATGGAAACTTCTAAAAATGGTAGCATTTGGATTAATTTTCAAAACCTATGGAACGTTTTCGAAACTCAAACAAAGTTTCTGAGTGACACTCGCTGTCTGGTGGCAAGTGTCTGGAGATTGTTTGATTAGCTAAACAGGTGAAGCTTGAGCCTTTGAGTTTGGAGCTCTTTGGTTAAAAGTCTTTTCCCTCGCTGTCTAATCACCGTGTTATTAGTACTAATCGAAACTTTTATACAGCCTTTTTGCTGGATGGGGGGGGGGGGGGGGGAACCCAATATTATACTGGCATCTCTTTAGGTTCTCCGGTCATCCAGAGGTGTTTACTCCCATCCTTTTCTATCAAAATATTCAGAAAACATTGTTAAGGAGTGAATATAATTGTGACCTTTGTTGAGAAACTGATTTAATTGCAAGTTTCAGTTGTAATTTAACTTAACTGTAGGCTTTTGATGCATGATTATAGCTTTTCTAAAACTAAATTAGATTCTATGAAAAGAATTGTATTTTTTATTTTATTATTATTATTATTTTTAATACCACCTCTTAATGGAATATATTGGTATGCTTAAAGGAGTCACCATCTTGCGGGTCATGTTGAGGAATAAAATTTCACAACGAATAAAGATAAAAAACATAGACCAACTTATAAGGGCTAGAGCTACTCTCAAGATTGACCTTTTAAGATGGATGGTTAATTTTTAATATCTCGCCTCCCTCATTTTTTAGAAATTGCTTTTCTCACACCTCTTATTGCATTTTAATTTCCATGCAATCTAGCTTCCAATAATTGATGATTTGTTCCAAATTTTGTTGAGGAAAATGTGTCTTTCTTTGTGTCATAAGTTTCCAGATGAGTTGCTGGGGGATTCAACACGGGTGGTGAAATCTATACGTGAGAAGCTTAATTCACTTTATGTTGAGAATGTGAAGTTGTATGTGATGGCTGACACAACATATGGAAGTTGCTGTGTGGATGAAGTGGGAGCATCTCATGTCAATGCTGATTGCGTCATTCACTACGGTCATACTTGTCTCAGCCAGTGAGTGTAAAATACATAAATTTAGCTTACAAACTGTTATAACTCTCTCTCGAATAGTGGCTCAGCTTTGTCTCAATTCTTCTCAAAACACCTATTAGCTCGTGAGTCGAATGCACCTATAATTAGCCAGATATAACAGAGATACCAGGAATGATCGTAGTAATCCGATCAAGGATTTTCTTTTAAGGTTAATACTGAATTCGAGGCTCATTTAGATGGATTGTGAAATTTAGGCTTATTTATGTAATGTTTTTTGCTCTTTTAAGAGAAATACAACTATGATACTGGGTTAAATGTTGAAATCCAAATTTTAAAAGAAAAACGCTTTGCGAATCGAGAGAGATTTACCCTTTCTTTCTTTCGTTGTTTGGGGTGGGGTGGGGGTGGAGTGCAACAAATCCGAGAGAGATGGGTTCTGGGAAAACAATAAAGAAGAGCTCTGTTTACACAAAAACCGAATTCCAATTCTACCAATTTCTATATTTATTGCTTTTGAAAGTTTGCTATGTGTTGACTAACTTCAGTGGATACTACTTCCATAAACCCGTACTAGATTTTATATTATAAATATACGTCAGTTCTTTTTTCTTTTTCTTTTTTTCATTTTTTTTTAATCTTGATTTCAGGACATCAACTCTTCCTGCATTATTCATTTTCGGGAAAGCTTCAATCAGTGTGTCAAATTGCGTGACTAACTTGCGCAATTGTGGTCAGAGAATTGGCAAGCCTATTTTGGTATGATAAGCATTCTAATTTAACTCTTTAAGTTAATTTTAATGGTTTAACTGTGAATGAAATATGATAATTTATGCTTCAAATCTGCTTTCCAATAATTAAAAGTAGTAAGACAAATTGATGTATGTTTTTTTTACCTTGTTTTGTAATGAACTTTATTTGTTTTCCCAAATTGCTGTATGCTATAGCTATTGGCAAATAACATTCTTCAACTTTTTTCCTTGAGCGATAATGATCAGTTGTGGAAACTTGCATCTCCTCAAAAATAATTGTTTTCCTTCGATCTTGATTCTACCAATTAGATTTAGGATTAATTTTATTTTAAATACTGAAATGATATCTTTGTTGCTTTTGCTGCATCACATTTAAGCTCTTTTCGGCCTGTCAACTGCTGTTTTCCCATGAACTAAATTACCAAGGAATTAGTTGTGACGTTCCGTCTTATTTGAATAGCCAATTTGATTCCCAATCTGTTATTACTATTTTTGTGGAGAGAAACTGCAGATAATGTGGAAAATGGATTGAAGTATGAAATAATTGTAAATTTTGTCTGATGAAAATGCCATGAGCTTCCAAAGAATTATTGGGTTATGTTCAATAATATTCCAATATGTAATTGTCAAGTTAGTATTATGAAGTTTCATGTCTTCGTAGTCTTGAAGAGTATAAAAAAGCTATGATGCTGTTCCTGTATTTCCATCCCGTGAATCAAAAGGTTAATGAAGTTAGAGAAAAGACCTCTTTACATAAGTGCTCTTCTTGTTCATAAATGGTACGAAGCTGGGGTTTAATATTTAGAGTTTAAAATTGCAGGGTTAGCACATCCTTGATGCTGTCCTTGTGGAAAATATGCCCCAATAACTAGAGGATGGCAAATTATTCACGTTAAATGTGATACAGGAATTTGAGGTGTTCAAATAATTACACTCATATTCCATCACTCTGCTTTTACATTTAATATAAGTGCCGAAACATATACCATAAAACCATGTTTGTACATGTGTATGGATGCATATAGAATGTGAATAAATCATTGCGGAGATTTATTCAATCTTTCCTTAGTACAGAATCCTTTTTTATATTGGTGGTACTTATCAATCAACAGTCACCAGTATCTTCGCTTTAAAAATGCAGGTTCTTTATGGATTAGAATATGCACATGCAATACAAGAAATCAAAGAAGCACTAATCTCTGACGTGCCAAGGTTCTGTGGATCCACATCTGGATTAGAACCCCTTTATGCCAACGTTAGGTGTTCCATTGTGTGTCCCCCAGAAACTTCAAAATCTGCAAACAGACTTAAATTAGTTGATTGTGAAACTTCTAATGGTCTTGTCAAGGGAACCAGTATGGCTTATGGCATAGGAGGCTTGGCTTGGAGTTTACCTGAAGGACACAAAATGGATGATTATTTTATTTTTTGGATCGGTTTGGACAATCCAGCTTTTGGGAATGTTGTACTACAATTCAATAGTTGTGAAATAGGTAAGAGCATAGCTTTTCTGGGGGATTGTGCTGCATAGTTCATTATTAAATAATAAACGGTTGGATTTCTACTTTTCTGCCTTCCCGTAAAATTGACAGCCCAGGTAATTCCAGCATGGGAATGGACAAGATGGTGAACCATCGCTTCTCGTGGTGGCATTACCTTAAGATTTATCATTAACGCCAATTTTGATAGAATCTTGTTCTTTTATCTCTTTATACCCTCATTTTGTTTTGAAACGTAGCTTATCACTTTGTTGATGTCTTGATGTTGATTTTAGTCAGGTATGATGCAACTGAAGATTGCTTGGTTACCGATGTATCTCAGCAGAAAAAAATTCTTAACCGCAGGTACTAGTCCTACACACGTGTGAATGAATTATTTTATCTTTGTTTAAACAAATTATGCATTTGCAGTTTATGTATAATATACTACTTCAATAAACTCCTGCAGATATTATTTAGTTGAGAAAGCAAAGGATGCTAACATAATTGGAATCTTGGTGGGAACACTTGGAGTTGGTATGCTTCAGTTCGAATTTTCTTTTTCTAAATAAAAGGCTGTTTTCTTTATTGGTTCACAAGTTGAAATACTTTGCTTCATTTGTGTGATGTCCGGCTCAGCCGAATGAGGAAAATTTTAGATTTTTGCCAATGTAGTGCCGAAGATATCCCATACTTCTTCCTGATTCAATGCATGCTATCTTCCTTTTGCTGCCATGCCAAAGATTGCATGAGTGCTATGATGGATAAGTTGCATCACTGGTCTATAATCCTTGCAGTGTAAATCATATTAACCATTTGTGAATTGCTCAGTTTGTCATACAATGTGTTTTGCATCAGATAGGGACTATTTTCAAGAATATGACAAAGAGGCTATGGCTGAGCACCCCATGCTGAAAATAACATAAGACAGTGCCATTGTAATAAATGACGTAGGATCCTTGATGTGATATTTCAGTTGGGGTCCCTGAATATTCCTAATTTTATAGGATCCTTTCCGAAGTTCCTCGTCATTAGGTAGTTGAAGAAATATATGTTTTTGGTGCCATGGATACTATTTATTAGATGGGTGAATTTGAATTTCTAATAGAAAAGATATGAGGTGTCCATATAATGGTTTACATATTCCTGAACTTTCTAGGCAATGAAAATAATGCAACGAAGATAGTAATCGAACTGTCCCAATTTGGCCATGTATTTGGTTTCTACATCTGGTTATTCATTTGGGGAAGGGTTATTCTCATATGGTTAATATATATCAAGAACATTTATATTTGCAATAATAGATGTCATTCACATAAACACTGCTATGGCATCTTCTGAGGTGCTTATTTATAGATCATTTGTTGGTAAGAAGTTTCTTATTTATCTGCCTTTAAATATAATCCACATTACAATGTAAAAATAGCAATACTAATCTGATAAGAGAGGAGCATGGAAGAAACTTAGATTTATTGTTCCATTTCCAAAGATTATATAAGAGAATGTTAACATCACATATAGCCCCTATTTGGTGAAAATTAAATTCTATATTTTAATCTTAAGTCAAAGTCAGCAATTAATTTCAATCATACATTTCATGTGACTCACTACTTTTCAACCACACATTTCATCTACTTTTTTTAGAATCTCCAGAACATCTGATTTTAATCTTCACCAAACAAGGGCATAATTTTGATTTGGAAATGTCACACTTTACATTATTAAAATAGCGATATAAACTAGAAAATCAATATTTTTTCGTATGGAATTTATTCGTTGGTTGTGACAACTCAACAAGATTGTACTTAAACTTTGAGTTTCTATCATGTTTCACGACTCTTCTAGTGCACGCTTCTGCCAGAGGAAGTCTTTTATGTGGCGAACTGTTATTGCAGCTGGTTACCTTAATATGATTCATCGCATGAAGGAAATGATAACACAAGCTGGGAAAAAAGCATATACTTTTGTTATGGGAAGACCAAACCCAGCTAAACTTGCTAATTTTCCCGAGGTAAACCTCATTAAATGCTTGCAGATTTCTGTTATCTTGTGGCTACAATACTGAAGCTCTTTTTATGTATCATGGCAGTGTGATGTTTTCGTTTTAGTCTCCTGTGCGCAAACAGCTCTATTGGATAGCAAGGAGTTCTTAGCTCCCGTTATAACTCCTTTTGAAGCTATGGTTGCCTTAAGCAGGTATTTTTTCGACTGCATCTATTTGTTTTCTCACACTTTAGGTTGTTAACTTGATCCATGTGGTTATTTGATAACCTATTTTGCTCATCAAATATTTCTATTAGTAATCTATTTGACAACCTATTTTGCTCATCATGACACGACACGGACATAGACACGCGGACACATAATTTTTCAAAAACTTAAGGACATAACATGTTGTGGACACGTAAATTAATTTTTAAATTTATCATTATTTTAGAGTCCATTTGGTAACGAGAAAATTTTCACATCAACTTTTCAAGCTCAATCTCAACCATCATTTTTAGTCAAGCCCATAATTTTTTTATTTTTAAAACATTTTAAAACTACATTCATCAAAAACCCAAAAAAAAAAAAAAACTACAAAAACTTGGAACTTTTCACACTACAAAACAAGCTCTTCGTCTAACATACAAATGACACATTGTATATTTATTGTATCAGAATGAGCATATCAAATAAAAAAAAACTTGTTAGTCAGATTTATCATATATAAATATTTTTTAAATTGTCAATGTTTCTTCCCCCTTCCCTTTTCATTCTGATTCATAGGGTGTAGCTCCGAATAGTGTAAGAGAGAGTGGCCGGAAATTGTCGGTGTCCAACCATCATGATGGCTCCGGTAGAGTGACTAGCAACCTAGGTTATAACCAAGTTAGGTATGATGCATTTTAGCTGTTCACAATCCCAATGGGAAGGAAAAAGTTAGATGGTTGAGTATAACATCATATTGCTGTTATTGAGGGAACACTGGGGAGAAGTTGGAGTATTTGAGGATCATTAGGGGTTACTTGAAGGAGTAAATGAGGAAGAAACAGGGCATCTTGAGAATGATAAAAGTGTGAACGTAATTTTTGAGGGACCTCATAAAAACCCATGAAAAGAATAGAAAAGGGACTGGAATGCTGGTGGACGAGTAATTATTCCATAAGATTACAATTTTATAGAATTGTGTGAGGTTGTATTTATAAAATTCCCTCAACTCTACCAACTATTAAATTCATGAAATGAATATTTTACTCTCTATCATAAATTGAAGATTCCAACTTTGTGATAAAAAAATGAAGATTCTTGGGTTTTACTGTATTTCTTTCTATCGAGTAAACATCATGTAGTGGAGAGCTTATGATGGGATCCAAAAAAAGTTTACACACCATAAAACTAGCTTTATCTCCTTTTGTTTAACATATAAATATTATGAATATTGATTCTCTCTGTTTACTTCTGTAATAGTTACAAGTTTATAGCGAAGTTCCCCATCAAGTTCACATGAGCTTTGTTTACTGTGCTTGATTTTCTGTAGGCTTTTTCCAATTGCATGCATTAACTTCAGATATTTGAATCCTCTCCCAAACTTCCAGTATGCAAGGAGTTGTAAATAGCGGGCCAGTTTACTAAATTCTTATATTACCATTTGTTACAAGAGATTTAAATTTACTGAGATTTGGAGTGATCTGGGACTCTGATTTTAAAATATTATTGCAGCAAAATGAGTATCACCTCATTGCGCGATAGCTTTAGGAATTTATAAGAAATAATCAATGTCTGCATAAATTAGAAAAGCGTATCTAAAATCAGATAATTATCATTGGCACGACTGATCAAATAGTAAAGTTATGGCCTATGGGCTGATCTAATGATGCAAAATAGGCTTTTTTTTCTTCATTTCAACCGAATCTTGCGCTTCAATGTTCACATTTGTGACAACGATTTTGGATGATTGAATTGTCAGGGGAAGTCAATGGACTGGAGAATACGTGATGGAATTTGCAGATTTAATCGCTTCACGTTCATTTGAAGTAAGGAAACAGTCGGAAGAAGCGCGTTTCTCTTTCCTCAAGGGTGGGTACGTGGAAAATCTAGACCCAGAAGGTACTTTGTTTCTTTCTTGGCTTCATATGCAACTTCTTCTTTCTTCAAGAGAATTGTTTACGTGATTATTTTTGTGCATCGTGCTTCGTAATGTCTAATGTTTAAAACCAGATGATGATGAAGTAGAGAAGGATGAGATTCTTGCTTTAGTCGATGTTACGGAAAAGGCTTTACTAGTTCGTGATAACGACTCCCTCTCTATCAAGAAGTCCGATGCAAAGTCTGGGGCTGAATATTTCGCTTCCCGATCCTATCACGGTCTTGAAATAAATGGCGACGATTGCTCGCCGGAGACGTTTGTTATTGGGAGAAGTGGAAGGGCTTCGGGTTACAAGGATGAGAAGACTAAGCAGGAAACTAGGTGAGGGCATTACCACAAGTTTATCCCTCTCTTTTCTCGGTGTTACATAACCTTGCTGTGTATTAAATTTTTGCTGTAATGTGAATTATTGGGAATCACTTGTAAATTGATAATTATTAGATTTTTGAATTTAAATTTAAATTAATGAAACGATATACTTTTTTACACTATGAATGAATTAAATATTATCTAATTGAAAAAGTGTGCCAACCATGGCGTGGCATAGGCCGGCTCATTTCAATCAATGTTGACTCTAGATGTTGCTGTTCGTGCTAGCCATGAAGATTCTGCAGGCAGGTCTGTCTACTTTTTTAATAGCAATAAAATAAATATTATGTAATGCCCTGACAGTTTTTCAGAACAACGGAGATATGGATAAGTTGAACGAATGATGATAGATGTACAATACATTTTTTCACTTTGACATAAAATTTTATTGTGTCACAATCCTGTTAATTAAAATATCACATTATTTTCAAATTTAATACATCACTCTTTGTCATATCATGAGTTGTAATTAATATTGTACAAAAAAGATTGTACATCTATAATAATTCAAGTTGAACTCGTAACATTCAAGTATTGTTTGGTATAAGTTTTTATTTACAGACAAAGAATCTGATGTTTTTGGGAGAAATGAAAAGTGATTTGGAGAAATGTATTATTTCTAAACTTGCTTACCAAAAGGAGGCCAAGTTTTTTTCCCTCCAATATTAATGGTCATTTATAATTTATATGAAGTAATGATTTTGATAAAAAATCGAAGGCATTGCTGATTGTCTTCAACCATCCAGATACAATCACATCATCATTTCTTAATTGGACATGCAACTTTCTAGATTTACATAAATATATAACGTTAAATTGAGCGCTTTAAGACAATCTCAATATCGGGGGATGACAATTTTTCTTTTTCTTTTTGTTTTTGGCACCTGATTAATGCATGTAAGAAAAGATATTTAGTATATTATTTTTTAAAAATTGACAAGTGTCAAGAAATATTAGGACTAATTTCCAAAATCTCCCCTATCCAGTCCTTGAGAAGGCTAAACTTGCACATTTTTATTTTTATTAATTCAGCAGAACAATTACAATAATGTTTTATAAAAGAATCAGAATTGAGTGAGGACATTTTACAAGTTTTTTCTCTATTGGTTCATAATAATCCACCCTCATATGGCACTCCACTACCGATTATCCAGTCATTTCCAAGAAGGAAATTTGACACAGTAAAATTAGATGCATCTGTAGAATTAATAACATGAAATCCAGGCCAATTTACTCTCCCACTTGTGTTTGATCCAGCACCTGTATTATTAAATTCAGCATAATATGAAGTATTCAGTGCAAAGTCTCCTGACCATTCATGCCATCCCAATGGATTTATAAAACCATCTATGTAACTTTGCATGTAAATTGTCCTCGAATATTCCTTCCATGGCCTCCCCAAATATGTCTGAATGCTGCTCGTATTCAGGTCGTTGGCCGGTCGAACCGTGCAGTTATGAATGGAAATGCCCGTGTTCTGATTCGGGTCCGTTCTGCCCTGTGCCGTAATCGCATTGAATTGGTTCGGCATTGGGAGACGGGGAAAAAGGTTGCAGTTTTGGAAAACAACGGCGGCGTTGCCGAATATGAAGTCGACTGTGCCGTAGATGTCGCATTCTCTGTAGAATTGTCGGAGGGAATGAACGTATAATGTGTCTTGGTATGCTTCGAAACTGCACGAATAGAATGTCGATAAATCGGCACTGTTTCGGACCGCGACAGCTTGATGTTTGATCGCTCCGGCCGTGTTTCTGAATGTGATGTTGACAGCAACAAAGCCTGTCCCAACGACAGCTGCACACGAAAGAAAAGGTAAAAACTATTCAATAGTGAATTCAAAGATGGCGACGTGACAATCTTTCATTGATCAACTTTTTTTTAAAAGATTATAATAGTGGATGAAAATATTTGATTAGTAAAAATTGTTTACTTTAAAAAGTGGTCCAATAAGATATCACGTAGTCTTTTACAAATAAAATATATAAACAAAGACTAGGGACTCACCGAAGGTTGACGAGTTAAATGTCGTCCATCCATCAACAAAATTATGATTTCCAGTGATGATGGTCTGATTGATTCCATCTCCAATCATCATCAAGTATTTCTTGTTCTTGGCAATTGACACATATTCTTCATAAACACCCGCAGTTATATATATCAGAAAGTAGCCGCCGCTGCCGTTGCTGTTTACCGGAGCAGCTGCCACCGCATCGTTCACGGTGGTGAAGTTCCCAGTTCCATTCTGATTCACAACTACAATGTCACTCACCAGAACCTGTTGAAAACAAAATTCCAATTAATGAGTATCAAATCCACGGAAAAGGACCTGAATTCAAGTTTGCAACTAGCGATTAGATAAAATGGAACCTGATTGTCATTATCATCTGTCTGAAGCAGCTTTCTGTTGCTGACAGTGTTTAAGATTTCCTGATTTTTTGCAGACATTTTAAAGTTAAATCTGCCACTTTGGAATGTCGAATGTTTCCCTGTCGAGTGTGAAGGCTTCTTCTTCTTCTTAGGAACCCAGGCTCTGGTGAAAAGGGCTAAAGAAACGCTGAACAACCTCGTATCATTCGTCAATGGAGATAAAATCCCATTTCTTACACTCCAGGCTGAGGCAGTAGCCTGAAGACCATCCACACACGTCTGAGTGTTTGTCAAAATGCCGCTAAGAAGTGTCTGGACGTCGTCAGCCTCGAAAACCGGAAGAGTTTTCGTTTTCGATGAAGTTCCATTGACAGTAACGAAAGAACTCATTAGATAATCAATGTTAAGCTCAGCTAGAAACTTGCAATCTTCTAGAGCCCTCACGGCAGTTATTGTCAAATTTCTCGACTTCCGTAGATACTTGTTAATCAACGAAAGGAATTTCTGAGCTGCGGATAAGGATTTTCGGACAGAAAACAGGCTGTAATCGTACGCATTGGATGAGGAATTTGAGCTTGGAACGAGCAATGATTTGCAGAATCCAGGATAAGGGGTGGATTTGCATATGGTTGAAGGGGGGACAGGATTTGCTGGCGAAACATTATCAGCTGAAGATTGTGTAGATAACGTTAGAACTGCTAAAAGAATGCAAGAAATGATTAGTGGAGAGAAAAAGTGCTTATTTCTCATCATTTTAACAAGTGAAAAAAATGAATTGATGAGTTATATGTAAACTTTGTTCTTGTATATATATTGTTGTGTGTACATACATATGTATGTATAGCTGAAGAGTTTAATGCTACTTGAAGCATAAAATGCATGTAAGAAGACTTGTAAATAATATGTAAAGTCAACTTGCATGGCATTTCCAAGACGCGTAGATCTCGATTGAAGCTTCAAGGCGAATCGGCGATTGACAAAGGGAATACTGAATACCAACTTGTTTGTCTTTAAGCTATTTTATTTTATATCTTGCTACTTATTTTTGGTAACTTATGATTTATTTTTGTAAATTAATCGTTGACAGACCATAGATGACTTTGAGTATGCATGAGATACCTAAATATTATTGTAGTCTGATGAGATGTTCTCTAAAGACACTATACACACGCGTCAATCGACTTACTCCGAGGTCACAAAGTTTTGTGTTTTTTGCTTTGTTTCTTTACGTTATTAATAAATATTCGAAACTATTTTGATTCTAATTAGCTTTGGATTGTTTAACGATTCTGAATATTCAAACCGGCCCAACTATAAGGACGTCTTGCGCAAGAAAATTGAAACATGGAGACGTTTTGTGCTAAAAATCAAAACGTTATGATGTTTTCTACAATTCGTGTCAAAAGTAGGGACGTTTTGTGTTCATTACCTTAAGGCTGCATTTGATTGCCAAGTTTTTCAGTGGAAAATGTGATTTTTCACCCAATTTTCCAACTTTGACATGTTTGATTGGCAAGTTTTTTCATGGAATTCATTTTTTTGGCATGGGTCAAATCAATCCAAATTCCTTATTTTCAAGGAATTCCAATTCCGGGGGAATTTATTTTTCATGGAAATACATTTAATCAATTTCGTCACGTTTGATTTTTTTTTTTTTGTTAATTGATTTTTTTTTTCAAAAATTAACATTATTATTATCAAATACAAATGTATGAGAAAATTAAAATATATATATATTTTTTGCTTAAAATAGCTAAATTTTGTTTTATTTGTCATAAAAATATTGTCAATCAAATAACAAAAATTGAAAATTTCTCACTTTTTCCAACTAGAAAATTAAATCAATCAAACACATTAAGGACCGTTCGGCGGCTCATTAAATTAGCTTAAATTGATTTATTTAGATATAGGTTAAATGTGTGGTTGAAAATTAGAGAAAGAAAATTTGCGTGGTTAAAAAGTAGTTTGTAAAATTATGTAAATTAAATTTACCAATTTAATCAAGCTGCCAAATGGAGGTTAAACTTTCAATTCCCTGAAATTCATTTTCTTTCCATCCAAATTCTACCAACGCTATCAAACGCAGTATAAGATAAAACTCAAGTTTTAAAATCGTTTCGACCCAAAATAGACCAAGCAATTATACACTGGCAAAGACGATGAAAGATGTGTACATTTCTTAAAGGACAAACGTGGTCCTTGGTAGGTTGCTTTACCAGTTTGCCTTTCTTTTGAGGTTATTTTGGTCTCCCTGTCTTGTTTCTAGTTCACAGTTCATTCAAGGATCGATGTTGCCTTTTGTTGATATTCACGAAAATTTAATATGATTAATTATCTACCATGTAACACACCTATAGTTATTGATGGGTAAGGCCAGGGACTGAAACAGACATTTTTTTGTAAGGATCCCATATTAAAATTCACAAAAATGTTAACATAATATAATAATTATAAAAAAAATTAATACATATTTCAATTTTCTCTTAAAGTTCTCCTTCTTTCATAATAGATTATAATAACACATTCCAAAATATTTACATTCGATCATAAAAATTAAATTAAAAATATCAAAAAGATGGTAAGAAGAAATTATTAGGGAAAATTGGGGAGTCCTAGACCCCACTAGAACTTCCCTCAGCTCCGCCCAAAAGGAATCAAGAATAATGCTAAACACACAAAATGCATGACACACAGGATGACACACTACTCACATGCAAAGGGGACCCACAGTGTGCAGACTCCGCTCCATATGAGGGGTGTGTCATCAAGTGTGTAATCTATTTTGTGTGTGTAGCATAGTCCAAAGATCAAAGAATACATATTTCAGTGTATAAAAATATATTGGTGTAAAAATTGTTAAATAAGCTTATGTTCGGCGGCTTGTAGCTGCAGTAATGTTGTAAATTTTGATATTTTCTAAATAGAATTTGTAATTAAAAAATAATTTAGAAAAATATGTATAGCTAAAAAGTGGTATTAAAAATTGTAGTATTTATAAATATATTTATCACACATCTACGTACAAAATTCGGGCTAAATTTTTATTCACACATTTCGTAAGAATTACAAATATTACCATCTAATCAGACATCATAATATGATTTATTTCAATACCTAGTGATGATGTTAAAAATCCCCCCTGAAATATTCCGAATTTAAGCAATAAACTAGCACGAACTGGATCTCTGAATACCTGCAATAAAGGCGAGGGGGTGTGTCCTCGTCGCCCCTCCGATGCTTAAGTCAGTAAATAGGAAGGAGAAAATTTATGTAAGATGCTATAAATTGTAGAGATAATTGTGTACCTGAATTATGATTGAGTGCTATGTATTTATAGAGCTATATGGACGAATTATGATAGGATTGAAATACCTGCATTGCATGAGTCCTATTAGGAATCATCCTCCTATTTTTTAGGAATGAGGTTGTAAAACCCAAATAGGATTCTGTTGGAAGATGAGTTCTATTGGAATTAGGAGATTGTAGACTCCACGTATCAGATCAAGTCATGTCCGATCAATGAGAAACGTGACCCGAGCATCATGTACCCCGAGCACATCATGCACCATTTTGGTGAGATATATGTACTCGGGGTATTATATCTTCGAAGGTATCAAGATGTAATATGGAATAATATTCATGTGTTCGGGCTTGAGGTCATACTCGAATTTATGGTGGTCGAGATTGAGGTCTTCCTCGGAGATAGAAAATATAATATATGGTAATATTCATGTGGTTGGGGTTGAGGTCCTCCTCGGATTCATGGTGGTTTTCGGGGTTACACATTTGATTAGGAGACTATATTTTATCAAAGAGCTCGAACTTAAAGCTTTTGTGAATGTTCGAGTGTGAATAAAATTTATACTCATCACCTAGGTTGTCTAATTATTATCATGTCATCATTATTTATATTATGCTGCATAACTGGATTTAAAGCATCCAGGGGCACTTTTCATAGACAAAGAAAGTGAAACCTCGGGCTAATTTTCTTGTCAATTGTGAATTGTCCAAAGGAACTATTGGTCACTTCTTTTTCCATGGAAATTGTGATTTTCCAAACTCAATTCCAATTTTAACATGTTTGATACACACTTTTTTCCACGAAAATCTTTGCAACCTTTCGCGCCTCAATTCAATGAAAAGAAGGAATTCACTTTTTTGGGGTAGAGAAGGATTTATTTTCTAGAGAAAATATTGTACTATTCTTCTCACGTTTAATCATTTTTATTGTTATTAATTAATTTAATTTAATTTTAAAAATTAACATTATTATTATTATTATTATTATTATCAAGTACAAATGTGTGAATTTTTTTTTTAAATAACTAAATTTTGCTTTATTTTTCATGAAAAATAATGTCAATCAAACAACAAACGTTGAAAAATTTCTCACTTTTTTCACCTAAAAAATTAAATCAATCAAACACATTAAACTTCAAATTCGCAGGAATTCAATTATCTAGAATTCATTTTTTTCTCATCCAAATTACATCATCACTATCAAACACATTCTTATTGACAAATGTTAATATTTACTTTGAGTAAGATAGTGATTATATATGAAAGTTATCACGAACACACAAAAATATGCCAGTGCGAGAGCATGACGAGGTGTCACGTCCCGAGAGTGTTCATCTCCTCGTATGGAATGGAAACAGGGACGGATCTCTATGAGGCCCAGTGGGGGCCATGGCCCCCACTGGGATCTGAAAAAATTTGAGCCCAATTTTCGGTTTGGGCCAGTTAGGCCCAAAAAAAATTGATCTCCCTGTTTCTTTAAAGAAAATGGATTAAAATTGAGAAATTTGCAATTGCGAACAATTTAGAATTGATTATTGATGATGTATTGTCATATTTGATATTTCAGATTAATAGATTATGGAGAGATATTTAATAAAAAGACATCGTCAAGAAAATGTTGTTGAGGAGAGTTCAAATAGAGTTGAGAACAATGAGATTAACTCAAATAGAGTTTAGAATTGATTATTGATGATGTATTGTCATATTTGCTTCGTCATTTCTATCAGTTTGGTTCAAAAAAAAATTGACCTATAGCAATGCACTAATATATTTAGATGCAGGTATTCTCTAATACCCATCCATAAGAATACAATGTGTGCGAGTTTGGAAGAGTTGCATTGCACCTAAAATGACCTTTAATCTTTGGCTGGTAGTACTAGGCAGACTACACACCAAAGGCAAATTGACTTACTTGGATAGTGACATGAAGTGTGAATTCTGTGACCATCCGACCGAAACATAGCAGCACTTATTTTTCCAGTGTGCATTACCGAATAGAATCTGGGGCAGAATCCGAAGCTGGCTGGGAATTACTCGTGCTATGTCAACCGTTCCTAGTGCAGTCAAATTGTTTAAAAAGGAAGCTAGAGGAACTACTTGGCATGCGAAGTCGAAGCATATTGCACTGGCCGCTACTATCTACCATATTTGGATTGCTCGCAACCGGTTACGTTTTGATGATCTTAAGCCGAATGAAGATAGCATTGTTCGAAGAATCAAAACACATGTATACAAATCAATCTTTGATCTGTATCCTCATGTTTTGAATCTCTATGAATCACTTGCGGCGGAAGATTGATTTTGCTTTTGATTTTTACTTTGTTTCATCATTTGCTCGGGTATGCCCGGTGTACTTGTATTAGGAGTATTGTTTGCTTGATGATTTGCTCGGGAATGCCCGGTGTACTTGTATTTTGAGGGCCTCTTTTGTATATTTTGGAGTATGCCCGCGATTGAAGTATTGTCATCTGCTTGGTTGCATCCAAGTATTGTATAGTTGATAGGATTTTCTTGACAGGTATGCTACTGTCTCTTCTTAGGTATGCCCAGAAATTTTGTAAATCATTTTAATCTATATTATTTTTTTACATTCAGATCAAATAAAAAACAATGTGTGTGTACTTGTATTTTGAGGGCCTCTTTTATATATTTTCGGGTATGCCCGCGATTGAAGTATTGTCATCTGCTTGGTTGCATCCAAGTATTGTATAGTTTGGTAGGATTTTCTTGACAAGCATGCTACTGTCTCTTCCTGGGTATGCCCAGAGAATTTGTAAATCATTTTAATCTATATTATCTTTTACATTCAGATCAAATAAAAAACAATGTGCGCGAGTTGTTTCAAGCTTGTTGACCTAAAAATGAGGACAAGAGTGCATTGATGCGTGAAACCTCACTAGCTACCTCAATGAGCACCAAGCTTATGATTCGTATCTATACATGTACATATATAAAAGTAGAAGTTAGGAGAGAGGAGTATTAAATATCATTTTACCTCCAAAATACACTTACAGTTAAAAAACTAAAATAAAAATACAGTAAAGATTTCAATAGAAAAACTCACCCAACTCATAATCTATATTTATCTATCTATATTTTTAAAATTTTAATAATAATTGTAATAGGATATTATTATTTTATTCATTTTACGGATAAAACAACATTTACTCATTTGGAGATAAAATGAAATATACAAAAAATATAACAACAATTTTCTTTAATTTCAAGATTATCAATTCAAAACAAATATAGATTTATGATTGTCAATTTTACTTATTATATTATATTTTATTTAAAAATAATTTAACATATAAAAAAATAAAATAAAAATAACTTATTTGGAAGAAGAAAGTTCAACAAACAAATAATAAATAAATAAAAATATATTTTTTAAAAGAAAAAAAAAACAATTTGAAAAAGAAAAAGAAATATCCTATAAAGATCAGAATTTCCTAATTTTGTACATGTTGCATTTCCTATTTTGATTAGTTTTTTTTCTTTTTAAAGTTTTGGAATTGATAATATTTTATATTAAAATGTTATTGTATTATATTTTTAATTGTATAATTAACATATTTTTTATAATTTTTGATCAAAATCACTATAACGAAAGTGAAAATACTAGTTATTTGATATCAGGGAAGGATTGCTAAAATATGCGTTGTTGGTTATAAGAGATCATCGAAACGTGTTGTGAAAGAAAATTTTGGGTCCGGCTTGCAAACAAGCAAAACTAATGAAGAAAGTTTTTGGGATGATGGATGAGAAAGACGTACCCTTTGCAAATAGGCTGGTGTGCTTTTGATTTTATTTCATGGTGCAAGTCATAGAGCACATTGATGGAGATTGTGTAGGTGCTTCAATTCGACATGCGTAGTGGTGGTACGGCATATGTCTTCCATTCAAGGAACTAATGCATGAGGGGCATATGGTAAATGTTGGTGTTGAATGTGGTACGTATAGTGTTAATGTAGGTAGAGGTAGGACTTAGGAGAATACTGTGAGGATGCTCGTCCACAAGAAAATGTTGTAATTATTCTTCCAATGAGAAGAATATGCGTTGTGTTGTAAATTATTAAGAAATCTCTTGCCTAATTTATTTATATTGTAAAATAATTGTTATGAATAACTTTATATCCCTATAAATAGAGGCATTTATTTCATTATGAATGCACCTCTTAATAAGAAGAATTCTCTCATTATCTCCATCTCTTTCTCTCTAATATTGGTGTTAGATTTTAATAGTTTCACAACACGTTATCAGCACGAGTCTCTAGCCTATTGAGTAATATGACGGGAGTATACTTTACAGTTGCATCTAAATGATGAACCTCTGTATCAGAAACCTGATTATTATTAATCAACATTTCATTTTCCTAATCTAGTATTTTTGGTGTTAGAAAATCATTTATACATCATAGATTAGAAAATCAATTCCAAGTCCATAGAAAAATTGGAAAAAATGTGTAACCCGAAACTTTCAAAGCAAATTCACGTCAAACCGTATATCCAAAAGATGATCGGAGATCAGATCCATGACCATGGAGACGGGACGATCCTCCGGCATCGGTGCGTGTCGACGGCAGAGTGAATCACACGCACGGACGTTGAGGTGGCGCTTGACGGCGCGTGGAGACGAATCCGGCGATGACGTCAAAAGTCAGTTTGTTCGTCTTGATGTTTTGGATTTCTCTATGATCTTACTTTTCTGTTTTGTGCAGTTTTGAAATTTTCCGGTGGTCGAACGTGGTGATTTTTCTTAAAAATTGTTTTTGGAGCACTTCCAAAGGATTTTGAATTTCGGACCAAAAGTAAGTTTATTCTAAATTAAATTTCAAACATATTGACGATTTCGATTTATCCACATGAGTAATTTATTAAAATATGGACCATTTTGCCCTTGGTAATACATAAAAGTATATTAATCGTAAATTAACGATTAATATGTGATCAACAAGATAAATTAAAGAGTTTAAACAAGGTATACGTAATAATTATTGTCATACCGTGATGGATTGAGTTATTATGGACTGAATTTATGCTTTAACTGGATATGACTCATTATCGTAACAGATTGAACTATTATGAATACATTGACTGGAAGATATGACTCGCTCACTCATGAAAGGTAATTATTTCATTATGTTGACACCGCCTAAATGGTCGATCTATCAATTGAATACATGGAATATTTTACATATATTCAAATTTTATATTATTTCGAAAACACCTCAATTGTTGGTTAATTCTAACATATTAGAGGTTGTTGTTAACATATATACGTGGTGGTATAACCCCAATATTATTATTGTTAATATGTATACAATATTATTATTATTTGATACTTAATTAAATGATACTAGAAGTTATCAATACTAAAGTTAGAAAATATTTTATCAAATGATACCAGAAGTTATCATTACAAAAAAGTTGGTGAATATTGATAAAAATATTTTATCAAACGGTACCGGAAGTTACCATTATCTGTATTGAAAAGATAGATAAAAATGAATTATCCAATAAGAAAAATATTGATGTATGATAAGATAATATCACATGATAGCACGGATATGACTAATGTGAAAATAATCTCATCAGTATTATGAGATGAATATTAGATGATAAGTGCCTGGAAAAGTTCTTGCACGAGCACTTATGTATTCCAGAAGAAATACATATTTACTCCAGAAGAAGTAAAAATTATCATCAAACATACTGAAATGATATTATTATTATTACTCCTGAAGAAGCATAAACGAGTCATACATACAAAATACAAAAGGGGAAAACATTTATGATCCTCAAAATTAGAGGTGTGTATCAGGTGTAATAATACTCCATACTCTATCACCCCTAATTTTTTTGTGTGTATCAAGAGTAAGAACACTACGTACTCCACCACTCCTAATCCTTTTGAGGTTCATAAGATTAAGTTCAAATACTCATCAATATTAAAGGTGTGTCTCACGAGTAAGAATACTCTATACTCTACCACCCACAATATTTTGAGATTCACAAGGATAAATTTACATTAATCGGACTCCATTTTTGCTTGATTTCCCTTCCTTGCGACCAATCTATCTTTAATCCTGCTGGATCTTGTATTGGAATATATTATTGCAACTTATCCAGAAGTTCCTCGATAGTAGAAGCAGAAATAAGGATTTTCCTAGAAAATGGAGAGATGAATCCCTATTCCACAGTATAATCAAGAAATGTTAGCAAACCATCAAAGAAATTGTTAACATTTAAAAGCCCAATAGGCTTGGTATGGATATCTAATTGAGCCCATGAGGTAATATTAAAGATTTCCTCTAAAGTACCAAAACCTCCAGGCATGGCAATGAAGGCATCAGAACCATATAACATGCAAGTTATGCGTTCATGGATAGATAACGTCTGTACTTCATGCCCTCGTGTTTTGCCTGCGATATCAACTAAAGGAACGGGTATAACACCTATCACTCTTGCTTTCTCTGCTTGAGCGGATTGTGAAACACAACCCATCAATCCACTGCTGCCCCCTCCATATACTAGATTGATACATTTCTCTCCCAACTTATTTTCTAAATCCACTGCTGCTTCTACATACCCAAAACATTTCCCTACTTTTGATCCACAAAATACACAAATAGTTTTGATCTGTCGAAATTTTGGTCCTTCCATCTTTGAGAGTATAAGGAAGGAAAAACTTATGAGAAAATAACATTTTGGGATGCATGAAATTGTGAAAATCATTAGCTTTTTAAACTTGAAAAATTCACTATTTACTGCTCGTCTTTTGAAAAAGTGAAAACCTACTACTGACTAAATTACACTACTTTTTATAAAGCTTACCTTTCGGTGATTTTTCAATACACTTTATCAATGCTCGAGAAATGAAACATGAAAATATTTTATAAAATATGTGCAAATATATACACACAATATACTGATTTACCTTGTATCAATGCTGAATAGCCAAAACATCATTGTTTATAACAGCCCAGCAAACAGGATCTTTTGTTATTATATTTTTGAGACTATAACGCTCTTTATCGCTGATGAGTTTAGCCCATAAAGATAATAGTTCACGCTGCACATACCCACTAGGGTGGGTCTCAAGAGTCAATCGGATATCATCAAATGACTCCTTACTCAGTCCACCCTTAATGAAGTCTATCTTATCATCTCGATTTATGGATGAATATCCTACTGACTTACAACGGGTATTACATGTCCATCAAACACATTTGTAGCAACAATTTAAGCTTTTTGCTCTTCGCTTCTTTGCAAAAGTACTCTTACCTAAGTTAGGCTTGTGCTTAGAAAATGAATCTGGTAATTTACCAGCTAAACGAACTTTTGCTTCGATCAACCAACGAACATCTTCTGGAATGCCTTGATTCATCAGCAGCCTCAATCTTTCAAGTCGAACTCGGTAAATCTTTTTCAAAACATTTACCGGAAGATTGGAATAATATTTGCGAATATTTGATAATATAACATCCATTTTTTTATGGATCTAATCTCTTCCCAAACAATCTATTTAAATGCATTATTTAAACGCGTAAAGGAGCACTCCGCGTGATATCGATTCCATCAAGAAATAATGGAATAAATTATTGAAAAGGTGGGAACAATGAGATAATGCGTCATTACCTTTTTCGATATAAGGGAAGATTTGGAGACAAGATTGAGAACATGAGATATTTTCTTGGATTTGTACCTGATTTTTCCGGTATACTAAAAGTAATAAAGGTATACTGATTTGAACTATACAGAAATACGTACTGATGAAATGAATACTGTATTGAACCAAAAGTTCATACATATGTACAAGTGAAATATCTTGCTAAACCAGGAGTTTTATAATGATTGGTTAGATTCCAATTCAATAATGAGATTTATTGAGAATGCAAAATGGCATTCATTAAAGAACTAGAAAATTGTTCAGCTTAACAAGTTATCATTGCTACTTGTTCTCAAAGGCAAATTAATTATCTCACTAAGAAAATTAATGACTGATTATTTGCTCAAGTAATGATATTACGAGCAAAGTGATAAATGCTAGCATGAATATATCTTAAAATCATTAATAATTTTACGAATTAATTGAGATAATAGAATATTATATTGCTAATGGTTTAGCAGATTAAAAGCCTCAAGTTATTTGCTATGAGAAAAATTTGAATATAAATATTTCTCATGCAGCAATATTTTACATACAAATATGTCAATAAAATGAAATAGCTTGTAAAGCTTTATGATTTCTAAAAAGTGCGATATCTATATAAACTCCAACAAAACGCACTTAGATATATGATTGTGATTATATCCATAATTATGAATGACATGCATTGAGACATTTTTAGCCGACTGATATAATATAAGATTCTTGAATATTATGGGGAAATTAAACAATAATACGCATGAAGCGTGATCAAGCTTAAAGTGTAATTATGCCTTAAGCATAATGATAATCGATTCCAAAAACAAATATCTCTTGAATAATTGAGATGATCCATTTGAGGCTAAATACTTATAGTGAGTAAAAGGGACATAGTTAAATGATAAGAGATTCAGGCTTGATGATAGAATATACAAAGAGATCTCTCTACGTTATGTTTATATTGAGAAGAAATGGAATCGATAAATAAGTCGACTACACACAACCCTCTTATGAAAATGAGGTTTTTGAAATTATAATACTTTGGCCAAATATTAAAATCCCAATGTAGGGATTATTGTTATAGGACTTGAAGTCCAAACACTTAAATGTGTAATTCCAGTAGTTATTTGTACAAATGAAAAATATTACACAGTCGTAAAAGACGACTCGTTGCGAGCGAAATTTTTCAAAGAACTGGCGTGACATATGGTGAATGTGACTATAATCTAGATCACTAGTTTGAGCTCTTTGATATACCAATGAGTGATATCAAAAAGTGTGATTCTCATCTCGGTACTTTGGGAGTTTTCTTTAATGTACCAGTTGATCGCGGTACGTTGAGATTTCAAGCGAAATGATTATAAATTATATGTCGAAATTGATATCTATTTTAATGATTGATTATACTCCTGCAAATTAGAAATTGCAGTTTATAAAGTGCAAGAACATACATGTATAAATCATTGAAAGATTCAATTTGCCCAGAATAGTATCATTATAGAATGAAATGTGATTCTTAAAATAAAATCACATGAAGAATGATACATATGACCCATAATATAATATATTGAAAATGAAATTTGAGTGTACTATTATTATATTTGAATATTTGGGCATGCAATTGATTTTCAATATGCAAAATTATATTATCCACCGAAAATGAATATTCACCAGAAGTGAATTTGAAAATGAATATTTAATTATTCATCAGAAGTGAATTCTAGATTTTGATTGTTTCACCAGAAGTGAATCAATTCTAGATTTGAGTAATGCAATCAGTCAACTAACTAAACATTGCTTGGTATAGCATGTTCAGTACATCATAAATGAGCTATGACATCATAAATGAGTTGTAAACTATTTATAAAAAGCTCATCACAAACTATATGAAATGATTTGAGATTGCATTAATATACTTGTAATATTTCTATACGCGCTGCACTCTTTTTCCCTTAGCTGAGGTTTTGTCCCACAGGGTTTTCCTAGCAAGGTTTTTAATGAGGCAACAATTATGACGTATTAATGAGAATAATATACTCTTTTTCCCTTCGCTAAGGTTTTATCCCACGGGGTTTTCCTAGTAAGGTTTTTGAGACATTGTCACAGCTATCTGTAAGTAATAATTCAATAACAAACTCTCTCTTTAAATTGTGCTGGAATGATATCAACAAATGAAGAAAATCATAGACATCTGGAATGGTATCAACAAATGAAGAAAATCATAGACATCTTATGAAGAATGTTATGATATTGGCTACACACAAGAAGATTTTCATATATACATATTCCAAACGAAAGATGATATCATTATTCAAAAGGTTCATGAATACTTGATTTTACACTTCAGGGGGAGAATCATGTTGTACTCTTTTTCCTTCGTCCAGGTTTTGTCCTACTAGGTTTTATTGACAAGGTTTTAACGAGCCAGCACTAAAGCACTGAAGCACTTCAACACTTCGTAATTTGAAGGCAACACTTATAACTTCAAGTTTCCAGTACATAATTTGTACTACTTATCATTGATGTCATTTTGGATATTAGACTCAATGATTAACGATAGCCAACATCAGGGGGAGCAGCTGTACTCTTTTTCCTTCGCTCAAGTTTTATCCCATCGGGTTTTTTTAGTAAGGTTTTAACGAGGCAGACAATTGAGCAAGCGAGCAATAAGTCATTCAAGGGGGAGTGTTGTAAATTATTAAGAAATCCCTTACCTAATTTCTATCTAATTTATGTTGTAAAATAATTGTTATGAATGACTTTATATCCCTATAAATAGAGGCATTTATTTCATTATGAATGCACCTCTTAATGAGAAGAATTCTCTCATTATCTCCATCTCTTTCTCTCTAATATTGGTGTTAGATTTTGATAGTTTCACAACACGTTGAAACAAAACTCACTTAGTGCTAGGAATGAGGAGGATGTTATTTTTGAAATTCGGGTACTAATTTTTTGAGATTGAATTGCTCGTTAGAACTTAATGGGCTCTAATACCACATTAAGATTTGTAGATCCATCTTAAAAGATCAACATTGTTAAAAGAAGTAAAACAAAGTCTTATAAATTGATTTATATTTTCATTTTATTTAATGTGTAATTTTATCCTTTTAACACCTTTGACTACAAATCTTTTGGATTGACCAAGTTATCTTCAGTATCTTAGTTGTTGGATATTAGTTAAGTATTGAAAATTAACTAAAGTGATTTCGTGTCGACTTCGACCAAATACTCAAACTAGACTCAATTCGTGTAGGCAAACTTGTTTGCCACTTCACCGCTCATAAACGGGGATCGACCAGCCCGGTCAGGTCGTGGGGGCAACTCTCCCGAAAGAGAATTTAGATTTCTCTGCATGCATTAAAGGGTATATTTGGCATTTCGAAACCAATATCGGATGAATGATAAATTACGGAAAAGGACAAAAATATGGTCAAAATTTTGCCCATGCGATCGCACGGTTTTAATACCAAAACCGTGCGATCATACGTCAAAACGATTAAATTTCTATTTTGCGTAAAGTCATGCAGTAGCACGGTTATCCGGGAAAATGTGTCTTTTTGAAGAGTTGCATAATTTGGAAGGGTTGCATGGTTTGGCTCCCACCACTTCGTCCACAACCATTCATGCTCTATAAAAATGACTATTGGAATGTCCCAAAAACATACTAATAATATGCAATATAACTATCACTCTCTTCTCTCTTCCTAAATCAAATTCTTTCATTTTTGTTGCATTATTTTGATTTTTGTTGATCATTTCATTTTTGAGTACGTAAGTCGAAATTCTGGTTCGTTGTGCTTGTATTTTGGAGTGCTACAAATACAAGTTGAAGTCGTTGTATCTTGGGAGTCGATTGCCATAACTTGTTGGCACCTTTTTTGGGTAAATTCGACTTAAAGACAAAGTGTTCAACACTTGCCTCGACTTTGTCCATTTCTTTTTCTTCTTATTTTTCCTATCGTTATTCCGTCCATTTATCGGCACGGATTTCATATATTTCTTTGGCGTCACATATACAAAATATTCCAACAATAGCTTGTCTGCGGTGAAGACTTAGTCGTGCTTAAAAATTGGTTAAATTGACTTTTCAAATATTTTATCAAACATAATTTTCAAAATTATTTTTTGTATTTTATCAAAAAAAAAAAGTACTTTTTTTAATTTCAAATTTTTCTTTTTAAAAAATAAGTGTCAAATTATTTTTATACATGATCCAATCACTCTGATGATTTATTGTCCTAAGCACATCCTACAACCTAGCGCTCCAAAACAATGAAAACAAAAGAAATTGAGGAAGAAGAAAAGGAAAAAAAATAAAAGAAGAATGTAGATTAAACAGTTGAAAGTGATTAAGAGATGATAATTAGGCATGGACGTGGTTCCATATGGTTCTGATTCTGGCTCCAATTTCTTAAGCTAAAATTTTCAAATTTAAGCGATGAAATTATGGTAGATTTCGATCGGTAAGAATCGTAAGATGGTAAAGTTATCGACATTGATCAAACAGCGAATACGACACTCAAAATCCTTGACATCAAAAGATTCACTCCCTTCCATACAGTAACATATCTCCTCATCCACGTGTATGTGGTCCTTCTAAAAATTCTTCAATTCCTACGCATCATTCTACACATTTTCAGAGAACAATCACACAAGTCTAACAAATCATTGAAAACAAAATAACAATTAATTATAATATGAATGGTGAAGATTTATTGTTTGTTGATTCTTAAAGAACCGACGGCTAAAGGCTTGAATGGCTGAATGTTTGAAACTGAACGATAGAATTAGTAAAAGAAAATTGATTTTTAATTTATAGTTTTTTGTTTATTACTTGTTTTGCTTATAATTATTGTAATATTTAATGAGTTAATGGTTGTTGGGTTATTGATATTGATTAATGGATCGAATAACGTGCATTAAAATTAGAAATTGATAATTTTTTTAAAATTTATATTTAAAAATAAAAAATAAAAAATCGTATTTTGTTCTGGTTCTTGGTTCTGATTCTGAACCAAAAATCGGAACCGGAATCGATGGTTCTTAATTTTTAGAACTAGAATCGTTTAAAATTTTGATAGAATCGAATCAAATTGGGACGGAACAGAACTGAATCATCAGTTTCGATTTTATTTTCCAGGCCTGGTAATGATATTTAGACCACGAATAAAATACAGAATTTATTTCTTTCGTCTTTTAGCCTCAATGTCAATCCTAGTCATTCTCTGTAATCTAGTATACAATTATTTATTTGACTGAGTCATCTCACTATGGATAGAGATTCGCATTCGAGAAGGGGACTCTCCAATGAAGAATCAGATTCAAACCCGACTAAGGAGCTCTATTATTTATTTTTATCTCTACCTTCTAATATTTATTTTTTTCAATATGAATAAAGAAAGTAATCAGGAAGTTTGACTAAAAAAGATTTGCATAATATTCTTCATTCACATTGGTCCATGAATATATGCAACGTCTGATTTTCATTAAAATAATTTTTTTTTTTTTATACAATAATCAATCTCAATCATCCATTAAAAGTTAAGATCACAGTATTTGACTTTTCAACCAAATTTCACTCATCCATTCTTTTAAAAATTACTATTCATTAAAAAAAAAAAAAAAAAACTCTTTTTAAAATAATACTACACAAAACAAACCAACCCCCCCCCCCCCCTTCCTCTCTTCCAAACAAACCAAACCCTCCCTCTCCCTCTCCCTCTCTGAGAAAATCACAATTAACGTCAAATAAATATATGTAATAAAAATATGTGCTTTAGCAGGTAAAATATTTATGAATTAATTTATAAATAATAAATTTTTTTCAAACAATTTTTTAATCACATATTTTTCAAATTACTTTTCAATAATATATTTTACCTTAAAAACGTAACATTCTTTGTTTATAAATAAAAAACTTTTATCAAACAATATTATACAAAATTAAACAAGATTAAACGAGTCTGATCACAGATAATCAATCGATCAATAGCGTCCTCTAACACAAGTACATCATATTACTCTATATTAAACAAGATTAAACTAGTTTGTTCACACATAATCAATCGGTCAACAATGTTCTCTAACACAAGTACAACATATTACTCTATATTAAACCAAATTAAACGAGCTTGTTCACACATAATCAATCACTCAACATGGGTTCTCTAGCACAATTACATCATATTACTCAATATTAAGCAAGATTAAACGTGTCTATATACAAGTAATAGAGCATAAATAATTGGTTGAAAATAAACTTTTAATTTGCCAAGAGCGTTCCTCGAATAATCTAAGGCTCTATTCAGATAGAAATTAAAACTCAAATTATAATGGGCATAATTTTTCAAATTACTTTTTAGTCATTAACATTTTCTCTTCAATATTTAACAACACATCTTACTTAAAAAATTCAAATAAATCAAAATTATAATTTCAATTCCTTTCTTTACTGTCACTGAACGGTGCCTAAATTAGTTTGGTGGTATGCAAGACAATTGGCCTTACCAAACTCGTTGACAAAAATGGCTATTCAAAATTTAAAAATAACATGTGGATTGTGACACAATTATTCCATCCTAGCTAATTCCTACTCAATTTGCCATTTAATAAACAATCAAATTCCCCCATTCCACCTAGGTTTAATGTAGCATGCATTGACTAAATAGTAAATACTTATTTTTAAAATAACAAAAAATTATATATTGAATGAGACCGCACCTCCAAAGAAATATCTCTTGTTGGATCGAAAATGAACAATAACGAAAATAAAATGAAAGTAATGCAAGAACACAAAGAATTTTCGGTCCGAAGACCCCGGAGGTTCGGTAATTCAAAGAATTTTCTACTCCCCCGTTGAGATCCAACATCTCTATTGCTATTGCCTGGTCTGAGCTTCATTGTATAATTATATAATTAATAAATTATCAACGTCTAAAAAAATTCATCATAGTCATGAACAATATGCAAATATGCATGTTGATATGCTGATATTTGTTATCAATGATTTTGACAAATAATCTTCACTATTAACTTATAATATTGCTAATATCTATAGTAGTATAGATCTATTAACAAATTTTAATATGGTATATACGGATGTTGGTATGGTGTGATTTTTAAATATTTTAATAGTTAGATTAACTTAAATCAAATTCAAAACTATAATTATTTTTTAAATTGATTAGAGCATCCGCAATGAACTACCAAATTGCTAACCACATAGGCAATTAAATGACACATTTACATGTTAAAATTAACTACTCATTAATTGATACAATGAATAATTTCTAACTAAGACGTTAAATTGAAATATCAATTTCAATTAGCTCATTTTTTTGTTTTTTATTTCAACGTTTTTGGTTTACATTTTGATGATTCATTACCGAAGTTCGGATAAAATGGAGTAATTATAATTTGGTTTAGTTGTATTTTTTAGGTAAAATGTGTTGTTGAAAAGTAGAAAGAGAAAATGTGTGTAGTTAAAAAGTGAGGGACTGAATTAATATTTTTCACACATATTCTTGGCTAATTGAAATATTCAATTAGCTCATTTTTTGTTTTTTATTTCAACGTTTTTGGTTTACATTTTGATGATTCATTACCTAAGTTCGGATAAAATGGAGTAATTATAATTTGGTTTATTTGTATTTTCTAGGTAAAATGTGTTGTTGAAAAGTAGAGAGAGAAAATATGTGTAGTTAAAAAGTGATTTGAAAATTGGGTATATTATAAATTGATTTATAATCCAAAAAAGCAAACTTACCGAACATAGGCTAAAGAAACTGAAGAAAAATAAAGTCAAAATTTATGCTAAATTTTTTTGTTACAATTTAAATTGAACTGATTAACGAAGCAATGCGAAAAAATCCAAACCCGGAAAGGCGAAGATCAGTGGTGGGAATTGATTTAAAGTAAACTAGTCACATGTATTAGAAAAGGTAGTGATCTTCTTAAATTGAACAGATAATTTATCTATGATAAATACTTATTTTTAAAATAAAAAAATTATATATTAATATTGTACTCATACTAAATATATATCATTAAATCATATAATGTGAAATCAACGAAAAACTTGTATTTTTTTTTATCAATATTAAAATATTTAAGGAGAAAACGAAAAGGTATAAATAAGGGATGGGGCAGGTTGAAATAATTTATCATTTAAGGAATAGACATTTGAGAAATGCTATCAACACAAAAATGTCACATCAGTAGTTAAATTGCTAGAGCTAGATTTAATAAGAAAATTGATTTGTGACTAAAATTATTCTTTTAACTTGTCTTTTAACTTATTCATTGTAAACATAATTCAACTCATTGTTAACTTATTCCATAACATGTGTTTTAATATATTTATTGCAGATGCTCTTAGAGCATCTACAATATTATTCTCTACTTTGGATGTCTAGTTCAAGTGTCAACGATGTGGAGGAGTGATGTAGGACTGAATCAAGATAAAATTAGATCAAAAAAGGATGTAACAAAAATTTACAGATTTGGCGTCCGATCTCCGTTTCGAGCCCATAAAATGTCTCTTTTGGGTAGCTTGACGAGACAAGTGCAACTCACTACTTTGTTGTGACATATGATGAATTTTGGGCATTCGTGTTCGTTCAGGAAGCGAAAATAGTGTTTTAATATTTTAGTGTCATTTATGTCATTTAGTTTATCTTGAATTCTTTTTATTTTATATGATCTAGAATATGTTTTATGTTTTCCTATATATGATTTAGAATATGTTTATTTGCTTTATTTAGTTAATTTAGAATATGTTTAATACTTTTCTTATTTGATTTAGAATGCGTTTATTTGTTTTATGACCATATAAATAGAGGGTTAATTCATTATTTTTTATTCATAGATTAATAAAAATTCTTGAGATCTCTCTTATTCATGGTGGATTCCAAGTTTATATTTCTTTTAAAAAAAATTAGTTTAAATTTCTTGTTTCCGTCCTGCGTCAAGAAGACAAAACATAAGTGACAACAATTTATCATAGAAGGATGTTAAGGAAGATGTCCATTTCTAGACATCCTTCTAAACACATTTTATAATAAATGTTGAGATTTTGTATCTATCTTCCTCCTATATTTTTATTTCTTTCCTTCTTTCACACTCTCCCTTTTCTAGGGATGACAAAAAACCCGCCTTGCCCCGAATCGACCGATACCCGATCCTAATTGGGCGAAAAAAGTCTCCCCGCGAATTGATGGGGCGAGTATAAGATTAAAATGAAAAATTCAAAACGTGTACGGGGTCGATTTTGTTTGATCCGTCCCACCACTTATATTAAAAAAATAATTAATTTTTTTTACTATATGGTTTGAAAAAATATTGTATTTTGTTAATTGTTGTTTACAATGAGTATTTAAATATATTGTAGGATCTTGTTGAAAAAAATATTGTTTTATATTGTATTGTTTAAAAAAGTTCTTTAATTAGGAGGGATGGAATGTAACAATAAAACAAGTGAAAAAATTGTTCAAATAATTTTTTTTAAAAAAAAGAAAAAAAAACAAACGGGTCTTTGACAGGGTTGGGCGGGTACTGGATGCCCTGCCCCGTTATGACTTGACGGGTATGGGTTTAATGTTCTTCTCGTGGGGTGGGTATTGAACCCGCCCCATTGCCATCTCTACTCTTTTTTCTTTCGTCACATCATATTTTTTTGAAGATATCTAGCATTGAAGATGCTCTTAATAGAAGTAATGATCCACAAACATCATAGTAAAATAAACAGAAAAGAAGCCGAGGTATAGCTAAGTTGGTAAAGGCTGAAGCAACCAAAAATCTGTGTTGTGACAACCACAGGGTGGTAGTTCGAAGTTTGGCAAATGCTTTGGATTTTGTCTCCTTATAATGAAAATAAGTTGGTAAGCTTCAGATTCTGGCTAATTGATGCACATCCCGTGATTTACTTCCTCTACAAAGTTCTAGAAGCGTGACAGTGAGGGCCATCACATTGCGGTTCAACCTTTTTTTAATGAACAGAAAACAAAAGAGAAGAAGGACAACAACTGGATTGTAGTTTACAAGTTTACGCAATCACATCACTTTTTTTTGTTTTTCTTTTTTTAAACTCATATTTCCAAAAATTTTCAATTACCCATTTTCCCATTAATACATAAATCCAAATATTTTTCATACTTTTATTCATGCATTCTCCTAAAATTATTATTATATATATACAGGGACGGATGCACAGCATGGCGAGCCGATGCGGCCGCCCGTGCTGGATCCGTCGGAAGTGCTTGCTGGAATCGCTTAATTCTGCAGATTACACTTCAGTTTTTTAGTTAAGGGACGACAAACTAAAGGAGAATAACTGAATGAGTGAGGTAGGCGCCTAGCTGGTTTCTTTCCTTTAGTTTTCTTTTTCATTGGCCCAAATAATTAAAGTCTGAAGCCCAATAATGCTAAAGCCCGAGTAGAAATCAGACCCAAACATGATCTGATGCTTGTATATTCTAATAATCGAAACCTGATTTGATGCTTATATTCTAATAATCGGTTCCAATGAATCCAATTCCTCAACTTGAGTCTGTGCAGACGAACGAGAGTACTCTCCTCCTCTAGTTCTCTTACGACTATAGAACATCGTAGGCCGTCAGATTAGTGCTTCTTGAGGTGGCCAGAAAATGTGGTCGGATTGCAAGAAAGAGGGAGAGAAAAATGCAGATTCTTGTGGGGATTTTTGTGGATCGAAGAAAGCCAGAAAGGGAATTACGAACACAGCGATTTTTGTGAGTATTTTCTTGAATGAATTGAAATCTGCGTGTCAATTAGATGGCCATATAAATCATGTTCTTTGTTCTATTTTTCTGGGAATTTATGACCGAATTGAATATTCCAGCAAGAATTTACTCATCAATGATTAGTTATATTCTGCTTTCTTGAGTAATAGACACTAAATAAATAAATTTTAATTGATGAACATTTCTGTATTTTAGGGCCAGTTTGATCCTATTCTACTTTTAGACATTGGTCTTATGCTAATATACTTTTGTTTGTCCCTTATGAGCCCCAAATGCCCTTTTATTATTTTGAGCTTACAATAATTTTTTACAAATTGATTTAAGTGATTGTTGATTACAATTTTGGTTTGGTGACTTAAGTAATTAGATTCATAGCTTTTGAATTGTGATTTCTTATTTGTTAATAATATTGATTGGTTTACCGTAATGGCGATTGAAGAATGAGAGTTTTTAATACTTTTTTAATTAAATAATAATTAACATTCTCGTTATCGCGACCATTGATTGCAGTCACGGTCAATGGCCAAAAACCGCCATAGCTCAACTATCATCCTGGATCCGTCACTATATATATATATATATATATATATATATATATATATATATATATATATGGTGCTTAAACAATAGAGACAAAGATTTATCATGTTTTCCTAATTTAGTCGTGCTATACATACCACCTGTAATTTGTTGGGTCGTGTTGCATATGTATGCATGGTGATCAATTGATACAATATATTGTTATCATCTTTATGTTATTTTAAACGTCACATCATCTTTGAGATTAACGATTACAATAAAATCATACTCCCTCCGTCCCATTTGTATACGCTGCATTTTCATTTTCTCTCATCCTAATTATATCAAGTATAAACTTGTTTCCTTATTGAGAAATATTTATTTTATTTGTTTATTAATGCACTTCTATTTAATATTTCCAATAATAATAGTTTTGATTAGAAATGGTAACGGGTCGGATCTCCCCCGACCCGTTAAATTTTATAAAACCCAAACCCGCCCTGCGACCCGCGAGTTTTGGGTCGGGCGGGTCGGCTCTACCGCCCCGTTTAATTTTTTTTCAATTTTTTTTTATTTTTAAATTTTTTAGGCCTTTTTTATTATTTTTCTTTAATATATTATTTTTAATAATATAATCGGGGCGGGTTCGGGTCGGAGCGGCCAAAACCTGTACCCGCCCCGCGACCCGCTCGAGTCGCTAAAACTTGACCGGAACTCGACCCGTTAACCCGTAGGGTGGGTATTTTTTGCCCCATTAGGGGCGGGTACCCTTCGGGTCGGGTCGGGTTGCGTTTTTTTTGTCATCTCTAGTTTTGATTCTTAAATAAGAGTAATTTGAGAATTTTCTTTACAAAAATTACATTTTCAATAACACTAAATATATTTTTTTAATCTGTGTGAAAAAATCATATAAGTCTATACAAGTAAGACGGATGGAGTATTATTTTTTATCATCCTTTTGATAATTGTTTATGTACAAGTAGCATTTTCTTAATTGGGTATTCCTAATTACAAAGTCAAAGTCGCATTTAATATTATACAGACTGCTTGAATTCAAAGAACGCGCTTTTACGGTACATACGAATTGAAGGTCGGGACATATTACCATGTTCAAAATTCAAATTGTAGTGTTTGACAGGCTGGCAATGTTTAGCTTGATTTAATTTCCATTTTTTTTTTTTTTTAACATTTGTTTTAGTCTTACGAATTTTAATATATATAAAACCATCGACACTAAGACATTCCTTTAAGCCCATCTCTAAGAACATCTCCAATAATCTCTTTAAACTTAAGATTTTCTTTATTTTGGAGAGTCAATTATTAAAATTTCATTTCAATAAATTCTCTACTTTAAAATTTAAATTTAGAGAGTGAGTTTGTTATTAAATTCATTCAAAAAGTTCAAATTTTTAATATTTATACATTACATATTTAATATCGTTAGTCATTCACTTTTAAAAAAATAATGAAAGATAATAAATATTTTTATGAAAAAGTCAAATAAAGAGTAAAAAATAAAGAGTTCGTTTGAGATTGTAAAAAATTTTATTCTTTAAATTTAAAGGTGCTCTTTATTATATAAAATATGCTCTTTAAATATAAAGAGTCTATTGAAGATATTTTTGCAATTATGTAGTGCATTGGAAAATAATTTCGCATCATCAAGTGCACACTATCGATAAAATAATCATTCTCCATTGCATATTGAATGAGATAATGTTTAAAACTTCAAATATCGTAGCACAAAAAAAGATAAATGTGTTGGGAATTACACACAAATTCCCTCTCTAATTAACTGTACAGGGATTTTGATGTTCAAGTAATAATTGAATCAACAAGAAAATAATATACGAACACAGAAATTTTATCAGAACTCGGGGTTGGTTTTCCTTCAAAGCTTTCTGCAGTCCCAACTGAATGAATACATCCATGACTTGTACTTACTACAAGCAAAAATTGATCTTCCAGTCAAATTTCTCCACGTTGTACTTTCCAAACATATTTTATTTTGCTCCAAAAAATCTTCGAACCACCTGATACTCTGTTAATTAAACGTCGATTTCCCCGTCGACGGCGCCACTGTTGGGAATTACACACAAATTCTCTCTCTAATTAACCGCACTGAGATTTTGATGTTTAAGAAATAATTGAGCAAACAAGAAAATAAAATATGAATACAGAAATTTACGTGGATCAACAACTTGCCTACGTTCACGGACATTCGCCAAAGTTTTCACTATATAATAAATTGTTACAATTATATAGAATTTGCACTCACCAAACCCTCCAAGTATTGTAGGAAAAATAACTAAGTTTTATCACATCTACCAATTTCTACTTCTTTGTACAACCCTCAAAGAACCCAGAAAAATCAAGATGCTAAACTACATTTTTCCTCACAATACTCTTTAGTCAATGTACAATTAATTGACTCATCAATACACATATTTATAGGTAAACATACCTAAAAACGTGTATTACTTGTACCCCAAATTGTTTCCTTATTGAAGTAGAATAATCAGAATAAGGAAAGAAATTCATGTCAAAAAGATTATCTTCCTTTTCTTTCACATTTAACTTGATCTTCAAGTTAATCACTTTAACAATAAAATCAATTGTCCAAGATATTTTCATTCTTAATTTGAGTCAAATATCTCAACAAAATATCGTCTAAATGAACGTCTATAAAGATTTTCATATCTCATACAGATCCTCCCTTATGTGCATAAGAGGAATAATACGTGAGATTATATATATATATATATATATATATATATATATATATATATATATATATATATATATACACATAAAAGGACGAAAATATTCTCATTATGAGTTTAGCAGGATTAGTGTTGATGTAGATGGCCTTCCAAACCCGCGGCTTAGTCATTTTTCAGAAGTTGGTATTTCAAAACTCTTCCCCCCAAAAATAAAATAGCGACAATTAAAGGGCAAAAAATGTTTTTTTCCATAACGAAATAGTACTCATGCTACCACCGTTTGGTAAATGTACTTTTATTTGTTTATAAACCAGTTTAAAGATCACACAATTTTCAAAATCACTTTTTAATCACGTACTTTTCTCTCTCCAATTTTCAACAACTACTTTTTACCTTAAAATCATAAATAAATCAATTTATAAACCAAACAGCAAAAGAAAATGACAAACACAGTGATTTCAGTAAAATCGAACCATAGTACGTTGAAAAACAGTACTGAATGCGACATATAAAATAATAAAATTAAAATGCTTTAAAATATTATATTTTATTTATTATTATTTTAGGAAAATAATGATATACATATTTTAGTTTTTGACGTGATTTATTGTAAATGAATCTTGAGTTTGGATGTCAATTCTAAAAACGTTAATGCTACAAAAAGTACTAGCCGTTTTTCAACTTGACCGTCGTGTGGACTGAAATAGACGCTATGCTTTGGAAATGCTCTAATGAAATAAACCGTGTATATAGTTATATAAAAGAGACGAACATAGAGGTTGTCCACTTAGAGTACGGGAATCGAAAGCAAGCAATCAGAATGGGCAGAATACTGGATTTGCCGAGACTCGTATTTAGTGAAACTTGTACAATGTATAAAATTAAACATTCTACGGGTGGTTTCCTAATTCCTAAATGCAATTTGAGAATCCATTTGCTGTACAATAAATCGGTGACTTGCAAAATGTGGATTACTCGCCTTTTCAATTTTGCCTCGTCAAGACAACGAAATCCACAAGTTTACATCTTTCCGCGTATTCGAGAATGTACTGTGTTTGTTGACTTTGAAGTTTATGGCTTGGCTTACTGAGAATGTACTGTGTTTGTGACTTTGAAGTCAATGGCTTGGCTTACTGCATTATTATGTATTCCTATGTAGCTTGATAGTGTCTATTTGTCGGGGAAAATTAGAGAATTAAATTAATGAGATCAAATCGAAGTTTCGTGTTTACACGATTTTCTTAAATCGAATTCTTCATCTCAATGGAGTGCAAAATGTTTTGATCGGTGTTTGATTCTAAAAATCATATCGATTGTCGATTCGCACTGTACAACGTTAACCGTGTAAGAACTAGTTGTGTCTATTTTTCAAAGAACTTTAGCAAAGGAAGAAAATGAATGAGGTTGAGATTGCTGATAATGAAAGTAAATAGTGTTGGGTGGATTTTGTGAATAGTGACGTCAAATAAATATAATGATGGTTTTGTAAATCCTTGTCGAATATTGGACAGAGTAAAGGCAAAGAAAAACACAAACAAAAAGAATAAGAGAAGAAGGGACAAAGCCGAGGCAAGAGTTGGACTCTTTGTCCTTAAGTCGAATTTGCCCCCGCAACGGTGCCTACGGATTTCGGCAATCGACTCCCAAGATACAACGGCTTCACTTGTGTTTGTAGCACTCCAAAACATAAGTACAACGAACCAAATATAGACTTATATACTCCAAAAGATGCAATGAAGGAAAATCAAAATAAATAAAATGATTTTGATTTAGGAGAGAAGTGATGATGAGAGATGTTTTTTGCATATCAAAAATATGAGGAATAGGACACCCAAAGGGTCCTATATATAGATCATGAAAGGGTGTGGACAAAGTGGTTGAGGCCCAAACCATGCACCATTTCCAAACAATGCACCTTTACGAAAATGTACCTTCTGGCCGAATAATCGTGCGGCCGCACAGTTTAACTTAAAAACTCGAAAATAAAATTGACGTGTGGTCGCACGGTCAAATATTTTGACCTGATTTTCGTCCTTTTTTGTAATTTTGCCTAAACGGATTGAGTCGAACTTTTGAGTATTAGGCCGAAATCGACACAAAGTCACTTTAATCGATTTTCAATTCTCGATTTATTAATCAATATCCAACAAATAGAAAGGTGAATTTTTTGTGTTTTGTTTCACTGTGTGTGTTCCTTTTCAGCCGAGATAGGCCTTCTATTTGTACATTCACAGGAAGAGCCTGATCATTATTCCAATTGAAAAGGAAAATAATTCTAATTGAATATAAGAGTTACAAGTAGATGAAAGAACCCATTATTTCAATTTAATAAAGGATGAAACTGATAAAATTTGATAACAGAAGTTCAAATAACTTTTCATCAATATCATTTTCCAACACTATTTACACCACTATTTTGCCATATGAGTTTAGTTGACATTAACTCATTAAGTGTCATTAAACTAAATGTAAAATTAAATGAATCTCATGATTTCACAAATTCACATTAACTGGTGCCCTTGCACCACTTGTCTTATATAACAATATTCATATCTCGATATAATCAATACTGACATGGATTTCCATTTGTTTTCAAACTGTTCTTCTAGTTTAGTTAACTAGTATCACAATCGTACGTTGTACGGAAGAACAATATAAATAATTTTACTGTAAATATCATTTCAAAATAGAAAAAAAATTTGAACACATAATTTACTTTAAATAATGATTAAGATTGTTAACAAATGCTCAAATTAGAAATGAATTAGAATTCTAATAAATTTTGAAAAATCTCTTTAAATATGATGACCTTGTTTGAGATCCATTACTTCAAAATAATATAGTTTGTAATAATAAATTTTGGATTGTGAAACTAAAAAATGAGGAATCTTTTTTGATTTGTGGGTTGATTATTTTATTGATACAATGTGGTTGAAAATGAGTTTTGAAGCAAAATAAGGTTTGAAATAATGGGTATCAAACAGGAACTATATTGTTTGTACAGTTTGTGGTTGTCTATACCCGTGTGATACACGAAAATTGTCATAGATAAAATATATTTTAAACAATTGCTCTAACTTAAATTAAAATAATGTAATTTTTCATAAAATAAATAAAAAATTTTGTCCAAATATTTTTTACTACTACGAATAGCATAATAACCATTAAAATATTATAATTTATATAAAATAAAATAATTACAACAAATTAAATACATGTGGTCCTATGTTCAAATGAATGTAACTAATTAAACAATATTAACGATGCACAAAAGTAAAAATCAACCTCAAAATTTGTGATGCACGAAAGTGAAATTCAACTCAAGAGACCCTTTAAATAATTATTTTTTTAAAATTTTAAATGCGATGCATTTAGTTGAATATAATTAAATGCATATTTAATTATATGTCAACAAAATTTAAAAGAAAAAATTATTAATGAAAATATAAATAAAATATATATAATGAGCATTTTGTCTATACTCATATTTGATGTTTTTTAAAAATAGTTCATTTGAAATGAATAATGATTTTTAGGAGAATGTGTGGTTAAAATGTAGTGAGTCTTTTCTGAGTTTATGCTAATATTATTTTATTAATAAATGTGTAATTGAAAAGAAGAAAGAAAAAATGAGTAAAAATTTAAAGGAGGGAAAACATGGGCCATATATGTTAATGGGAAAAAAAAGTTTTACAATTTTTTACGAAATGTAATTATTATTTTAATATAATATTTTAATAAAATTGCACACAATGAATTGTTTTACAATTTTTGTGAGGAAACGGGCCATGAATTAAGTATTTTAGCTGTGTACACAAACATATCAACTCGATTTTTTGATTTAAAGTTCAATAAATAAAATTTTCTTTTTTAAAAATTTTTTGAACTAAAAAATTAGGCTAATACAATATATAAGGAAGACTCAACTTACATATTCAACTTAGGATCGACGCTATTCTTTTTATATATTATTTTTCATTATATTTTTCCCAAAAAGAAATGTAAGACGAACTTTTTTGTATATTTTTATTTTTTAAGCATTAATTATTAATTTCAAGTCTCTTCCTAAAAAAAAAAAAAATTATTTTTAATAAGTATTGTTATATGAATTTGTTTTTATTTCTTCATATTGGCAATTTCTTTATACATATTATTACATTATTATTTTAATATTTTAATAAAAATTGATGATGGATCAATTGTTTAATAGAAATTATAAGAACTATTTTTTAAAATTTGTAATATACATTTTGCATATTTTAGTTGTTTAAGTTTATAATAAAAAATAGACTATGAACATAATCAGTAAATAAATAAGAATAATGTCATAATGATTAATAAGTTGATCGAAATCTTAATTTGTAAAATATCGATTTCGATAAGTATTTTTAAAATTTTAATGGTTATACATAATTAACAAAAATCTAAAATTTATGAAAAATAATATTATATTATAATAACTATTAAAATTTAATAAAAAATATAACGAATTCAAATTATAATAGCTTCTTTGAATGGTAAAAGTCAATTTATATAGTTAAGTAATAATTGATTATTGATTTCAATGATTTTTATGAGTTATTATTAAATTAAAAGAAAAAACAAATTTAAAAGTTTATTTAATGGTATATCATGTTTTATGTAATATTATGGATACACAATATTGATTTTGTGGAATGTCTCAATTATTTCTCATGATTTATGCCTCTCGTATTTAAGTTTTTCAATTTTCATTCAAAAATATCGATCACAATAATTATAAATGCGTATTTAATCTTAAACCCAAAAATATTTGCATTTAATCAATAAAACTATATTTTTAATTATAAAATCAAGTACCCAAAATAATATTTAAGTAAATTTAGCAATTATCATGATATGATAATAGACAATATTGGAATAAAAAAATTATAGCGAAAATAGTATACCATATAACATTTACACAATTATTAAATTTAAGAATGATTAAAAAAATATTATTTATTCTTAAACAATAAGATTATATTTTTATTTATACAATCAAGTAGTCAAAATAATATCTACACAGATCTTGCAATTGTCATCACATGGAAACCGGACAACATTTAAGGTCAAGAAATTATCGAAAAATTTTAGACCCTATAATTTTTAGACAATTATTAAAATTAATTTTATATTTATTTTGTTCAAAAAAATGTATGAATACTAATTAAGACTTAAGTTCGGTCAGCAAAATAAATGCATTGAACATCTAAATATAATATGGAAAAATGAAAAATGAAAAATCATTTTGCGATCCAAAAAAAAAATAAAAGAAACAGGAAAAAAGGAAAAAGGAAAAGTCATTTGCAATCCACACCTCATTAGTCGTTAATCAATTCAACATCAATAAATGAAAAGTCAAAGTTTTATATTACGAATTATTGCAGCTGGCAATGGCACGTCTATAACACATCCAAATACATATTTAATATAGGCGGTGTTTGATTTTAGTTAAAATGAATAGTAATTTTTTGGAGAATGAATTATTAAAATTTGATTGAAAAGTCAAATATTGTGCGCTTGACTTTTAATGAATATGTGAGATTGAATACTGTAGAAAAATTAAAAAAAAAAATATGAAAATCAAACAAGGGTATAGTGTTCAATTAATGTGTCAGTTGGGGGAAAAAATCTTTATCTTCTACATTATCTAAAAGTGTGGATGAGTGAGAATCTTTTGATTTTTCATTTTATCCTCATATTCTTTTCTTTTTTTTCAATAATACCCTTAGTTCATTTATTGAAACTTATCTATATTTATATTTATTTTTATTTCAAAAACATAAATTTATCCACATTGACTAAATCAAAATTCAATTAATTTTAATTTAGTGTCGTTACTTTTTAATTTACTTTTAGAATATTGTCCCATCAAGTGTCATTTCCCGTGATAACTCCACTGAATATTTCAAAGAGTGCGTTTAATAGTTTTTTTCTATTATCAATTCAAGCAATTATGTTTTAGTTATCGATACAAATAAATTTTTTATAATTATTTTCAAAGTTGGGTGAGTGTGAAACTTTTTATTTTTAAACTTACTTAAATTCTTATTAAGATCATCAGTTAATTTTTATAAAAAGAAAAATATATATTTTTAATTATTTTCTAATTAAGAATATAAAATAAATAATTTCAAACTCTTTGGGAAAAAAAGGATCAAATTTGAAATTTTAATTTTAATTTATATAGTCTCTATTTGGTGATAATTAAAATAAGTTTTTAATAGATTTTGATAAAAATTAATAAAATGTGGTTGAAAAGTTGTATGTCTGATGAAATGTATGATTAAAATTAATTGTTAACTTTGACTTAGATTAAAATCTTATTTTAATTTCTCTCAAATGAGAGCATAATATTAAACTTTTTTCCTTGTAAAATATGTTCACAAATTAATTCAGTTTATCTATACATATTTTTTTCACATTTTTTTGAAAGTTACCATTATTATTTTATAAAAAAATGATTGATTTGCCTAATATTTTATGATATCATATTACTTCTTAATATATTACACGTGATTTATTTATTAACCAAATATTTTAAATAATTGTTTGATATATATTTCGAAGATCTTAAAAAATGTCACTTTAACATTCATCTCATATATAAGACGTGTGAAGCACGTGCTTACTACTAGTATAAATAAAAGTAGAAATGTAGCTTGTCATAGAAGCTATTATTTTTTGCCTAAAATGCACATCCCTTATATGGTTTGGTTAGTGTGAATGCAAAACGAGATTAATGTGAATACAAAATAGTTATAAGTTAAATGTGAATGCAAAATTTAGATAGATTTGAATGCACACACACACACACTAATAGTCTACTATTATGGTAAGTAATGGTTAATATTTTTTAATCATTTTTAATAATTGTGCAAATATTATATGATATAATAGTTTCTTGATCTTCAACGTTGTTCAATTGTCGTATAAGATTAAACACATATTTTTAATTATTGTATTGGTGTTTTTGAATGAAAATTGAGAAAAATGTTAAATATGTGATGAGAATAGAGAAATTATTTTTATATCTTTTGCATTTGTGTTAATTATATATAATCATTAAATTTTAATTAATGCTTATTGATATTACGGATAGCAATTTTAGTTCATTGTACTGTGAAAACCTATACTATATATGAAAGTAGGATAGTCTGATAGAATTAATTCTAAAATTTTTTATGTTTTAGTATTATAATAAAATGTGTGGTTGAAATTTTTTTTGGAGAAATATATGTGATTAAAAAGTGGGTTGAAAAAATGTGTTACTTTGTGAAAGAGATTCACGAGGGCATATTTGGCAACCACGCTGGAGAATTATCACTAGCTCGGAAAGCCCTTAAACAAGAATATTTTTGGCCAACTATGCGAAAGAATTCTCATAACTTCGTTTGCAAGTGCGATAAATGTCAGAGGCATGCAACCATAAGAGAAAAGTATGTTCATTTGCATTCACTATGTGATGCCTATGATTAAGAAGAGAATGTTATTGTATTATTTGTATAATTACGTGTTCAATTATCTTGTAAATTAATTATTGGCGATGAGTCTACTGAGTATTTCTTTTGAAATGCTCAATCCGTTTTTAACAACATTTGCAGAGATCGGAAGCGGTGGAGAATGATGGGCAATGATGGCAAACATTTTTTTTAAATTATTTTGAAAGTTGAGATTTTTGGAACTTGTTTATTTATTTAAGCTTTGGATTTTTATGGAATGTTTCTCAAGAGAATTTATTTAAATGTAAGTTGCGTTGAAATTTTTCAAATGAATGTGATATTTGGATTTTCTTAAAATTCATTTATTTCCGCAATATTTGTTAAATATATATTTTAAAGAGAGACGAAGTAGCGTTCCGGGTTTCACGGAATTCGGGGCGTTACAGTTTGGTATCAGAGCCAGTCTGCGTTTCTGTAGACTGGAAAATTTTCAAAAATAATTTTCAAGAAACATTTTCTATTATGTAATAATTATTAATGAAGATTGCCATTACCATCATTCGTTCCACCAACTCCGAGGTAAAGAAGTTTATGATGTTTAACGTTATTTCAGTATTTCGGATACCTATTTAATGATTTATGAGATTTAGAAGAAAGAGAAAGAGAGGGTATCCGAATAAGAAAGAAATGAGTTTTGGAGTATAACGAGAAATTTTTCAGAAAGAAAAGAAAAGAAAGAGAACGAGTGTTGAGCATAATGAGAATAATATGATTGAAGAGTGATTTTATAATAATTTTGTCCTCGAGTTTAGAAATGATGAACCCTAACTGGACTTTGCATAATTAATTTTAGACATGTCACCATTTACGAGAAGTCAACAGAAAGGATTAGACAATATTTTCGGAATATCTATCGTTTAGATTAAACGAGAAATAGCAAGTCAGTTTTATGAAGTTGTGATGAGATGTTGAGATTATAAGTTATGTGATTTTATTGAGACTTTTATGAGAAGAATTATGAAATTTGAGGTTTAAATATTTTGTTCTTAGTTATTGAGAATTAAGGACTTGATATTGTTTGAGTAAGTAATTTATTCCTCTATTTTGAGAGAAATTTATTATGTAGTTTGGTCTTGTGATTAAATTTTGGGATTATGATTTCTGGCATATATTTATAAGTATGAGTGGTCTTTTGAGCCAATTAATGTATTGAAGGAAGTGATATTGTGATATTGGAAACTATGATTTGAAATTGTTATGTTGAGGAATGATGAATTGATTTTCTGGGATATTTTTGGTGATATTGAAGTTTGTTGGAAATGTTGTCAATATATAAATCGTTGTGGTCAAATGTAGAGTTATTTGTTATATTTGGTTATGAAGTATACATACGGGTTGGATAAGTCCAAATTACAAGGGAGACTCTGCCTAGAATTTTATCATTTGGAATTAAGAGCATAGTACGGTAGGGACCCACTAGGGGAATTGAGGTTAGACTTACAAGTTTATTTACACCCCAAGCAAGATTTAGTAAATGATAAAAAAGGATAATGACTCTTGAGCTATTTTTGGCTTATTCGAAGTATAATCATTTTTGTAATGGAGATAGTTATATTGAAATACTCTCCTTGTTTCACAATTTCAAGAACAAGATGATGTATACAACTGTTGGTATATCAAGGTATACATGAAGTTATGTGATGACTTGATGCATACATTGGGAAATGTCAAGTCATATTTTAAAAGATCAGTGAAGGCTACTATCAAAGAGATATTATTATTTTCTCATATAGAAACACAAAAGAGTCACACTGGAAAGGAATACATGAAAAACACACAAAAACAAAAGAGAGAAACATGAGAAAATCCTCAAAATTAGAGATGTGTTTCCGGAGTAGCCGTATCCTACCACCTCTGATCTTTTGAGGAAATAAAGAAACATTCAAAGAGGTGTGCTTCAAGAGTAAGAATACTCCATAATCTACCACCTTAAATCTTTGAGGTACACAAGATTAAACATTGATAAAATCCTAGAAATTTAAGGTATGTCTCAAGAGTGAGAATACTCCGTACTCTACCACCACCTATTCTAAGGTTCACAAAGTTAAGTTTATATTAACCAGACTCCATTTTCGCTTGATTCCCCTTCCTTACGACCAATCTATCTTAACTCCTGCTGGATCTTGTATTGGGATATATGACTGCAGCTTATCCAGTAGTTCATCGATAGTAGGAGCAGAAATAAGGATCCTTCTGGAAAATGGAGAGATGAATCCCTGTTCCACAGCATAATCAAGAAATGTTAACAAACCATCAAAGAAATTGTTAACATTTAAAAGCCCAATAGGCTTAGTATGGAGATCTAGTTGAGCCCATGAGGTAATATTAAAGATTTCTTCTAAAGTACCAAAACCTCCGGGTAGGGCTATAAAAGCGTCAGAACCATATAGCATGCAAGTTATGCGTTCATGGATAGATAAAGTTTGTACTTCATGCCCTCGTGTTTTGCCTGCAATATCTACCAAAGGGACAGGTATAACACCGATCACTTTTACTCGCTCTGTGAGAGCAGATTGGGAAACACAACCCATCAGACCACTGCTACCACCCACATACACGAGAGTGATACCTTTCTCCCCCAATTTCTTTCCAAGATCCACTGCTGCTTTTAGATACCAAAAACCTTTCCCCACTTTTGATCCACAAAATATACAGATAGTTTTGATCTGTCGAAGTTTTGGTCCTTCCATTTTTGAAAGTAAAGAAGGGAAAACTTACGAGAAAATGTTATTTTGGGATGCATGAACTATGAAAAATATTTGGCTATTTAAAACCGAAAAACTTCACTATTTCCGATTGTCTTTTGAAAAAAAAAAAGTGAAGATTTACTTTTGACAAAATCACCCTACTCACTTTTCGGTGATTCAATATTTTTAACCAACCTTTATCAAAATTCATGAAAGGAAACAGAAAAATATTTTATATATCAAATGATTTACCTTGTATCAATGCTGATTTTCCAAAACCTCATTGTGTAAAACAGACTGGAAAACAAGATCTTTTGCTATTATATTTTTGAGACTATAACGGTTTTTATCCTTGTTAAATTGAGCATATAAGGAAAGGAGTTCACGTTGCACATACCCACTTGGGTACGTCTCAAGAGTAAATTGAATATCATCCAAAGACTCCTTACTTAGTCCACCCTTGATGAAATCGATTTTATCATCCCGATTTCTAGAAGAATATCCTACTGATTTGCAACGAGTATCACATGTCCAACGAGCACATTTGTAACAACTGTTCAGCCTTTTTGCTCTTCGTTTCTTTGCAAAAGTACTTTTGCCTAAACCAGGCATGTGTTTAGGAAATGTCAATGGCAATTCACCAGCTAATCGAACTTTTGCTTCGATCAACCAGCGAACATCTTCTGGGATGCCATGATCCATCAGCAACATCAATCTTTCGAGCCTAATTCGATAAATTTTTCTCAAATCATTTACTGGAAGATTGGAATAATATTTGAGAATATTTGAAAGTATGATATCCATTTTTGATGGATTTAGCCTTCTTTCCAAAATGATCTATTTAAAGGCATAAAGGAGCTGAGTGGATCCACGTGATATTGATTCCAGCAAGAAAGCATGGAATAAAATTAATGAAAAGTGGGAACAAAATTTAATGCGCTGTTAAATTTCTCGATAAAGGAAGATTTGATGATAAGATTTGAGATATGGAATATTTTCTTGAATTTTGTATTGATATTTTTGGTATAATATAGTAATCAAGGTATAGTGAGATAATACGGGAATACGTGAAAGCGAAATGAGGACCGTATTGAATCAAAGTTCATAAGTATGTGCAAGTGAAAGAAATAGCTTGCGGGAAATGTTGTGACATTTGAGTGAAGAATCTTAGTTATTTGGGAGCTAATTGTTTATTGAATTCTGCAGTACGTTTTGGTTACAAATATTTGAAAAGATAAACTGATGAAATTATGTTGATTAGTGAATAACATATTATTGGGTATATTACATAGAGAGAATATTCAGGTAATCGTTTTAATTATTTTGGTGATAAGAAGTTTTAGAGAATGACAAATTATTATGGTTTGATATGTTTTTAAAGAAATAGTAAAGATTTATTGAAATTTGGAGAGCATTTTTCATGGATTTTTGTAACGGGCTTACAGAGATCAGTGAAGAGATGTTATGTCATTTGGGTTATTGAATAATGACTTAAGTAGTCAGCAAGTATTTCTTTATACAGAGTTTAGAGGCTATGTTGAAAGCTTGCATTTTAGACCTTTGTAATAGCTAGGGAAAACCATTTACCGTTTGTTGAATTTACATGTAACAATAGTTTCTAGGCTACTATTGGCATGACACAATATGAAACTATTTATGACAGCAGATCACCTATTCATTGAGATAAAGTTGGTGAAAAGAGAATTTTAGGTCTAGAATTAATTGAAAAGACTGTAGAGGCTATCGAGAAAATCAGACTGCGGATTAAAGCCGCTCAAGACAAACAGAAAAGCTATGCCGACCGAAGGAGAAAAGATTTAGAGTTTGAGGTTGGAGAGAAAGTATTCTTAAAGATAGCCATATGAAGGGTGTTGTTAGGTTCGGCAAGAGAGGAAAATTAAGATATCATTTTTTTTATCGAACCATTTGAATATTGGAGAAAGTGGGAAATGTGGCTTATCACTTGGCATTGCCACTCGAACTCTTGGCTGTGCACAATGTCTTTTACATTTCTTTATTGAAAAAATATGTTCACAATCTCAGTCATGTAGTGAACTTTCAGTCAATCACGATTCAGAAGAATCTATCTTATGAGGAGACACCTATGTCCATTATTGATAGAAAAGTTCATGTCTTAATAAATCTTACTAGTCAAAGTTCAGTGGGGTAGACATGGTAGCAATGAAGCTACCTGGGAGAAAGAAGAAGAAATTCTGGCTACATATCCAGATATTATAGATAAAGGAAGTTTAAATTTCGAGGACGAAATTATTTTAAGAGGGGAAGTTTGTAGCGACCAAGAAATTTCAAGTTTAAAAAAAAAAATTATTTTATAAAATTTGTCGTTACAACTCTCCAATTTTAAAAGATCATTATTTAAGAACTATCGCACTCGTCTAGCCATTTACAAGTGAAATTAAATTTATTTTAATCCGAGTCCAATTCCAAATTTATAAAAAAAATCTCCATTTTTCCTTATTAAATTATTTTAAGTCGAAATACGAAATTCAATTTTATCTCAAAATTTATTTATTCTCAAAATTTATTTTCAATCCAAAATATATCAAATTTTAAATACATTACATAATCAAAGTTAGTCTAATTTTTAGTTAATTATCTTAAACTAATCCTACCAACTAATCCTAATCTATATCCACGTTTTTTTTTCTTTCTTTCTTCTTCTTTTCCATCAAATTCATCATCATTATGTATAAAAAACATCATGATTCATTACACCATTTTCCCACTCCATTTCCAACCTAATTTTCTCCACTAATCCATTTCTTTTTTTCTTTCTTTTCCCATCACTTTATCATTTTAAATTCTCTCCACCCACAAATTGTCCCCCCAATTCTTGCTATAAATAGAGCATGATTTGGAGAGGAAAAATGCACCAAGACAAGAGAGAAAATATAGAGAGAGAAAAAAAAATTAGTAGAGAGAAATATTTGTTTTCTTGTGAGTATTTTTAAAATCTATTATTTCATCCATATAGTTAATATTCATTTTGAGTTTCAACTCAACTTTTGAAAATTACATTTTAGTCCCTCGACTTTCAAAAGTATTCATTTTAGTTCCTCGACATTCAAAAGTATTCATTTTAGTCCCTCACCTTTCAAAAGTATTCATTTTAGTCCCTCAACTTTCAAAAGTATTCATTTTAGTCCCTCAACTTTCAAATCATCAATTTCAGTCCCCAATTTGTAAATTATCATTTTAAACTATAAATTTCCAAAGACCAATGTAACTTATTGGCTAGACGAGGCGTAAGGAGATTTGAAAGATTGAAGTCATTCCCGCTCAACCACACTCGTTAAGTTTAAGGTAGACTCGCCCCCACTAATTTATTTATATTATAATTGCATGTGTTATGCGGATTTACGTGATTATATGCTTAATTGTATAAGACAAGATTATCTCTTATGAGATAAGACAAGAGGATCTCTTATGAGATTGAGAGAAATTTTGTTATGCATGTCATAACTTATATGCGTTAGCGCATAAGAGAAGAGTATGTTCATTTGCATTCACTATGTGATGCCTATGATTAAGAAGAGAATGTTATTGTATTATTTGTATAATTACGTGTTCAATTATCTTGTAAATTAATTATTGGCGATGAGTCTACTGAGTATTTCTTTTGAAATGCTCAATCCGTTTTTAACAACATTTGCAGAGATCGGAAGCGGTGGAGAATGATGGGCAATGATGGCAAACATTTTTTTTTAAATTATTTTGAAAGTTGAGATTTTTGGAACTTGTTTATTTATTTAAGCTTTGGATTTTTATGGAATGTTTCTCAAGAGAATTTATTTAAATGTGAGTTCCGTTGAAATTTTTCAAATGAATGTGATATTTGGATTTTCTTAAAATTCATTTATTTCCGCAATATTTGTTAAATATATATTTTAAAGAGAGCTTGTAGCGTTCCGGGTTTCACGAAATTCGGGGCGTTACAATATGGATCCGAGGCGGTATGTCCAGTTGAAGTTGGGGTGCCTTCTCTTCGTCAAATTCATTATGAAGAGACGGTAAATGAAGAAGCACAAAGGGCAAACTTGGATTTCCTCCTAGAAAAACGAAGTGACTCCCAAGTGGTGATGGCCAGGTACCAGGAAAAAATGGCCCGCTACTACAACAAAAGGATAAAAGGTCGGCACTTTAACATTGGGGATTTGGTCCTTAAGAAAATCCTTCCTTCCATTCAAAAACCAGGAGTAGGGACTCTAGGTCCTAATTGGGAGGGCCCTTATAAAGTCACTGCCGAGGTGGTACCCAGTACATATATGATCGAAGACCTATCTGGGGTTCCTTTGTGTAACCCCTGGAATACGGATCACTATCGTCGCTATTTTCAATAAAATGAAGTTCCCCTTGAATGATTATAACGTCTGCACATAATTTAAATGAAAAATTAAAGCAAGTTACGTTCAAAATTGCGTCAAGTGCTCTTCGTTAAACATGGCGGATGTTAAAAATGCTAAAATTATTTTTGTTCATGAGAAAGTACTACTCTACCTATGGTAGTCAAACAACAGTAAAATGATGACAATACTATACTTGAACTTCATCAAACAGGTGACTCTTATAAGCCCACGCTGTGCTCACTGCGTCTTGGCTGAAAGTATTAAACCATTAGCAGCAGCTTGTTTAAACTAATAATCGTAAGAAGATAGAATCGCAAGTGCTAAAAAGTATAACACGAATATGGTCAAGTATTCATCAAATCAGATCTGACTAGTAAACATGAATGTCTTAAGCTGCTTAGATCTGAGGGACTATCAAGTATACAATGCATTTAGAGGCATTTAGAGAGTTCACACTCTTACAAACGACGTTGTACAAACCAAAATTTGTGCACACAACTGTTGAACTTCACAAAATGATCAAAATATTGAGCTAATTAAATCATTACATTTACAATTCAAAATTTGAGAAATGTATGTAAAAAAAAAAAAACTAAAACTAACTACTACCACATTTATTGAAGGACATCTTTCCCAGAGTCTCCGCCTGGAACAGTCTGGCAGGAGTCAGAAGGAACATTAGTAGGAGAGTCTTCCCCTGAATCTTGTGGCTCCGGGTATAAGGCCTCGATTTGGAAAATGTCCAAGTTTAGGAAACCCTCTTTTACATCCCCCAAGGCCATCCTAACCCCGATGTTCCCAAAAACCCTATGCATAGCTTCATACTCAGGGGTCTCCTCAAAAGTGTCCTTGAAATTTTGAACCGCCTCCACCACTTTACCCCCAATGACCTCCTCCACCCTTGCTGTAATGGTACGCTCCAAGGCTTCAGTAATTCTGGAGTCAATGTGTTTCTCCAGGGAGGCAAAATCCTCCTCAGACTTCTTCCAAGCCTACACCCCTCCCCATTTTGGCTGTAACTTCTGCTACCTCGGCTGCCAGTTTGCCCTTCATAGAATTTGCTTCTACTAGGGCTTCAGCTGTGATGGACTGCGCTCCGTTGGAGTCGTCACAGTGTCACCACATCTGATTCAAAGGCCTGGAGGTCATGCCTTAGCTTTTCATTATCCTCCTGAAGGCGCTTTGCAAGGGCCCTATCCTCTGATGAAGATTTGCGGGCTATGGACAGTTGATCTTTAAGATCATTGATCTCTTTCAGCATGTTGTCTGCATGACGAAGTGCAGTCTCCGCATCTTTCTTGTCTCCCTGCCCTTCTATCACAGAAGATTCAACCTCTTCTATGAGGGTCAGTGCTCTAGCATTCATGGCTTTGGCAGCGAGTAGTTTTTGGGATAGGGTGGCGCTGGAAGAATAAGATGACTAGCCCTCAGTCCAAGATTGTTCAGTGACCAAGGCAGCCCTGGCAGGAGGGGAGCTAGGGGAGTCGAACAGGGAGGGATCGTAAGTGACATCCCTAGGAAGGACACTAGCCTTAATCTGCTTGAGCTCTTTGACCGCCGCAGGTGTCACTTCGTAAGCCACTCCCAGAATTGACACGGAAGGCTCATCCTCCAAGTCTTGAGCCTCCAGTGGCGGTGGTACAAAGGTGGTATCCTTGCCCCTCCTGAACCTCTTCAAAGGGATAGGCTCATCCTCGAATATGGGCTTAGAAATGTCCTCGGATAGGGAAGATGGCACCAAAGCACTTTTAGAGTCTCTTTCCCTCTTAGAGCCACCGCGGTCTAACCTCTTCCCTTTCCCCATTATGGTGACCCCCTTGGGTTCGGCCTCTTTCTCCAAGTCTGACTTCTGGGGGCCTACAAGTAGCAAGCTGGGGGGAGGCAGTAACACAGGAAGGGGACCTTTAAGTTGGGCAGTGGACGCTTCGGATACCTCCTTTGCAACCCCCACTTGCAGGTTGGCAAGCATTGTTTTCTGCTTCCTATCGACTTCGCTGTCGTGGCGAAGGGCGGGAGGGATCTTCTTGGACATAAGACCCTTTAGAGAGATTTTAGGAAAGCCCTTAGAACCTAGCAGGAAAGAAAGAAGAATGAGACTCTGAATGCCAATACAGAATTTACAAAGACAATGAGAAAACTCTATTCACTCATTGCTCTCATAAGGCCGTGCTTGACAAAGAGTTTGTTCTGTTGGATGACCTCCTGAAAAGTGCCCCAGTAGGCAAACAGGCGCCTCACTGCCGCTAAATTTACGTCGGAGAGGAAGCAGGCAAAGGTGGACCCTGTCATAAGCCAACAAAGGAAGAAAATAAATTAAGAGTGATGAGCAAAAATGAGAAGTAAATAACACACAACACTTAAAGACTCAAAGCAAAGACAAGACTCACTAGGGGAGGAAAGAGTTCGGGGAACGGTGATTTCCGGAGTGGGGTCCATGGTCGAGCTCTGCCACTCCCCCGCAACCCAGAACCACTGGTTTCTCAAATTCTTTATCGAAGTAGGATGACCAGTGATGATATGGGGATATGAGCCTCTGGGGGACTGGTAGTATCAATCTTTGATATCCGACCTCCCATCCTTATCCCTTCTAACATATTTCTTCAGGGTGTATAAGGAGTGGATGATGTGCAACGAGATGAGGTAGACGGGGTTGACCCCTTGCCACACCAACCAAGTACCCACAGCCTGAGTCCAGAAGTTCGGAGCCAACTGGTAAGGACAAAGGTTCTATCTCCTAAGCAGCACCCTGAAAAAAGGGTGTAGGGGCAACCTCATCCCACAGGATAAAGCTTCATAGCACACTGCCACCTGACCCGGGGGAGGACTGTAGGGTTGGAAAGAAGGTGTGGGATGCACGAATCTGACCCCTTCCGGTATCCTGAATTTCGCCGAAGCACTTTCCAAATCAACGCCTCGAATTTCTGAGAAAATTTCACTACTTTCCTAGGACTCTGGGTTCGGATCAGGATCCACATGATATCCTGATACTTTGTTCACCAGGTCAACCCAATCTTCGACCTGGGCTATTTCCTCCTTAGATAGTCCTAGTTCTTCCCTATGAGCCCTAAATGGAGCCCTAATACTTAAGCCCATGTCCTGATGACCAGAAGAAGAGCCCACTGCCTCTTCTCTTCTCAAGTCCCTATCTTGCTTGCTTTGGAGTTCCCGTAAAGAGGCCTCCTCGTCAGATGATAGGTGAGTCATGTAGGTCTGGTTCTTTTCTTCTTTACTGTAAGAATCATCCAAGTTAATTATACTGCCATATTTTCTATTCCTCCTCTTAATCTGCTCCCTAAAGAAACGAGAAATAAAAACCGATAAAAACAATGGGCAGAAACCTCTGAAAGGAATCGCCATTGCAACAGTTCCTGTGAACTCGTTCCCCCAACTCTTTTCATTTTTTCTTAAAAATAGGCCAGACTCATCAAGAGGAAAACAAAATTAAAAACAAAGTTTTCAAACCCGCACTCGAAGATTAGAAATGAAAAAGTTTTGCACATGCAAAGGAAAAGAAATTTACCTTAAAAAATGAACGTTCGAGGTTGTACACTCGAAATGAAAAACACGCCAATGGAAAGTGATGGACGGTGGAGACGATTTTCCGGGTGGAAAATCCTCAAGAAATGTTGAAAGGCTTGCAAGGAAAGGAAGGATGCTACTATTTCTTGCGAAAAAGTTACTACGAAAATTCTGAGAAACTGGTAAAGGAGAAATGCTGGGATGAAGGAAGCTTTATAGGGAACCCAATAGTCCCAAACCCTTGGTCTTTGAGCCGAATGATTGATGTGGATAACTCGTGTCTCTTGGGGGAATGGCTAATCAAAGCGCCAACTGTAGAAGGAAGGGAAGAAACCATTCAGCTACCAAAGTGTGTACCACGCGCGGTAAGTTGTCCTCCTCCATCCTCTTCATATTTCTTGGAGACAGATACCAGCAGCCTCTTTGTATTAAATGTGCCACCTAAAAGATATGCTAGCGTAATCCCAACTTTCGTCTGGAAGGGAAAGCAAGAGTAGAAGGTCGACTTTACCATAAGTCCGAGCCTCACTAAAGAATGGCATTCCGAGCCGTAAGTTCATAGCGCTATGTAATGATTCCCAGCCGATTGATTGCAGAATAATTATAAAACACTGGATATAACAAATAACGAAATTAGGGAAAAACTACAATCATATGGCTGTCCGCTTACTGAAAGTTACTAGAAAAAGACTAGTGCTTCGAACCTATGGCAAATTCGATCCGCTCATAAATGACCACATCGGATTTGAGGGACTAGTGTTGAGACCGTGTCCAAAAAAGAGTTCAACGAATCACCAGTAAGGGCCCAACGGGCCTAAGCCCATGACCAAAACTTAAGGCATCCCTCTGGGCCGGCTGCCGAGGTGGAAAACCACACGAACCTTTATTATCCGAACTGGTTTATAACAAGCCGAGGTACCCCATAACAACACTTCGGGTAGATGATGGGACAATAGATGGTGTCAGTAACAAATGTCTTTCCCCAGTTGACTGTAGCTTGATAAGACGTTGCCGTTATAGAAGATGTGACGGCGTCCATCCCCTACCAAACATAACAATGATTACTTCAAAGAAGTTATTCCACCTCTCCAATAGCTAGGGTAAAGACATGTGTAAAGTCTACCACGTGTAGTCATCTTAAGACCAAAACTTCTCATATAAATAGAACACTCTCGCCTCAAAATGGGGGTTGGAATTGAATACTCTAGCTCAATATATAAAATCTCACTCCCTTTTCTCTCTTTTACACATTTACATTTTCCGCACCCAATATATATTTACTTGAAATGAGTACTGACTTTGGCATCGGAGTGCAAACGGGAGCCACCTCGGCCCCATTTGCAAACTGATTGTTTGTCATAGTGAGTAGGAGATCCACGTGTTCAAGAAGGGGGAGCTGAGACGTGTTGGTCCAAGGTCCAGCCATATTCTGTGGTCAACATTACTTATAAATAATTTATCGAAAAAGTTATTGAATGAAGGCTAATATTGAAGAGTTAATACTTTGATTTCTTTTAAGTTAATAATATTAATACAATGATTGATATTTTTTAACCATATTTATTTTTGATAAATTTTTAAAGATTACAGGGTATAAGATTTTCGGTACAATTTCATGATTTCTAACTTTACTCGATTATCGTATCATGATAACTGCGAGATTCTCAAAATTATTATTTTGATTGCTTATTTTTGTAAATAAAGTTTTATTCATTAAATTCAAATATTTAAATATATAAATTGACGTTTACTATTCAAAGATGTTTTTAATGATTTGAATTAGATATATTATTTTTTAAAGTCTAATAATTATTGAAATAGAAAATTATTTTTTATGCATTTATTATATATGTGTTGATTATGTATAAACATTAAAATTTTATAAATACTTATTAAAATCGATATTGTAGATAACAACTTACGTGCATCGCTCGGGCGAAATACTAGTTCCAAAAATAGTAAGTGACAATTGGCGGGAAAAATTTTTGACGGCTTTTGTGATATAGATTAGAACATTTCTAATGGACTTCTATATACATCTATTAGGCTGCGTTTGATAGAGAAAATAAAATTTGAGTAAAAAGAAAATGAATTTCATGAAATTGAATTTCTGAGAATTTGATATTTTATATGTTTGATTGGTTTAATTTTCTATGTGGAAAAAGTGAGAAATTTTCGAACTTTTGTTGTTTGATTGACATTTTTTTCAACGGAAAATAAAGGAAAATTTAGCTATTTTAATTCAAAAAAAATTGTTTAAACTTGTTCGCACATTTGTACTTGATAATAATAATCTTAATTTTTGTTAAAAAAAAATAAATCAATTAATAACAACAAAAATAATCAAACGTGGCGAAAATGGTTAAATATTTTACCAAAAAAATAAATTCTACTATCTAGGTGGAAAAATGAATTCCTCGATTTTGAGGAAAAGAGGCGCATGAGGATCAAATGTGGAAAATGAATTGAAAAGAAAATTAGTGCAATCAAACAAGGAAAGATGGAAAATATGGGTGGAAACCATTTCTTCTCTAGGCAATTGGAAGCTATCAAACATAACCTAAAAGTAGAGGTGAGGAGATGTGAGAGAAACGTTAAATGTCATTTTCTCTCCAAAATACACTTACAATTTTGAGAAAAAAATAACTAAAATAAAAATAAAATAAAAATCCGTGTAGATAATATTTATTTTCCTTTAAATAATAAATCATATTTTCTAATATATATATATATATATATATATATATATATATATATATATATATATATATATATTATTAATTATTTAATAAATTAAAACCTCCATTCAAATACTTTGTTTTTGTTTATAAATAAAAATATTGTTATTTTCGAGATAAAATACATGGTTGAAAATGGATTTAAAAATGTGTATAGTTAAAAAGTGAGTGAAAAATGTGTTGTCATATATTAAATTTATAAACAAAATTATCGAATGGATGCTAATATTTTTAATTAATCATTATTAATTTTAATACTCCCTCCGTCCTAATTATATATCTTGTTTTTCTTTTTTCTTTTGTCCCAATTATATAGATTTGTTTCTTTATTGGGAAGTATTTATCTTATTTGTCTACTAATGTATCTCTATTCATTAATTTCAATAATAAAAATTTTGATACTTAAGAGTAAATTGAGAAATTTCTTTACAAAAATTATTTTTTCAATAACATTAAATATGTTTTCTTAATCTGTGTGAAAAGTCAAACAAGCTTATATAATTGAGATGGAGGGAGTAATTGTGTAAAGAATATATGGTATAAGGCTTTCGATACAATTAGGAGTGAGCATTTCGATTTTCGTTTCGATTATTGAAGGAACAAGAACCAAACAAAGAATCTCGGTTCGGTTCCGGTTCTAAAAACTCATGAACCAAACGATTTCGGTTATTTTTCGATTTTTTTGCTCAGTTCTTTTATTAAAAAATTAAATTTGAGCAAACGTGAAAATGTATGCAAAAAATAAATAAGTGTTGAGTCAAGATTTCCCAAAATGAATTTTTTACTGTGCTAACACAAATTCTCCAATTTACCATTTTTAAAAATTCAATTTTCTTTTTATACCAAAAAAAAGATACAAAAAGAGGCTTTATTTATTTGTATAAGAAAATTGATTTTAGATAAATTTATTATTATTTTTTAATATAAATTTCATTTTTGCTTCTCAAAGAAAATTGATTTTAGGGTGCGTTTTAAATGATTTATTTTCCACGAAAAATCCTCATTTTCCTTCCTCTTTTCCATCTTCGGTTGTTTGTTTGCCATTTTTTTCCCCAAGGAAATCATTTCCTTCTTTTCCACTCATGTTTGATCATTTTGTTGTTAATCGATTTATTTTTTTGCAAAAAATTAACATTATGGTGTGTTTGATAGGCGAGATTTTCCAGGGAAAATATGGCTTTCCACGTGATTTTCCAACTTTGCGCTGTTTGGTTGCCTAAGTTTTCCATGGTATTCATTTTTCCACTTGCCTCGAAATCCGGTATTTTCCTTGTTTTGGATGAATTCGTTTTCTCGGGGGGGAGGAGGTTTTATTTTCCATGAAAAATCTTATATCATTTTCGTTACGTTTGATCATTTTTGTTATTGTTAATTGATTTATTTTTTTCTAAAAATTAACATTATTATTATTAAGTACAAATGTAAGGAATTTTTTTTTTATTAAAATAGATAAATTTTATTTTACTTTACATGGAAAATAATGTCAATCAAATAACAAAAATTGGAAAATTCCCTACTTTTTTCACCTAGAAAATTAAACCAATCAAACACATTAAACTTCAAATTCCCATGAATTGAATTCCATGGAATTCATTTTCTTTCCACCTAAATTCCACCATTGCAATCAAACACAGCATTATTATTATCAAGTACCAATGTGTGCAATATATATATTAAAATAGCTAAATTTTGCTTTATTTTTCATGAAAAATAATGTCAATCAAATAATAAAATTTGAAAAATTCTCCACTTTTTTCACCTAGAAAATTAAACCAATCAAACACATTAAACTTTTAATTATCAGAAATTCAATTTCTTCATTAGCAAACATGCTCTTATCTAAAAAAAAAAAAGAAAAAAAAATTAATTTGTCTAATTAAACAAATAAATAAAGTCTCTTTTTGTTTTTATTTTTTGTATAAAAAGAAATTTAAATTTTTAAAGGTGGTAAATTGGAGAATTTGTGTTAGCACAGTAAAAACCTTTAAAGGAAGTACAATTGAAACAACAGGAAAGATTCTGACAAAGCAAGAAACAAAAATTTTAAGTTGGCAAAAATGGACTTATTTATTTATTAATATAAGAGCATTTTAATATTTTTTGAACAAGAGAACATTTTAATATTTTTGATAAAAATAAAATTGAATTTTTAAAGATTGAATGGAAGAAAACCATCTAAAATAATATGTGGCGCTAAATAATACAATGTTTGTGGACTTAAGCACCAAATTAAAAGGTTAAGAACTTATTGCGCTAAATAATGCCTAAGTTTAGGGACCGGTTGCACCAAATTGAAATGTTAGGGACTCATGCACTGAATATGAAGGTCAGGGACTAATTGTGTCAATTATGTATAAGGGCATTTTCGTCTTTTCTTAATTTTTTAACATTAAAATGGAAGGAAATCATCCAAAAAGACCTCTTGCGCTAATGAATGTAACGTTTAAGGACTTCAGCACAAAAAATAAAAAGTTAAGGACCCATTGCATAAAGAAACCAACGTTTAGGGGTTAAATGCGCCAATTTCCCTAATTCTTATTTTAAAATTTTTCAAATAGATACATCACCGTCGCTTATAGGATTTTATAGAAAAAATAAAATAAAATAAAATACTATATATATATTTTTTTAAATGATACCTTATTAGTTATTTCTGAAATGAAAACTTATAAACTCCAACTTTAACTGAAAGAAATTACTCTACATTTTACCATGTCATGGGCTTGGTTATAGGATTTGGGCTTGGACTTTTCCAATGGGAAGGATACATAACTAAAGTTTTTAAAGTACACATTTTTAAAATTAAGAAACTTAGGTGGCGTTCTGTTTGTATTTTATTTTGTATTTTCATTTTGGAAAATGTTTTGTATTTCCTGTTTTGTATTTTTATTTTCAATGTTGCTGAAAACGTGTTCTGTTTGTCATTTCTGAAACTGTTTTTGAAAATGAAAAGCTGGAAAACACGTTCTGTTTGAAATTTTGCAGAATACAACTTATACTATTTTCAATGAATTTGCTTCTGAATTATATTAAACAATCTATATTGTTTAACTTTTTTTTGGACCAAATAATAATGTCATTAATGTTCAACTCCAAAAAAATATTATAAGAAATTAATAACATAATATTCAAGTCCAAATTACTTCCATAATACATGTAACTCTAATTACTCATACAGAGTTTGATTAAACAAAATAAATTTAAAAGTCATCTTGACCTTGTGGAGTAATCAGTCCACATTTGATTCAGGCACATTTCTAGGATTAATCATAGGTCTTGCCTGCTACAATTCTCATGTGGTACATTTCTAGAATTTTAGTAGATTTTTGTGCATTTTGATAAATTTCATTTAACTTGATTTGTTTTCTTGTATTTTGGTACATTCGCACACTGGTACGATTTGCGCATTTTGGTCGATATCATGCATTTTGTATATTTTGGTGAATTCTGGTATATATAGTGTATTTTAGTACATTTTGAAGCATTTTTTAACATTTCACACATCTTGGTTAGTACAGTACAATTGACATTGTTTTCGTAAATTTTAGAGCTATTTGCGCATTTTGGTAAATTTCTTGGGCACAATTTGAAACATCTCACAATTTGGTACATATCGCGCTTTTGGTATTAGATTAGGCATCTTGGTGAAATTTTGCTCTTTTTTGGTAGATTTAGCTTTGTTTAGTAGAGTTTTGCGTGTTTGGTACATTTCGATTCCATGCAGTTTGGTGCATTTTTTGAAATATAATAATAAGAATTCTCACTTAATTTTTTTTTGTAATGTTGATATTGAATTTAATAAAACTTTATTTAAGCTTAGTTCCAAGTTAGAATAATTCTCAAAAAAAAAAAAAAATTAATCTTTATTTAGGCTTAGTTCCAAACTAGGATAATTCTAAAAAAATAATAAAAAAATAAAAACTTTATATTAAGCTTAGTTCTAAGTTAAGATAATTCTATAAAAAAAAAAAAAAAAAAAAATTAATCTTTATTTAGGCTTAGTTCCAAACTAGGATAATTCTAAAAAAATAATAAAAAAATAAAAACTTTATATTAAGCTTAGTTCTAAGTTAAGATAATTCTATAAAAAAAAAAAAAAAAAAAAAAAAAAAAAAAAAAAAAAATCCCAAAACGCGTTTTCCGCGTTTTGGACATTTTTTGTCGAAATACACACAAAACGCCCAAAACGATGTTTCGGGCGTTTTCCGTTTTGTGTACAATTTTTTTTTTTGTTTTCCAAAATGCGTTTTCGAAAATGGTAAAGAGAACGCGTTTTTAGCGTTTTCGAAAATAAAAACAGAAAACGACCTCAAAACAGCAAACAGAACAGGGGCTTAATATTTTATTTCAAAAATCAGGTCATAATTAATTATATATTTTATTGTCTATGGTAACAAGTCACAATTTTTAGGTCACAGCTTATTATGATCACAAATTACAATTTGTTAGGTCACAAGTCATAAATTAGGTCATAAGTTCATGGTCACAGTCACAATTTATTTCTTGGTCACAAATTTCGATTTTGTAGGTCTCGATTTTTTTTGATTGCAAATCTCAAGTCAATCGGTCACAACATAACAAATTACGAGTCACAATTTCTATATTGATCACAAATCACAAATTTTATTGGTCACAATTTCTTCTCGGATACAAATCAATAATTTTTTAAGTCACAATTTTCACAAATCACTAATTTTCTTAGTCACAAATTATAAATTTTATAGGTCACAATTTATAAAATTATTTGGTCGACTCGTTTTTTTTATCACGATTTATTGAATTAGTTGGCCACGATATATTTTTCGGTCACACACAGCAAATTTACTTCACAGTCACAATTTATCAAATTATTTGGTCACAACTCATTTGTTTGTCACAAATTGTAGATTTAATAGGTCACAATATAATCATCAGTCACAAACCACAAATTTTATAAGTCACAAATTTTTATCATAATAATTAATTGGTTACAATTTATTTTTGGTCACATTTATCATTATGAGGTCACAATAATTGAATTAAATCCTTCATCACCCTCTCTCAGCCCCTCAACCACTAGCGTCGACGATGACTTTCGACCACCACAACCACCACTACCGTAACCTGTAATACGACCACCATCATTCACTACCACCTCCAACGCCACTGTCAACACCACAGCGATGAACACTACCACAATCCCCAAACACCCTATCCTTGTCGCAGCCGATATTCAACCCACACCACCTCTTCCAACGAATCACCACAACCACCACATCCGATGAATCGACAACCAGAGCACCACAATAGTCCACACCTCCAACAAATCGAACGTCACCACCACCTAGACCACCACGACACAGACCACCACACATCGCGAACCACACCCCCATCAACCAAAAGCCACATCACTACCAACCAGAAGATATACCAACGCCGCCAGAAGCCATACCATCGCAAGAAACTACACCGCCTGCACCATCAAAATCTCACTGCTGCTGCTGATACCACAACCACCACAATCACTTACAATTTTTTATAATGAAATATTTCAAAAAGTTACCCAGATCGAAGGAACTTTACACTTTCTTTGAATTGAACGAGCAAAACGTGAAGAGCGGCGGCATTATCTCTGTTGAAGAGAGTGGTAGCATCATCGTCGCTGAAGAACAGCGCATCATCATCGCTGCAGCGGCAGCGGCGGTGACAGGACCACCACGACACAGGCCACCACACATCGCGAACCACACCCCCATCAACCAAAAGCCACATCACTACCAACCAGAAGATATATCCCCGCCTCCAGAAGCCATACCATCGCAAGAAACTACACTGCCTGCACCATCAAAAGCTCACTGCTGCTACTGATACCGCAACCACCACAATCAATTACAATTTTTTATAATGAAATATTTCACAAAGTTACTCAGATCGAAGGAACTTTACACTTTCTTTGAATTGAACGAGCAAAACGTGAAGAGTGACGGCATCATCTTAGTTGAGGAGAGTGGCAGCATCATCGCTGCTGAAGAGCAGTGCATCATCATCGCTGCAGTGGCAGAGGCGACGACAGGGACTCTGTAGAGATTGCGGCTAAAAAAGGGACTTACAAATGGTGTTGCCATCGCAGGAGAGAGGTGGCGGCATCTTTGGAGGCAGCGGCGGAGATTGCAAAGGGGGAGAGAAACAGAGGATTATAAAGATAATGGAGGATAGAAAGAAAAATAAAATTTGTTTTGAGTGGAGTGGGGGACGTAGGCCTAGTATGATTAATATAATATAATTTTATCATATTATTAATAATATTAAATTTTTTTAATAACAACCTGATTTTAGTATAAAAATCTTAAAAGTTTGCTTTTTGAAATTGGTTGTTAAAATGTAGGGTGTGGTATAATTGCCTCTTTTCCAATTTCATTTGGGTTCACAAGACTTCAATAGTAATAAAATTTTGGGACATTTACAAAAATACCCAATTTTAAGTATCAAAACTGAAATTTACTTCATTTAAAAAAAATCACAATATGATACTTTTTTAAATTTGTGATTTATTGATATTTTACGTCATTTAAAGTATCATAATTTGATACTTCTCAAATATTTATAATACTTCTTCAAATTTTTATGATACTTTTGTACTTTTTTTTTATAATACTTTATACTTGGGATATTTTTCATTTTATTTATGATATTTTTCAATTTATTTGTAATACTTTTCACAGGCGCAATTATTTTTTCATTAATTTTTTATTTTGCATTAAAATTAAGTTTTCGTAAGAAAAATTAGTATTTATTGCAATTAATAGTTTTTTAGTTTAAATTGCCTAGATTTTATTCTAAGAATGGGGATTTTAATCGAAAAAATGTTTTTATTATGAAACTACGGAATAAGAGATAACTGTAAACAATTTTGTAAGAGATGAAATGTTGAAAAGCTTCCATATATTATTTTCCGTATCATAGTACCCTAAAACACAGATTGTATTGTACCTTAATAATTTATAACATAAAGATAAGGTTAACGAAATCAAATATCCAATGATCCGTCGATTGGGATAGTAATTAAGTCGATTTCTTAACCTTTTTTGGGGTCAATGATCAAATTGAATCGGACAGATATGTTTGTTAAATCCAAGGTTGATTTGATCACAGAGAAACTGTTGGAATTGAGGTTTTAAGTTGATTGGGCCAACTTTGACCAAATATTTTTGTGGATCCATCATTCATTTGACTTAAAACTTTGTTTCATCGTGTTCTACTCTTCGAGTAGATATTCATAGTAAGTTTGGTTGCTCAAAATCAAATCATTTACGATTGAATGATAAATTATAGTCAAAAGTTGACGCCTTGAAATTGGAAGTTGATAATTAAAATGAATGTGGGAAAGAGTATTACACAAAGAAAAATGAAAGGAACCTAAACCAATTTACAATCAGTTCAATAAATTGAAAGAAACATTTATCTATACCTTGACATTTGGGTTTGGACCCGAAAGAATATCAATAGTCTTTGAAGGGGGAGAAAATCTACATACTAGTGGGTTAGGCCAAAGTTCACACACGCGCCGCTGCCGATCAACTGCCATGGTATGGGCCACGGGTCGTGAGTTTCGGTTCTTAGATTAGGCCTGGCCAAATATATATTTTTCGGACAAAATAAATTAAAATAATTTTTTTATTTTAATTATTTATTTGAAATGTTGTGTCTATTTACACTTAAAATACACAACTTATAGGTGTGTCTTTTCGTTCACACCTTTCGAAACAAAACGTCAATCTATAAATTGACCCCCTACTTCAGAATTCTTCACTTCAAATTAATTTTGTCATCCTGCTTTCTAAACATTGTTTCGCACTTCATCTTTGCCTTCGAAAATACTATTCTACACTTCGTTTTTGCCATTCTAAAGTGATAAGTGCATTTTATACACTTTTCTATATATCTAAATTAGAATAAATTATTGTCATTCTTAGATAATTATTGCATAATTGTTTTATATTTGTTTACATTGTATGAATTTTCTCAAACATGGAAAATGAAGCAATAAAGTGGAATAATGCATATTTGGAAGTCAATTAGAGCTAAAAAGGGGAAAATGAATGTTGGTGCTGTCAACCGGAATTTTCAATGAAAGGTAAGTATGAGAAACCAAAGTTCACGAGCTTAATTGAAGATGTGGAGAGTAGAAAAGCTGAAATTGAAGAGATTAAGAAGTTTGGGGATTCAATTGCACTAATTAGAAGATGGAGGACTTGGGAATGAGGACTTAAAAGGATTCAAAGATGAAAATTGCAGCTGAAAGTATTACCACGTTGTCACCAAATTTCGGAGGGTGTGGCGGCGCGATCAACATGCAATTAGTCAGATTGCAAAATCTATAACCACGCTGCCATCGAAAATTGGCCCGAGTGGCCGAGCAGTACATATCGGCCCAGAAAGTCAGGCCCATGCGCAAATTTCTGCCATGAATTCTTTCCTTATCCACATAGGTTTTTTTTTTACAACTATAAAAGGGAATTCTTGTGCACGAAATTGGGGACCTTTGCAGAGCTTAAAAACATCATAATTCCACGTTCTTATCATACAAATCTTTTGAGGAAATTAAAGGCAAAGACTCGAGAATTGAAGATTATCAACGGAAAGCGAATTCTTGGTGAAAGACTTCTTTTCTTTTGTTAAGTTGATAAACTCAATATGCGTAGTTATTTATGTTCCTGCGTATTTATTTCTTTATTGATAAACTCTTAATTTTATAGTTGAGATATTCGATGTAGCTGAGTTTTACGACTTTAATTCTGTAATTCTAGTTTTGCATTATTGATTGCATGTGTTGATTTTATTTTGTATTTAATGCATGAGTTAATTTGTGACTAATTCATAATTTAATGGGTGCTTTCATAATTCGAGAGGTGAGTTAACACTTAGATCAAAAAATAAAATTTGGTAATTGGACAAACGATAGAAATATTCGTTTGTTATTTTTGCGATCATTACATGAATTCTTGTGTCTCATGCACCTAGTCATTATGATCTCTTGTTCGTTAACACAGTCGACTGACAGGGTTGAGTTAATTTAAACCCGAGAGGAAAATTTCTTATGCATAAGTGAATTCGATCGAACATTATAATATGAATAAAACTAGATGATTGGAGTTAAAAGTATTGACTAAGTGAAATCGGATGTCCCAACACTTACAGACATCAATTTAAAATATTTTAATATCTTTTATTTTCTTTTGCCTTTTAATTTAGTTCTATTCAAAAATCTCAAATCCTACCGCTCAAATAAGGCGAGAACTAACACAATTTCGATACTTAATTACAATATCCGTGTGACGATAACTCTGACTCAAAAAGTCAACTTTATTACTTGAATGTGACATCGTACACTTTCGATTTAGCACACATCATAAAGGAGTACAAAATATTTTCATGTTTGTTGTTTCTTGCAGATTGTAGTGTTGTGACCACAAGAAGGGATGATGTATCTTGAGAGGTGATTGCCGTTCATCCGTGAGGATCGTGCGGGGCAAATTCATCTCAAGAAAATAGAGTTTATCGCTCGCCTCGATCTATTCTGTTCCTCGATTTCATAATATCACACTCTTTTTCTAGTAAGTTTGTTTATTTTATTTTCCCGAATATATTTGCATGTTAATTTACCCAACAGAAACTACTAAAAAGAAAAAGCAAGATCTAGTGATCTTTAAAATAATTGTTCATTTTAAAATTAACTCGTTTATTTAAAAGTAAACATTTTTATAAAATGCATGTGTGCATGATGATGTGAATCGAACAAACATGCTTCTAAGGCATCTAGTGTTGGAAATTACACACAAATTCCTCTCTAATTAACCTCACAGAAATTTTGATGTTCAAGAAATAATTGAGCCAACAAGAAAAGAAAATAACAACGCAAAATTTACGTGATTCGACAACTTGCCTACGTCCACGGACCGCCAAAGTTTCACTTTATAATAAATTATTACAATTATATATAATTTGCACTCACCAAACTCTCAAGTATTGAAAGAAAAATAATCAAACTTTACCACATCTACCAATTTCTACTTCTTTGTACAACCCACAAAGAACTTAAGAAAAATCAAGAGTTAGGTTACATTTTTCCTCACAAAACTCTCTAATCAATGTGCTCTACAACAAAAGAAAATAATACGTGTATTTATATTGAACAAATCACGTCATGACTGTATTTCACTTCGACATGGACTGTGGAATTGATTTCCTTGATCAATTGCTCTTCTCAAGATTTAATCCACCCAGGACACGTAATCAATAACAACAAATTTCATAATTTACTTTTCATTAGAATTCATATCATAATTCAGTTGAATTACAAAACTTATTCTCCAATTACAATTAAAGTCCTTCAACTCTGACAATTTGAGGCAACTACCCAACACCTACAAGCTCATCATTATTATAAAGAAAAGGTTGTATGCTAATTAGTTAATGGCAGTTGGATAGAATTTTTACTTTTTATATAAGAGTTTTTTTCGAGGAGATTAACTTATGTCACTTTTTTTAAAAAAATCATTTAGTGAAATAAATTATTTTCAAAGTATTGTTCAAATATGTTAAAATATTTTATTTTATTTTATTTTCAAAAATCGTGTCAAGCCCTAATACCAACAAAGCTTCCCTTTTGCCTCTTTCGATCTCTGTTTTCCATTATTCAAAAAAATCGTGTTAACAAATTTTTTTTTTTTTGTATGAATTTTTCGATTAGTAAAGCTAGACTCTGCTATATAAAGTATAAACAATTTCCAGAATTTTTTGTTGGAACTCGCACATCAAATGTTGGACTCTTAGAAAACAAAGTGTTTGTATTGGTAGAATAGTTATAGCAAAATCAAACTAAGACGATAGATGCTATTTGCGTCTTTTGTTGAATCATATAAGAAGTTCAACATCATGTGAATGACATTAATGCATAATCTTTTCAAGAAGCTGCACTACTACATGGTTTACTAGTTGGAGATGATAATCATGAATTATGTGTGAAAGAAGCTTCATGACGTGATAAATCGCAAGTGTACGATATCTCACTCAAGTAATAAAGTAGACAAAATAGTCCGAGTTATTGTTCCCACGAGAATTGTAATTAAGCACAGAAATATGTTAATTTTTGCTTTATTTGAATAGTCGAATCGAGATGAATTATCTAAACTAAAATAGAAAATTAAACTAAATTAAAGCAAAATAAAAGATTACAAATTTGAATTTTCTAAATTAATGTTTGAAAATGTTGGGACTTACGATTTCACCATAATCAATACTTTTAATTCCAACATTCAAGTTTTGTTCATATATGTGTTCGATCGAATTCACTAATGTCTATTGAAATTCCTCTCTCGAGTTTAAATCAATTCTACCTAATTAAGTCAACTACATATCTTTACAGAGGGTCAAAATTATTATTTAACTAAGTGCATGAAACATAAGAATTCAATATTGATCGCATGCAACCACAAATTCATATATCTATCTTTTTTGTTGAAATTGTCAGATTTATTACGACGATCTAAGTTGTTAGCTCACTTATCGGATAATGAAAAAAACACATTATATCAATGAATAAGTGATCAAGTTATTCATGCATTAAACACAATAAATAAATCAACTCATGCAACAATATGCAAAACTCTAATTATAAAATTAAAAGCGTAAAATTAAGTTACATCATTTGTTCCAACTAAAAGATTAATTGTTCACCAATAAAAAATATAAAGCGCAGAAATTAGAATTACTACGAGTGTATAGTTTATCAAATTAATTGTACCAAGAATTTGCTCCTCATTGATAATCTTCGATTCCCCCGCATTTATCTTGATTTTCGCCTCCAAGAATTAGATGATAAAATGATGAATTATGAGGTTTATAGGCTGTGCAAAGGTTATAATTTTCGTGCCAAGAGGTTGTATTTATAGTTGGAGAATAGACCTAGTCGAAGAAGGAAAGTTGTCGAATCTGTGCGCGAGTCCTTTTTTGGTATCTGCACAGCGTTCAGTGTTTTGATCATATCTTTCTATTCCCTTATCCTATTGAGGTGATTGAAACTTAGTTAGAAATATAACTTAAATTGATGCAATTCTTCTTGAAATAATATTCTCCCAATTCGAACGTTTACTACCCTGAAATTAGGTCTCAAAGTCCAACTAGAAATCTGTACAAAATCTTGTGCGATTAGAATCAATTTATGGTAATATTCTTATCATATTCCATTTTTTTTTTATTTCTACTTGCATCCAATTGACTCATAATAATCTTCAAATTATCGTCTCGTGGTCCAAATCAATCATTGGATATTTGCAATTTGGTTCCTCGTGTTTAATTCTCTTTAAGTATTTTCCAGTTGACTTCATCAACTTTCAATTTGTCTCCAAATGTCATCTAATTGTGCATTATTTCCATTAATTGTTTCATTCGCGTGATCTTGAGATATTTTATGAAATATAAACAAATAAAAAATAATTAGGTAGCTTTTATTCTAAAACGACAATATATTATTCTAATTTTGACATATCATATCACTTCACAATATTAAATGTCATTTTTTTTTGTCGTTTATTTGCAACGATTTTGACTCTGTGTACTCTTAATACTCGCCTCAACTTAATGCGGAACAAAAAATGGCATACGATACGATACAATTCTAAATAAAGTGAATAATGGCATTGGTGAATTTTTTTTTTGGTCCAGGTAGAAGATGAAAAATATTTTTTGTATCGTGCACTACTTGTGAATGTTAGGTCAAGACAAATGATTGCTTCAGGAACAACATTTTCTAGAGTTGCAACTCATCTTTTACTTGGCAGACGAACTGTGCATTATAAATTTAAAATACATCCAGAAATCAATAGTGATGCGACATGTAGTATCAGTAAGCAAAGTGCTCTAGCTGAACTCTTTCGAATGAAATGATTAATCATATGAGATTAAGCTCATGTGGTAAGTCGTTATGTCATTGATTCATTAGATAAAATGTTATGTTATGTGATGTTAATGATTATGAATTTCCATTTGGAGGTAAAGTTGTTATTTTAAGAGGAGACTTTCATCAAGTGTTGCATGTAGTTCAGAGAGGCAGTAAAGAAGATATACGACAGGGACAAGTATTGTTAATTCTTATTTATGGCAATCTTTTACGAGAATAAAATTAGTCCAAAACATAAGAACTAGATTAGGTCTTTTTCTAAATTTTTACCTGATGTTGGAGATGGAATTGAGAAGCAACATTCATGTATATATTATGATACAACTTCTACGTGACATGACTATAGTTCTTGAAGAATGCATTAGTCCTTTAGAAAGAATAAAAATATGTTTGACAAACATGTTTTTTCCTATACAATTTCTCAAATCACTTTTTAACCATACACATTTTTTCTCTCCATTTTTCAACCACATATTTTATCTAGAAAATATAAAAAAATATATTTTTAAACAAAAAACTTTTAACAAATTTTCCCTTACTCTTATTTTGAGCGAAAGTCTGAGACAAAATAATTCGATTTCATTTATATAGATCAAACAAGAGAACACGCCACAAATTTTTGAACTTTCCAGAAACAAAGTTTTTATCAATTTTCAACATGTTTTCTTATTACACGCATATACTTAAGGTTTTATTTTATTTATTTTTTAAAATAAATGTAGGATCTTTACCTTGATTTCCAAAATAAAGAACACCAAGAACGTCAAAATAATGAATTCGATACCGAAATGTAGGCTCACGATCATATCATTGGGAAAATCAAAACCACATGCACTCTCAATCCAATCCAGAAGATAAACTTTTTCTTGACCCTTTTGAAGAAAAACCCCAAATTTTATTTTTGAGAGAAAACTAGAAAAAACCCTTTTCTAGAGAAAAATGCACCACCTCTTTTAAAAAACTTGTTGCACCCTTTTATAAAAATACCCAAGTTCAAAATTAACTTGTAAAAACATTTTAACAAATTTATGCAACTATTAAAAACTTTATTTCCCAATTGGTTTTAACGGTCGTAAGCCATTTTTTTTATTTTTGCCCCCGATTACTTTAAGTAATCCTCGAAATGCCACACAAGTTTATGTTAAACAAGATAGCATTTCTAAGGACTTATTTGTTTGGTTCTAAGCCAATAATCCCACATTCCTTCACCTTGGCTTAAACCAAACCTCCACCTAATCTAAATTTACCTTCACCTATTCCGAAAGTCCTCTTGGAAGCTTTCATCCTTCCAAGCCTTTTGATTTGATGGTTCAGGAGAAAACATCTTCACTTGCATTGCACTTTGAATCATCCTAGCTTCTCCACAACTTGTAGATTCCTTAATACCTGTCAAAAGAGAACACTCTTTTAGACTAATGGAATAAAAACTAGGATTAGAGTTTACCTGCCTCCTTTCACCATCTATGACTAATAGATAGTCATACAAGCTTTCTTGAGTAGCTTCTTGTTGAACTCCATCATTTTCAACAACTTCATCATTTTCTTGCTGAACTTCCTCAACAACAAATTCAAAATCACTATTTTGAATTTCACATCTTTGACCACTTGTTCCTTGGTCACTTGAGTTTATTCCAAACACCTTACCCTCCAAAAACTCACTTTCAAGTGAAGTTGGAGTTAAACCTGCAACATTGTTAGCAGCAACAAAAATACAAGAAAAATTATTTCCTTCATGGGCTATCATTTTGTCCATCAATTGAGTGTCTTCCTTTTGAATTATTTGTGAGCATGAATGATCTTGAATTACTGTTGTGCCAAGCATATAATAAAGTCTATTTCTCAATATTCCTTTAATCACAATGTCATTACCTTTACATACTAACATATTATCATTCTTCGTTTCATAATGAAAACTAGACATATGCAATGTGCTCAAAGAAATAAGATTTTTGGATAAAGCAGGTATATGCCTCACCCCAGTTAGAACTCTAACCACCCCATTATACATCTTGACCACAACTTCACCTATTCCCATCACAGTACAAGACTCACCATTCCCTAAATACACATTATCCCCATCTATCTCTCTATAGGTCTTAAACCAAGCTTTATGGGAGGTCATATGATAGGAACACCCTGAGTCAAGTATCCACTCTTGATTCTGCTCACCTAACATCACATTTAACACTCTCAATTGATCATCATCATTCCCAAAAGCCCCAAAAGCAGTATTACTCTAAGCTACATCCCGCAGCCCCTCTTTCTTCCTTAGCCACTCGTAGCAATCTTTCTTAAAGTGTTCCGTTTTACCACAATGAAAGCACTTATCTCCATCTCTACCACTACCCTTGCCCTTCCACTGTTCCTTACTCTTACCCTTATTCTTGTTAAAGTTCATAGCATTTGAATCTTTCTTACCAAATTTACCTTTAACAAAATAAGCCGTTTCATTATGGACAGCTTTCTCCTCCAAATTGATTTCTAATGCTTTAGACCTAATCGAAGCAGTGACATTTGCAAGAGTGATGGTATCCCTTCCATATTTAATAACATTTTTAAGTTCTTTGAAAGATTCTGGAAGGGAATTTACCAAAATTATAGCTAATTGATCATCTTCGATTTTCTGTCCACTGTTCGTTAAATCTAAAGTCATTGTAGAAAATGCATTTAAATTTGTTTCAAGATCTTTGGATGGGTCCATTTTGAAACCAAAAATTCTTTCTAAAAGAAAAATCTTATTAGGAACAGTTTTAGCAGCATAAATTTCATCTAGCTTATTCCAGATTTCTAAAGCAGTTTTAGAATCGTTTACCTGCCTCAGAACATTATCTGAGAGATGAAGAATCAGAGTGCTATATGCCACTTCTTGAATTTCAGCTACTTCATCAACTTTGGCTAATAATGCCTCTGGCCATTCGAATTGTTCCTCCAATACCTTTGCAACCCTTTGTTGCACCAATACTGCTTTCATTTTCTTTTTCCAAAGGGAGAAATCCCCTTTACCATCGAACTTCTCCAGCTCGACCCTAGATCCCATTCTTGAAACCATTGTTCAAAAACATCGTTGCTCACCGAATGATACTTATCACTCCCCCTTGTAAATTCCAACAAGTAAAATAACCACAGCAACAAAATCGGTATACAATGCAGAATTTACCCAAGATTAACACCTAATCTTGTAACCTTGCATACCCCCAAGATTAACACCTAATCTTGTCAAAATATCCCCGTGAATATAATTCTCATGTCAACTCAGCAAGAAGACCTCCTATCAAACCCAAGATTAATACCTAATCTTGTAAAATTCAATACACCCAAGATTAAAACCTAATCTTGTCAAACCCGAACCTCAAGGAATCCCCAATTTCTAGCCCTTCCCCGATTTGTTCACAAAACCCCGAGCTCAGAAATTATCCTAAATGTTCGTACAACTACAATAGGAGTCTTCAATGCACAGTTCAATCTCAAAAAATCAAACTAACGAATCATGCAAAAAACCATTTGCAAACCTCAACCAATATCCAAATTGAATTTCGTGAAACGGACTTCGAATATGGACTCTGCAGGTCCTGTAGAACAATCTGTCAAAAAACGTCGCCGGAGCCTCGCCGGAAAACACCACCGTCGCCGGAAACCGCCACTGCCGCCGTCGCCGAAAAATTTTGCCCGATACACTAGAAGATTCTCCTCTCCGTCACGAGTCCAATGGCTCAAACCGTTCGTTGATTGGAGTTTCCTACCGACGGGAATTTCAGTTTAAAGTTTCGGTTGAACTTTTGATTTCCGTCGATTTCGCCGCCTTCCTGCCGCCGGATGCCTCCCAGCTTCCAGTCGAGTCTTCCCCACGACTCCGCGGTTCTACTGGTGCCTTTACTTCACCGGATGGATGGCCGGAAGTCAGATCTTGAAAAATGGCAGAGAACTCTTTCGGTTGGCACTCCTTCTTCTCGGTTTCCACAGTTATTTCTTTGCTTCACCGATTTCCTTCTTGGTCGGTACACTTCTTTTCCACCGGCTTCACTTCTCTTCCAGCCTTCTCTCTCGGTTTTTTGCTTCGGTCTCCTGGACGGTTTCTACAGATTTTTGACTTGCGTTTTCTTGTTACACGGCTTCTTCTCTCTGTTTTTCAGATTTCTGCCTTGCCTTCGGACGGCTGATTCAGTTTCTTCTCAGATCGGTGCAATGCTTCAGCCCCTTCCTTTTGTCGGTGCTTCAGTTTTTCTTGTTTTTCTTCGGTCTCTGCACGACAATTTTGATTCACTTGGTAATTCCTCCTCGCTCTGATACCACTGTAGGATCTTTACCTTGATTTCCAAAATCAAGAACGCCAAAGTAATGAATTCGATACCGAAATGTAGGCTCACGATCATACCATTGGGAAAATCAAAACCACATGCACTCTCAATCCAATCCAGAAGATAAACTTTTTCTTGACCCTTTTGAAGAAAAACCCCAAATTTTATTTTTGAGAGAAAACTAGAAAAAACCATTTTCTAGAGAAAAATGCACCACCTCTTTTAAAAAACTTGTTGCACCCTTTTATAAAAAATACCCAAGTTCAAAATTAACTTGTAAAAACATTTTAACAAATTTATGCAACTATTAAAAACTTTATTTCCCAATTGGTTTTAACGGTCGTAAGCCCTTTTTTTATTTTTGCCCCCGATTACTTTAAGAAATCCTCGAAATGTCACACAAGTTTATGTTAAACAAGATAGCATTTTTAAGGGCTTGTTTGTTTGGTTCTAAGCCAATAATTCCACAATAAAAAACTCAACCCTTAAATTTTTGTAACTCTGCACTTGTGTAAAGTTAATTTTTTGAGAAGTGGTTTTGTGAAAAGTAATCTTTTGGAATGCATCGTTTAAAAATAGAAAAAAAATATGGAAAATGTATTACATATTATGGAAGTGGTTTTGTGAAAAGTAATCTTTTGGAAATGCATCTTTAAAAATAGAAAAAAAAATTTGGAAAATGTGTGTGTGTGTGTATATATATATATAGAATAAAATGCTTTTGGAAATGCATCGTTTAAAAATAGAAAAAAATAATGGAAAATGTAGATTTTTTTTTATTTTTTTATTTTAAGAATATATGATAGAAAATGCGTGTGAGAAAAAAATTATTTTGAATTGAAAATATTTATCAACTTGTTGAATTATTAAGGGATTCTACATACGAGTGGTGAGAAAGACAGAGCTAGCATGTGAAGTTTGAATTTTTTTTCACATGATTGTTCGAATTATTTGATTTCTCAATAATGCATCTGTTTGTACTATGACTAAACTTAAACAAACATGGCATAGATGTAAAGGGCTAAAATTAAAGAGTTTTAATACTAATTTTTTAGCACAATGACAGAGCTAAACCAGGAATGAATTTTTCTGCAAATTATTGACTGCTTTAGCATGATACCATAGAATCCTAAATTGCGCTATGATTTTTTCCCTCTATTATTTCGAATACATGTTATTTACGTATGAAAGATATACAACAACCTCAGTTCTGTTTAATCAGTCAATTTTATCTTATGTAATGTAACGCCTAACAAAAGTTGTTTCTTTTCGGGCGATCAAAATCTCGATTCTGCAAAACAACATGCACATAATTTGTACACCTTTTAACATGAAATGATGAATACTGCTCTGTAGAATCACGCACATTTTTTAAATCACTTTTTAATTAAATATATTGTATCTCGAAAACATAAAAAATTTAGAGATTATAAATCAGTTCACGAGTTGACGTGTCACCACGTGATATACAAGATGATAAGCTTTCATGACATATCGTGGATAGTTCATAGTTTCCACAAGTTTTCTACATGTATCCATACATCTTTTCGATTCAAGTGCAGAAATCCACATGGTTATGGGCCTCTTTTGATACTTTTTGACTGGCTCAGTGTACTCGAGATTCTTGCCAATGTATACCCATGCTTTTGTTCGTGTCTTTTGCCCGACAGCATTCTGAATCATATACTTCAAAGTCTTCACTCTTAACTAATTATGATAGCCTAGTGAGAATCCAGTTCCAGTTAAACGGGAACCTATGAATTGTGAATTTCAATTTTATAAACAATAATGATGTTCGAACATAGTCGTTAACAGATCTGTTTACCAATACTGATGTGGACTGGTGACATGGCGTGAATTTGAGCTGAGGGATGATGAATTGCTTTAATTTAAAGGAAAATTCTATTTCATGTGAGTAGGGGGCAAGGTTGGGGTCACACTTGGGGTGCATGTAGCATAACCCTAATTTAAAATACCCGGTTAAATGAAATGCAAATTTAGGTGAAATGAAATTTTTCCCAAAAATACTTCATTTCCCTCTTTTTCTCACTCACTCATCCGCCCTGTCTCCTCCCAGCTCCAACCCATCATCGCCTCCCCAGCTCTCCTCTTAGCTCCAAACCACCGCAAACCATCGTCACCGCATTTCAGCTTGAAATCCTCCCAGCTCTAAACCACAACCATCTTCTTCTAGCTCCACCCCAAACACGACCAGAAGGGTAAAGCAATTTGGTGGCATTTGGTCCTGAATATTTTGAAGAAACTCTCTCAGATTTATACGACGGTAAGTTCATCTTCAACAATTTATACATCTTGAAAAAATTTCACACTCTATTTGATATTTTCTGTATGATGTGAACTAGCCTTTCGAAATGTTAGAAATTCATTTTTGTTTCCGCTTACTGTATCTGTTCTGTGTACCTCGCCCAGATTCAGAGCTCGTCGTCCAACATCACGACCGTAAACCCATTTTCACGAAGGTACGTTCTCTGAAATTAGCTGAAATTGGGGATTTAAATTATTGATTTTAGATTGCTATTTTTGTGTAACTGAGGGTTAATATGATGATACAACTATGAAAAAAGTTATACAATTTGTATGTGGCTGAGTTGTGAATTCTAGCTTCTGTAATGATATTTTAGTTGGTAATGTTTATTGTTATGTACTTATAATTTTGATTTCAACAATCAGTATGTCAATGTATTTGTAGTATGAAATTTTGATGTTTAGGATGACAATAAACAAATCAAAGAACGTAGGAGTATGCCATGGTTGTAGAAGGGCATGTCACTTCTTCGGGGAATGTCCCAAAAAAAACTCGATGTCCATGGTGTGCTATTGAATTCCTTAAATGTTTTGAGGTGGAAAAAGAGACCAAGAACAAAGAGAAGTTATTCGAATGTTGCACTTTGAATTGTGGATATTTCGAGTTTATCAAACCAGCAGAAGCCGAATCAAGTTGAGTTGTCGGCTATGATGATGACGAATCTACTAATTTGGCGAGCAAGGATGCAATGGAGGATTTCTCTGCCATGTCCCAAAATCTAGCTCGAATTTTTGCTAACGAAACAGTCGAGATATCAATGACGGTAACAATTCGCAAGGATAATGGAAGTGCAGAAGGCAATGCGAAGGGAAAGGAGTCGGCATAATATAAATTACGCATGGTTATTAATGTTTAAGTTCCACTTTAATATTTACAGTTGGAGGATGTTTCAGTTTGTAGGAATGTTTTAGTTTTAATGTATTGAATAAATACGATTTGGTTTAGTTGATGCATTGAATTGATATTTGAAATACAATAATTAACATGTTAATGTAAATAAAAGTTTGACTATTGCATACAAATCAAAATGAATGACACGAAATTAAATAATACATAAGGGCAATATTGTGAGAATTCTTTTTAACGTAAGATCACTGCATCTTCTAATGATTCTAGTATAAAATACCTCCATCACACATCCATGCTACGATGCTTGGACAGCCCTGTTAATTGCCATGGTAGTTCTGCTGTGAAAACCCATCAAACTTGCCCGCACCCTACACAATTACAACATTCATAAGTTACAATAACATGTGAAGTGAAGCAAAATTAATATGATAGACTCATCTCTTAGATTAAGTGAACCCAATATAATCTACCTAACCTGTAGCAATTGTGAATATGAGAAGGTCAGCAAATAATATTGCTATATTGCATCAACGGGACAGACAGGTACACTAAGGGGCAAGTTAGTACTAGGCGGTCTAGTAACTTTTTTTGATTTCGAAGTGGACTGCATGTATACAGGGGAACAAGCAATTAGTTTAAACAAATATGTATCTTATTTGAAAATAATGCCGACTAAGTAAAATTATACCTTGATTCTCTTTGAAGTCAACTCCAATGTACCCTTTTTCCAGAGTTTCTTAGGGGCACCCTTGGTTCTAGAATAATTCGGATCAAGTAGTAATCCATTTTCTGGATTATCTGAAGCTCCACGATTAAGTTTCTGACCGAGTCAAACGCTGGGACAGAATGTTACTTCCAGTAATTGACTTTTCTATGAGTAGCTCTCGCTCTCGAAATTCAATCCACTTCATAACATATCCAGTTCTCTCCTCATCATCTGCAGCGAGGTCGACGACGTTGGCAAAGGATTGACACATCTTATCATACCTGAACTGCGAAGGAGTGCTCTTCAAACCATCATAATTCACTACGACTCTGGTATGAGCTCGACTAACGTCTCTTCTCCATCTCCTCAATATGTACCTCTCTGGAACTATATCAACTTCATTGTGGATCAAAACTGTAACCACATGCCTACATAAAATGCCTCGGAACTCAAATAAATGGCAGCTGCAACAAATATCACAATTGTCCCTTTAAAACGTCACTGAGAATATTTTTTTTCCTCATACGGTCATTGATCATCACATCTTCTTTTACTTCATACGTGGTCCTCGAACATCCATCCTGGCTGGAAATGATCTCAAAATATACCTTCCCGGTGAACTCATTTTGGAATTCCCTAAATTTTGTTATTGTATACACAGCCTGAAATTGCTTCTCCATTTTATACATAGTTGCACATGGCACCATTTGAGAGTATGATTTGAAATCAGCCTAAAACTCTTTTTCAACCTTGTTTCGTAATGCTTGTTCATATTGTTGCAAGAACTGCTTAAGTGAGGTCTTCGAATGTACATACCCATCAAAAAAGGCATTCATACTCTCACTTCGTTGAGTAGTGGACATCCCAGCCCAAAAGAATTTTTTTAGAAAACAAGGTACCCAATGACCTCTTTCTCATACAATCTTGACAACCATGCATTCTCATGCAATGATATGTATCAATCATCAATCTCCAACCTGCTTCAAACTCTTGCACCGTTTGTGAATCATACACCATTACGTGTATGGTTGAAAATAACAAAGCCTTATCAACGTGGTAACCTAACTTCTCAGGAAACTTCTTCAATATATGCCATAAACACCACTGATGCTTCGTATTCAGAAAAACGATTTGAATTGCATTTTGCATTGCCTGGTCCTAATCAGTAATTATTCCAAGGGGAGCTTGGTCGTGCATGCATTCAAGTCATGTCCTAAATAACCATACAAATGTGTTTGTATCCTCATTTGACACCAACCCACACCCAAGTAGCACTGACTGTCCATGATGGTTTACTCCAACAAAAGGGGCGAAAAGGCAAATCATACTTATTTGTGAGATATGTGGTATCAAAGGTAACAACATCACCAGACTCCTTACATGCCTGCCTACACCTGTTATTTGCCCAGAACACATTCCTTAGCCGACACTCTTCATCCAAATCCATGCTGAAGTAAAAGCCAGAGCAATTCGCTTGCATCTTTGAAAAGTAGGATTGTATTGCTACGGCATCTCCATCTCCAAGACTTAACCTCATAACCTTTTCAATATAGTTTCTACAATCATTTTCTGTACTAGTGATATTCTCGTAACCACCTACTTCCACAACAACAGAATTGTAACTTTTATGCAACCGAATCCCAACCACATCATTAATTTCAAGCCTCCTTTTCACATGTGCACTCAATTCTCGGTTGCATCGAAATAACCTTGACTTAGAAGGACTTGTTCTATGATTATGCTCGAGATAAACTTTGTTAATCCTCCACGTTCCATTCATATCTGATGAAGCCATCGTCCTGGCTCTACAACCATATTGAATGGTGGCTTGCGGCTTCAGCGAACTTGTTACAGTACTACTTCGATGACCTTCACAGCTGCATGTGTAGGTCACATTCGTTAGAAGCCCATCATCACCCCGTTTTGAATTCCTCTTTCGTATTGGAAAGCCTACTTCATATGCCTATTTCTTGTAAAAATCAAGCATTTCTTTTTCATCCTTAAATTTCATCCCTTCCTTAGGAACATTTGCAACAACTCCTGATAACATATCATTCTCCGTTAAACTCAGATTTTCATCACTTGTTTCTCCCACTCCCACATTCTCACAACTTAAATCTTCCCAAATTAGCTTCCCTGTAATAATTTAAGGTAACAGGGGAACAATAAATATATCACAAATTTTAAAATACATTAACTTCAATAAGGTTAAATTAATTGCAAACCCAGTAGCTTCTTCATGAAATAACGATTTTCATTTCTCAAAACAAGTAAAATTTGAACTACCTACATTGATTTCATACAAAGTACATTGCACTTCCAAACACAAGTGTGGCTACACGAAGATAAAACTTTTGTTGGGGTCAAACATATCTTTTCCCGTCGTCACGTCCATGATCTCGAATGATTTCAGATGGAGCTTCGGGGTGGAGATCATGCAAAGCCTCTTAGATATTTGGGGAGTTGATAGCTTGAAGGAATTAATCGTACTTTCGTATATATATGTTTTGGGGTCGACAGATACAAACGACGGTGGCTGGGAGGATTTCGAGCTGGGAGGCGATGACAGTATTTTTCGGTAGTTTGGAGAGTTGAGAGGAGAGGTGGTTTGCAGTGGAAGGTGGTGACGGTGACGATGGTTTGCAGTGGTTTGGAGTTGAGAGGAGAGCTGGGGAGGCGATGACTGGTTGGAGCTGGGAGGAGACAGAGCGGATGAGTGAGTGAGGAAAAGAGGAAAATGAGGTATTTTTGGAGAAATTTTCATTTCGTCTGAATTTGCATTTCATTTAATCGGGTATTTTAAATTAAATTAATTCATCCTCCCTCAGCTCAAATTCACGCCATGTCACCAGTCTACATCAGGATCGGTAAACAGATCGATTAACGGCTATGTTCGAACAGCATTATTCTTTTATAAATGGGTTTTTTAGCTTGCAAAAATGTAATTTTTATGGTGGCCTAGTGAGTTAAAATAATTGAGAGTATCGTCACGAATCACGGTCCTCTAGTTTAAAACCAAATTGGGTGTCATGTTTGGCTGAGGGACGAATTCATAATTTATCAAACATGGCCAAGTTGAGTAGTGTTAGGTCAACACAGTGCTTGAATTTGCAACTACTCGACACTAGGTATATCATTTTCTAGGTAATGTAGTGTGCTTGTGGGTGTGGGACACCGTAAAGTGATACGAAAATGAAGAAAAGCATAGTAAAAATCAAGGCTTCATTCTCTTTACTGTTTTCAAGTCATTTTCTATTTAGAGTTTTCGAAAACACTGAAAACTTATTCTCTTCCCCATTTTTCCAAACGATTTTTTGATAAAAATAAATTCCAAAACACCAAAACCATTGTTTTGGATGTTTTCAATGAAAATTAAATAAAAGTTCAACGCGTAATAGTGCCAAGAGTTGAGGTAGCTCAACTTAGAGCAACACACATGTGACGTAAGGTCTCTCGTTCAATCCACCAACATTGCAATTCAAAACATTTTTTTCCCGATTTGAATAGTTTTCAATTAGGCTGGTCATTTCTCCAATTTCCTTCCCCTTCTCTTCCCTCCAACAATTTCCCAGCCTCCTCATTGGCTGAATGTGCCTCCTTCACCACACTAATGACATTCATGGTCAACGCTGAAGTTTTTCCGATGAGCAAGAATACAACCAAATTCAAAGCAAAAGTGCACAGGGAATTCATTTAGAAGATGATGAAATCGAAATGAAAACCCAATTGAGAATGGGTTTTCGATTGTGTTTGGGTCTACTTACCCATGTGCACGAATGGTAAAAATGAGATCTATTTGATTATGGGATGTTTTTCAATGGCGACGATGTAGGGATGACAATGGGGCGGGGAATCCCCAAACCCAACGGGGACCCGCCCCGAAAGGGACGGAGATCCCCAACAATGATAGGGATAGGTACTACTCATACCAAAAGGTGTACTTTCTTTTTTTGGAAATCCGTCTTAGAAATTCCACAGTGAAGTGTGCTTGGCTTTAAGCAATTCTATGATGGATGACCCCTGGGAAATTTTCTCAAAGAGCGTGCGAGTGAGGACAAAATATGTTGAAAAGACCATGTTGGTATAGTGGGACAGTCAGTCGTCGATCTATAAGGCAACCCGGGTTATTATAAATGGTATCAGAGTCGGTCGTCAGCCAAAAATCGGGAACTAAGTGCTATACGGGACAAGTGCTACGCCATAGGGGGGAGCCACTTCTTGAACCCGTAAGAGCCACCTCTAGAATCTCAACACCTGACAACGGATCCTCAGATGGTTTAAGCGCGACGAAGACGTCGCGATTCTAATAGGGGTGATTATAATACCCAGATCATGTAAAAGCTTAAAAGATTTGATAGGTATTACTCATACCAACAAGATATATCTTCTTTTCTGGAAGTCCGACGTTAAAAACTTCACAGTTAAACATGTTTGGCTTGACGCAATTCTATGATAAGTAACCTGAGAAATTTTCTCGGGGAGCGTGCGAGTGAGGATAAAATATGCTGAAAAAACTCATCTTGGTATAGTGAGAACAGTTTTCAATCTATAAGGCAAAACAGGTCATTACAGTCCCCCCACACCAAATGAAAAATAGTTTTATAATAGTAAATTGCTGGAGGTTAAAAAGAAGGGGGAAAAAATTAGATTTACGTGCAAATATTTTATTTGGTAATGTGTGGTTGTAAAAAAATCATAGGAAAAAAATGAGTTTTTTTTTTTTTTAAAAAAAATAGAAATAGGGAAAAAAAATGAGTTTTAGATAATGAGAATCAAATAAGGACTATTAGTGCTCGGTTGGTCCCAATTTTTTTTTTTTTTTTCCAAATTTATTTTCCATCACATATTTATATGAGATCATCATTTTTCATACTATTCAATCAAACATTCTCTAAAAATCCAAGATTCTTAAAAAACTTGAAAAAATATGGTTGAGATCAAACGGGAATCAAATTCTCATAAAATTAGATGAAAATCGACGGAGCTTATGTTTGACCTTCATTCAGGCTTCAAATCTTATAACTATTTTTTTTCTTTTTCTTTTTTCAAACTCATTTTCACATGATCCATATTTTTTTATGAAATGTTTGACTTCAACTCCACATTTGATTAACTTTTACCAAAATTAATAAAATTCTAATTTTAACATTAACCATACAGGGGGGAAGTGTAATTGAAAAAAAAAATGATGAAAATTATCATGTAAAATATATTGGTGAAAGAAGTTTAAGGAGAAAATGAATTTTAAAAAATGGATAGCTCTATTTGACAATCGTTTGTAAACAATTGTTTATAAATTGTGACATAACTATATTTCCTTGATCTATTTGATTGAAAATTAAAAATGGCGGACGAGAATATTTGATCAATCAAAATTGTTGATTTGATAAGAAATACAGTCCCGATCATCTACCCATGGTGAGTAAGTATTAATGTGTCCACTATGAGTGTGAAGCTGACACGTGTTCAGAAATTTTAAAACAATGAACACGTGGCAACAATACATTCATTGTGGGCACATTAACACCTGTCCACCGTGGGTAGGTGATCGTTTCCAATAAGAAATAATTAAACGAAATATTAACGCATATTTGTCTATAAACAAAATTTTGCCAAACACTTTTTTAATTTTATTTGTTCTTCTCATTCTCGAAAAAATAAATGGCTTGTATTGTTCCGTATAATTGTTCTTTATTGCAATATTTACAATTTATTAATTAATTTATAAATAATACAATATCTCAAATCATATTTTATTCATATAAATTTTTCTCTCAACTTTTTAATCGCATATTTTATCCAAAAATATAAATAATTAATAATTGCAACCGTGTTAAGGAAGAGGGACACTGTCTACTTCCCATCCCCCGTCCAATAGAATTTTTTTGCAAAAAGAAGTCATTTTAACACAGTTTGATTGATTTATAAATTGATTTATTTATAATTTTGATGTAAAATGTAATATTTGAAAGTTGAAAAGAGAAAATATATGAATTTTAAAAATAATTTGAAAAATTATATTATTTATAATCTAATTTATAAATTAATTTATTTTGGTTATAAGCTTTCACACGACAAGTCACATTCATCGTTACCGTTAGGAGGAGTTTGGAATTGACACGACGTGAAAGAGAGAGAGAGAGATATTATAGCAATAGAAAACAGATAATAATGTCCCACAACAATGAAGAGAAAATTTTAAAATTTTTACTTTTATTTTTTGATGTTGGTTTTTTTAGAATTAATTTTATAAAAGATAGTTTTTTTTTTTGAAAAGAATACGCGCAAAATAATTTTATTAAAAAATATGTTAAATTATTTTATATTTATTATTATCTTTTTAGGAGGAAATATAGGTTGGAAATAGGAATTCCTACCTCGAACCAAGTCAAGAAAAAGGGACCTAGCATACCTTACTATGTGAATGATCTAAAACCTACAAGTGAGTTTGTTATCAAACCCACTTGTGGACCATAACCCCCAATCCCCTCCCCCCTATGGGTGGGTGGGCAGTAGGGCCCATCCACCCATATTCAATACCCACTCGACACTTGTCGAGTGGGTGTCATATCTAGTGCCCATATGGACACTAGATCGGCTCTATACCTTACTATTACAACACCATGAATCCCACACTATGAGAAAATAGGAATTCAAACCTTGGACCAAGTCAAGGAAAAAGGATAGTCTAGCATACCTCAATATTAGGACACCATGAATCCCTCAGTGTTAGGACACCATGAATGCATTGAATGAATTTAATGATAGGCGATTTTGAAAAAATCTAGTGTGTGTTCGGCAATGAAGTGTTATAATATACAGAATTTTTAACATCATTTTTTAAACACATATATTTTTTCTCTCCAATTTTAACCACAAATTCTACCTAAAAAATACAATTAACATCAATCATTACATGTTATAATAGTTGCCGAACATGTCCCTAATCTAAAAAGGACTTAGCCTCCGTTTGAATATAAATTTATAATAAATGGCCTTGAAATTGAACTTGAAGCTTGTTAGGTTGTCTTACGGTTCATTTTACTCTGTCCAATAACATTTTAGCAATTTTAAATTAATTTATTTATATTTTCGAGGTGAAATATGTGGTCGGAAAGTAGAGAGAAAAAATTTATTTGGTTAAAAAGTAATTTGAGAGATCGCGTTGTCTCCATTTGGAAACCAAAATAAACTGACTTATAAAGCAGTGTATAGACTACACAATTTTTCAAACTATTTTTTTAACCACATATATTTTCTCTCTCTAATTTTCAATCACTATTTTTTACCTCAAAATCATAAATAAGTCAATTTATAAATCAAATAGTCTTACCAAACAAAGATTTGTAAATTATACGTTAAAGAATAGAGACAATAAGTAATTATTTTCTAATTAGTATTCGCTTGGAAAATTAATAACCGAGTAATTGTTAAAGCATCTCGAATGGTGGTATACAATAAAATTATTTTGTGATTTACATCCTGAAGTTAACCAGAATAGTCTCAAATGAGAAGATTTAAAGGAATTGAAAACTACATTTTCATTAAAAAAAAAAAAAAAAATCAAATTTACATCTTCATATGGATCCAATTCCACCAAAAAATAATTATTAATTCATAAAATATTGATGTAAGACATACAATCTAAATTTATTATATTAATTTACATAACAATTTAAATTTTTATATTAATTTGTACATTTTTTATATTTTTATTTTCTTAACCAAATTTCATTTTTTTAGATCGACTTGTTAGTCATATTTATATATATACACTAATAAGAAATAAATTAACATAAAAAAATTACGAGCTAAAAAATTATGCAAAAATTGATTGATGTAAAAGTGATTTCAAAAATGCTAATTTACACATATTTTTAATTTTTTATATTATCATGGGAAATGCTCTCAATCGGTTATCTAAAGACTAAAATGCGTAAAACATGACGAACCAACGATGTTGAACATCACACTTAAGCGTGACTAGGTGCGAAAAAATTCCTACAATGCTCAAGCAAAGCGCGTAAAATGACGAAGCGTGAAGGTCGAGTTTCGCGCCTAAAATTATGCTTAAGCGCATTTTTTAGAACATTACTCGCAAGAATGTGGTTAAAATGGAGAAAATAACCTATGTTTGGTAAACATTTGTTTATAAATTTTGTATATAAATGGACACGACGACATCTCATTGGTTGATTTTTCTTAAAAGTAAAAAATTTTTACTTGTCAAAGATTTTCGTCAATCATATTGACTTTTCAACAAAATTGATCAAATAGATGTGGACACGTCATCGTTTAATTTTTTTTTACTAGACCGTATGAAAAAAAGTGAAAATAATTTTTTTGGAGAATTCTGAGTGTTAAATTTTTTTTATTTAAAAATATGTTTTTTTTTTATATTTTCGAGGTAAATATGTGGTTGAAAAGTGAAGAGGTAAAATATTTGTGGTTAGAAAGTGATTTGAGAAATTATGTTGTTCAAAAATATATTTTTAGCAAGTATTTGATAAATAATTTATAAACAAAACAATTTTTTAAATCACTTTTTAATTACAAATATTTCATTCTTTAATTTTTAAACATATATTTTATCTCAAAATCATAAATAAATAATTTCATAAATCTTTACAATGTTTGCAAATGGAAGGTTAAAGTATATATTTGCAAAAGAGAGGTTAAAATCAAACCTGCTTAATCATTGTTACCAAGCAGGAAGTTAAAGAGGCAGCTTTTGCTTTATAAATACGGCAGACTTCTCTGAATCTTCTCTGCAAAACCTTACCGGTTGGTTGGTTGGTTGTTACTTGTTAGGGCTTTGTGTACACTACAGGCAGCACGAAAAATGGCCTCTCCTTCATCCTCTTTTTTCACTTATTTTACAGTTCTGATTCTCGTTCTGTTTGGCTCTCAACTTCTGGGCGGCTCCGCCTACCCCGCCACCAAGCACTACCCTGTCCGCCACCGCCGCCACATTGCCTCTCATAACTACAGAGATGCACTCACCAAATCTATTCTGTTCTTTGAGGGACAGAGATCGGGGAGACTTCCTCCTAATCAAAGGATCTCTTGGAGGAGAAACTCTGGCCTTTCAGATGGTTCTGCTGCTCATGTACGTGAGCATTTTTTCTTATGATCAATTTTTGCGATTTTTTTGCTCATTTTCGTGTTTAAATGACAATGCAGGTTGATTTGGTGGGAGGGTATTATGATGCAGGGGATAATGTGAAGTTTGGGTTTCCAATGGCATTTACCACCACCATGCTTTCTTGGAGTGTTATTGAATTTGGTGGGCTTATGAAAGGAGAGTTGCAGAATGCAAAAGAAGCCATTCGCTGGGCTACTGACTATCTTCTCAAAGCCACCGCTCACCCTGACACCATTTATGTTCAGGTTTTCACTCTTTCTTCTCTTATTCACCAATAGTATGTGAAATGTAAAATTTTGTTCAACCTTTCTCAGCGATAGTATGTGAAAATGGGTCGGTGACTTGCTGATTTATGCAGGTTGGGGATGCAGAGAAGGACCATGCTTGTTGGGAGAGACCTGAGGATATGGACACTCCAAGAAGTGTGTTTAAGATAGATAAAAACACCCCAGGTACTGAGGTTGCCGCTGAAACTGCTGCAGCTCTTGCAGCAGCCTCTTTAGTCTTTAGAAGAAGTGACCCCACTTATTCCAAGCTCCTTGCCAGAAGGGCCATCAGGGTATAATTTAAATATTAATATTAATTAACAATTAATACGCTAGATAGAATCATGCAACAATTTTGACTGAGATCCATGTTTGGTTTGTAGGTGTTTCAGTTTGCTGATAAGTACAGAGGTCCATACAGCAATGGCCTGAAGCACTATGTCTGTCCTTACTATTGTGATTTTTCTGGATATCAGGTGAAAATCTGGCCTTCACTATTATTTTCAACATCTGTAGTTGTACTAATGACCTTAAAAAAAGGAAATTTCATTTAAGTTTAAAATTTATGTGTATTGATGATCATTTAAGGATGAGCTGTTGTGGGGTGCTGCTTGGTTGCACAAGGCCACCAAGAACAGAATGTACCTTAACTACATTCAAGCAAATGGACAGACCCTTGGTGCTGATGAATCTGACAATACATTTGGTTGGGACAACAAGCATGTTGGGGCTAGAATCCTTCTTTCAAAGGTCACATTTTGAAATAAGTTTGCCCTCCCAACTATTCTTTTTCTAGTCTCCTTTCGTGATCATTCAAGTTATTACATTTGTGTTGCAATTTCAGGCATTTCTTGTCCAAAAGGTTCAATCCCTACATGATTACAAAAATCATGCAGATAATTTCATTTGTTCTCTAATCCCAGGGACCCCTTCCTCCTCAGCTCAGTACACCCCAGGTTCATCCCGAACCCGTCCTACCCTTTAGACCATTTTTTTATTATAACGTTCGTTCCTGTGTACCAAACATGTCCTTAGGAGTTTAGTTGACGACTCTATTCGGGTGGATTTTTAACTAATGGGGAGAAATGTTATTGTTATCAGGTGGGCTTTTGTTTAAGATGAATGACAGTAATATGCAGTATGTAACATCCACATCTTTCTTGCTGGTCACTTATGCTAAGTACTTGACCTCTTCCCACATGGTGGTTAATTGTGGTGGAGCCACTGTCACGCCAAAGAAGCTTAGAACACTAGCCAAAAGACAGGTGGACTATTTGCTTGGTGACAACCCCTTGAAAATGTCCTTCATGGTGGGCTATGGTGCAAGGTATCCACTCAGGATCCACCACAGGGGATCATCTCTCCCTTCCACAGCTACACATCCAGCCAAAATCCAGTGCTCCGCAGGGTTCAGTGTAATGAGTTCCCAGTCACCCAATCCCAACATCCTCATGGGGGCCATAGTCGGTGGGCCTGATCAGCACGATCGCTTCCCAGATCAACGGTCGGATTACGAGCAATCCGAACCGGCCACTTATATAAATGCACCTCTTGTTGGATCCTTGGCATATCTTGCTCACTCATTTGGCCAACTCTAAGAAATTTTTCATTTTGACTTTCCTTTTAGTTCACTTTCTATTTATCTGTTTATGGTGATTAGTACTAATCGTGATTATTAAGTTTTTGTGTTGTAGTCATAGCGTCCGTGATGATAATGGGATAGTTCGTTGGGGTCGGGTCGGATTGGGTGGCCGGGACTAAAGAGTTTTCGAGCCATAAAATATGTGCACAGTTGTTAAGGTTGCACAGTCTGCGATGTATACCTTATTAATTAAGGATGTGTTATATTTATTTAATAGTGTAATGGATGATTGTGACTTAATATATAAGTATAATATAATATATAGCATGGCTCGAGAGGTTTAATTTAATGAGCATCAATTATCATTGAGCTGCTTTTGAGCATGTTTGTTTGCAAACAACTTTCTTTTCATCTCAGAATAAAATATACTTTTAAAATTAAGAAATTACTTTAGAACATGTTTGCGGATTCAATGAAGTACATTGTTAAAAACTAATTTTCAATCTTTGGATCCTTTTCGGTGGTTATAAACCAATTTATTTAATTTTTTGAGGCAAAATATGTGGTTAATAATTAGAGAGAACATGTCCCACGAAGATAGGCTTACCTCTATTTTCACACGGATTAATAAAACATAATTAATATATGTTGGAACTATAAATTTACCTACATTTTACCTAATATATTCATATATTAAATAATGAATTGTTCATATTTACTAATAACAATGCATATTAAATAAGGGTATATTAGAAAATGAAGACATTAATATAGTCTAAAAAGAAAATAGTCTATTTTTGTGAAATAAACAAAAAAGAAAAACAAGCTTATCTTTGTGAGACGGATGATAGTAAATTGATTTATAATAACTTATCAAATGGGGACTAAGAGCTTGTTTGGTAAATGTAAAACTTTTATCATAATTTTTCAAATTCAATCTCAACTATCCATTCTTAGTCAAGTCTACCATTTTTTACTTTTCAAATATTTTTAAACTAGACATTCATCAAAAAAAAAAAAATACAAAAATTATGCCTCTGTTTGTTAAAAGTTTTTGGTATAAAAACATATTTTTTTATATTTTTTAGGTAAAACATGTTATTAAAAATAGAGAGAGCAAATATGTATAGTTAAAAAATAATTTGAAAAATTATGTAAAAAAAAATATATTTTAAACACATGTTTGTCAAACGAATGTTAAAATTTTTCACATTATCAAACGGGTTCTAAATTTATCATAGAGATTTTTACGGTTGTTTTTTTATGTCCAATATTATTGACCGTTAGATACGCGTGATGAAAATTGGCGGGTAAATGATTATAGGAATATACATGTGATGTGGGGAATTGTGAGTCACGTGGTCTAAAGGTTTAATCACTGTAGAGTGTAGTGTCAGATTCTGCAGCTGTGAAATTTGACTGGAAAATGATTTAACTTTACACGTGTCACGTGCCAATTCATCTTTGCTCGACTCAACTGGTCATTAAAAGTTAAGGATTTAATTTGGAATGTTTTGTGTCAAATTAAGGAATTGAAATTATTTGTTGATTTAGTTATATTTTCTACGTAAGATGAAGGGTTAAAAATTGGAGAGAAAAAATGTGAATGATTAAAAAATGATATGAAAAATTGTGTAATTTAAATTTTTGTAATCATTTCAAATTAAAAAATAGTCGAACAGGCCCTAAATTGGACAACTCGCTCATATAACATGATGGGACCTACACAATGAGATGTATGGCCCTTCAACTCACGTGAGTGGATTGTCAAGTATTGTTCAATATAATTGTTATTGTAACATTTTTGAAAAAAAAAAAAATAACTTGAAATATAATACATTGAATCATTATCATTTCTATCCATTTGATGGAAAACCATAGAGATCCCTCAACAATTTGTCTGCTATATTTGATAGAGAAAATAACTTGGGGAAGAACAATGTGCCCATAGTACTCCTCTATCTATACGGTAAAGATAAGGGCACTTTCACTTTCATGGATGGTCAAAGTGATAGAGAAGACGAGTGCGTAAGCCTTTAATTACGAATTCGATTCCTTCTACAACACTTTCTAGATTGAGTCTGCCGAATTGGGCTTCCTAATGCAATTTACCTAATTTTCGTGATTTGCAGGCTTTTGCATCAGTTAGATGGTTTACCAAGTACGCACCCAGTAAGTAGCGGTTACGGGTTCTCTCGGGGGGGAGGGAGGGCACTTATAGCTAAACGCATGACTTATTCAAAGAATGCACTAATGTTATCAGGTATTGTCTGCCATCCTACTATACATTTAGAGCTATAATGTGAAAAGTTCTAATTTTTGTGTTTTTTATTTTTTATTTTTTTTATAAATGTGTTATTTATAAATGTTTGAAAAATCAAACATTGTGGAGAATGCACTGTTGGGAATTACACACAAATTCCTTCTCTAATTAACCCCACATGAATTTTGATGTTCAAGAAATAATTGAGCCAACAAGAAAATAAATACGAATACAGAAATTTACGTGGTTCGACAACTTGCCTACGTCCACGGACCTCGCCAAAGCTTTTCACTATATAATAAATTGTTACAATTATATAGAATTTGCACTCACCAAACCCCAAAGTATTGTAGGAAAAATAACTAAGTTTTACCATATCTACAAATTTCTACTTCTTGTTAAAGTAGAATAATCAGAATAAGGAAAGAAATTCATGCCATAAAATTAACTTCCTTTTCTTTTCACCCTTAACTTGGTCTCCAAGTTAACCACTTTAACAAGAAAATTAATTGCCCAAGATATTCTCATTCTTAATTTGGGTCAAATATCTCAACAATCTCCACCTTGACACAAATTCATCAAAGCCAAAAAATTCAAATTCAATCATTGGGTAAATAGGCAATCATTTAACATTTTGACGATCTCATACTCCACCATATGAGTATAACTAGCACTCAGAATTATCAACAAACTTTGAGCTTTTCATCGGCTCATGTCGAAATAAACATTACTGAAAAATTATGGTGCAACCCCCATGTTTGACTTTCCTTGGGAGCTCATCAACCATCAACATCAATTTCATCACACACTTTGCATTAACGTCAAACCAATGCCTGTGTGCAAACACATATACCCGTCAGTAAGAACACATCCTCTATCATGGAAACTGGTTTCATGCCATAAAGAAGTCTCATCTTACTAAAGTACATCACCCCCGCCCTCCACCAGGAGAGTCGCATTGTTCACCTCCGAGCATTTAGTCGGCTCTGCTTCACCTTTGGGCCAATTTCATCTCACATGACTAGATTTACCATAGTTCCAACACATTACCTTCTTCTTCATGGAGTTACATCTCTTCCACTTTTCAGTAACAAGTAAAGCGTTTGTAGATGAACTGTCACTTCACCCTAATCAACTTAACTTCTGAAAATTCCACCGTTTCCTTCCCGTACATCAAAATCAGCATGATGTACTCAAACGTAGATAGAAGAGACCAGATGAACGTTATCCTCATCATCAATCTTAACTCCAATAGATTCCAGTGCAGAAACAATCTCATTGTGAACACTAAGATTTTCATACCTGCATTCATTCTCAAAGAATGAAACAACTCCTTCAGGTACAAGTTATTTGACAAGCTCTTCATTTGATACAACTCTTCAAGTTTTCCAATAGTTCATTCACAGCAAATATCCCATAAATATTTGTAAGAATATTTTTGGCCAAACAAAGTTGTAACATGCCAGCAGCCTTCAAATCAAAATCTTCATCTCTCGTGCTAGATTCAGTTTCTTTATCAGAACTCGGGGTTGGTTTTCCTTCAAAGCTTTCTGCAGTCCCGTCTGAATCAATTCATCCATGACTTGTACTTACCACAAGTCAAAATTGATCTTCCAGTCAAATTTCTTCACGTTGTACTTTCCAAATATATTTTTTTTTTGCTCCAAAATAAATCTTCGAACCACCTGATGCTCAATTAATTAGACGTTGATTTCCCCGTCGACGGCGCCATTGTTGAAAATTACACACAAATTTTCTCTCTAATTAACCCCACAGGAATTTTGATGTTCAAGAAATAATTGAGCTAACAAGAAAATAAATACGAACACAGAAATTTACGTGGTTCGACAACTTGCCTACGTCCGCGAACCTCGCCAAAGCTTTTCACTATATAATAAATTGTTACAATTATTTGCACTCACCAAACCCGAAGTATTGTAGGAAAAATAACTAAGTTATACCACATCCACAAATTTATACTTCTTTGTACAACTCACAAAGAACCAAAGAAAAATCAAGATGCTAGACTACATTTTTCCTCACAATAATCTCTAGTCAATGTGCAATTAATTGACTCATCGATACACATATATTTATAAGTAAACATAACTCAAAAACGTGTATTACTTTTGCCCCAAGATATTTCCTATTTGAAGTAGAATAATTAGAATAAGGAAAGAAATTCATGCCATAAAATTAACTTCCTTTTCTTTTCACCCTTAACTTGATCTCCAAGTTAATCACTTTAACAAGAAAATCAATTGTCCAATATATTCTCATTTTTAATTTGGGTTAAATATCCCTACATGCACATGACTTGTGCTAATTGTTTCGAGGGGAATGCAACCCTGATGGCTTTATTTTTGGCTAACGGGAAATCAAACAAGTTGACCCAACAATATGTCAATAACACATCTATATAACAGAGAGATTCGATCAAATCTCTTTAGAAACTTGACATTATTTTATTAAATTTGAGAGGTTTAAAATGTCAAAAGTGTCTTCAAGTTTCCTTATATCCACACAACAGACATTATTCTTTACACACACACAAATTTGTTAACTTCTTTGGGATCAGCAGATGTAGTGGAGATGCTTCCTCTCTGCACCCTTTCTACTGTGGACCATCAACTGCCAAAGGAACAGATTTTACCTGAAACGAGTGAAATCAAATTAGTGACATTTTGTAAATGCTTATTATTCAGGCTAAAACTAATGACGAGACGAAGTATAGTTATCTCACCAATTCGCGAAACTTGAGAATGTAGAACATCTCAAGATATCGTCGAGTTTCGCGGCGCTCAAGTTTTGATACATATTTCCAGAAGCCGTAAACTCCAGCCAATGTCATCAGTCTCTCCGAGTAAATTTTCCATGTATACCTTCACCAAAAAGGATTAATGATACCGGCAGACTAATAAAGCTCAAGAATGCAAAAAAAAAAAAAATAAACAATAATAAAAATAAAATAAAATAATAATAACAATAATAATAATAATAATAATAATAATAATAATAATAATAATAATAATAATAATAATAATAAATTGTGTTAATGTGCCAATGATAGGATTTGTGGTTCTGATGCCCTGTATGATCTCGCCTGTCTTGTTATTCAGATTTCAACCTTGGATTTATTGACATCTATTCACTCTGTAATTCTTTAACATGATTGGCTGGCGAGGCTTTAAAGTCAACCCCCCCCCCCCCCCCCAAAAAAATAAAATAAAATAAAATTAAAAAATATATATATATATATATATATATGTTCCTCTTTCTTTAAATTGTAAGAATAATTACTTATTTGGAAGTAAATCTTACTTTAATGTCAATACAAATACTTGCTTTTAACTTTACAGGGAAAAAAAAAATTAAATTTTATTTACTCAATTAAATTTTTAAGGTTAATTATTATCTAAACATGCTCTTAATAATCCAGCATCACAAATCCAGTAATAAATTAACTACAAGAGATGGTAATTGGTAAGTGTCCTTCACAAAGTACATACCTCGCATTAATTCTTTGAAGAGATCCTTCAGAAATCTTAACCCAATAGCTCGGATCTTCATTGCACTTTTGAAAGAAATCAGCCATGAGTTCAGCAGCTTTATCGGGATGATATGGATCAATGTGAAACCCGGAAATGCCATCTTCAATAATTTCCAAAGGACCACCGTGGCTAGTTGCAAATGTTGGAAGGCCACAGGCCATGGCCTCGACCACCGTAAGCCCAAAAGCTTCATAAAATGCAGGCTGGATGGATAGGAAATAATTGTTGTTGGGTCAAATAATTCATTCATTGGACACAAATTTGGATGCAATTGTCACTAGCAAATAAAAAAATCAACATAGATATCATGCTAACTAGTGTTCAATTCCTGTGGTCAGTGGTCACCTATTTATAAAAACTGCGTGTGATACGGGCCTTGGTGAAAAAAGTGAATCTAGCCTATACATGAGGGGATGAGTGTTGAAGATTAAATTTAAGTAAATAAACGTGTATCTTGCCTAAACATGAGGGACAGCGTTGAAGACTAAATTTAAAGTAAATGCGTTTATTCTCTATCTTTTAAATGAGAACATGGAATTTAGATGAAATTGTCTGACAAATAGAGAAATGAATGCGAAAATCACACCTGAACAAAAATCCCCCTCTTGTCGGCTATGTAGCGATAAAGTTCACCATTAAACACTCGATTTGTTTGGGCTGCTATCCACCTTATCTGGCTGTCTAGATTGTATTGCTTAATTAGAGAATGCATCTTCTCAATTTCTGCAATTTCTTCTCTGTCATTTGATTTTTTTACGTCAATAGAACCTGCCACCACAACCAAGTTCGCTAATTCTCTGAGCTTCGGATTTTTAGCATAAGACTCCACCAATCCTGTAATGTTTTTAACCCGGTCGAGCCTTGCCATGGAGAAAATGATGGGTTTCGATTGATCTTTCAATATACCACTGCATCAAGTACAGTTGAAGGTAAGGTAAATAGGCTATCAACAAATATCCTCCATTGGGCTACTTTGCTTTCACAGAGAGGAAATGCAAATCAGATAATTGAAACTACTTAACAGCTAACAATAACGTTTTTGGGGTCAGGACACAGATTTGCGAAATCAATTCTTGAAAATCAGATTTGTATGTGTATACATAGGGCTGGTACGAGTAACAATGTCAAGATTCTAAATTTAGAACATTTCACATTAAACGTTATGAAATCTGTTGGAGCACAATAAAAATCAAATTCCAGGGTGTGGTACAACAATTAGGCAAGTTTAGTAACTGAAAACATACCAAAAATATCAATGAATGACAATACAAAAACTATATGATACATGTTTATTCCTTTACATTCCTTTCATTTTACTTCCAACAAAGAACATCCTTGTAAACCTCAAACTTTAAATACAGAAAAATAAATAAATTAAAAATTTTAACTTTTCTTCCCATAATGGTTTGAGTGTGAAAATATTTATATCCTTTTCTTCCCAAAACAGTTAGAATTTTTTACTTATTTTGAAATTACAACTTATTTCAAACTTGACTGCATGGAAAATTCATGCTCATCACCAATGATAATTTATCAAATTATTATAATTATTATGCATTCTTCCAATCAATTACTATATAGTTTGACGAGAATGCCTAACCGGTCTCTTACATGTGCTCATCATTCTGCCCGGATCAAATAGCAACTTTTCAATTGTTAGATGATAATTTATCAAATAATTCTAAGTTTTATGCATTCTTCCAATAATTATAGTTTGAAGAAAATGCCTAAACTGGTAACTTACATGTGCTCTTCATTCTGCTCGGGATCAAATAGCAACTTTTCAATTGAATCATGAAGAGATGTAAGTCTTTTTTCCTTGTTGCTATATGGAAAATAAATGCAGTCATCCGCTCCTGGAGAAACTATATTAAACTTGGGATCAAACACATCAATGCCATGAACAACGCGGTATAGGCCTGGCAGAGTGAAAGCCGTATGACTTTCATACTGACCAATAGTATTCTTCCTGAAAATAAATCATCAAAATAACCAATATGAAATTGAATTACCATTACAAAACGCTTATGTATTAACAATGCAAAAATCTAGCAGAACAAGAAAATAAAGTTGATTTCTTTTTCTCCAAAGTGAAGTTTAAGTCTTGCGTCCACAATCTTGTTACAAGAATTTGCAATAGGCCAGTCATATATACAATATATATGTTGTCCCCTAACTCAGAGAGCAGTTTTCTCAAAATGAAATCAGAAACACACAAAGCAAATACATTATAGTGGTTTACCCTCAATATGAGAGCCGTGTCTACGGCTGCTGCGGATTTCTCACTAGAATGAAGAACGAGCATACACGAGTTTTAATGTCTCCATGTTGTCTATTCAAGAAAACTCTCCAACACCCCCACCTAGAAAATTTTAAATTTAAAAAAAAAAAAAAAAAGAAGAAGAAAGACCTCTGTATTTTGATAGGAATATCAGGGTTACTTGTATGAATGATCAACATAGCCACAACACTTTATAGTCCAATTGGGCTCCACAATTCTGCATTTTACATGTCTACAGGTTCCATATTATTTCCCAGCTACACTAGAAAACATTGGATATTTTCTCTCTTAGAATTCTTGGAGTGGTATCTCTACAATAGGATCAGAGAGTAACTCTGGAGAGGCAGAAGTGGAACACATTGCACAATTATATGTATGCAAATCTCTATGGAGATGGAACTCAGGATCTGGACCTGATTAATTTTGTGAAAAAAATTGAATAAATAAAATTAGTAATATATTAAATTCGGGCGAAGAACCATAGAAGCATCTAGCTGCTCTGTGCAAAATGGAAAACAAAGCTGTAAAAGAAATGAATGGGTAGGATATAATTAGTTTTCAATAAACTCTAACTTAGTTTCGTTCCATGTAAATTATTTTGGAGAGTGAAGCCAGGCGAAAGAACAATCATAATAGTCTCGATTTCCACTTTATCATAGCAAGGAAAAAAATTCAGATATGGTTGTTATTGTATCAATTGGATAATGCAGAAGATAGACTTACGTTCCTGCAATTTCTTGGTATGTACTCGTGATTATAAAATCTGAATTATTCATGGCTAGTAGATCAGCAGTGAATTGACATGAGAAATGGTATTTGCCCTCAAATTCTTTCCAATAAATGTCAGAATCTGGATACTTAGTTTTCTCCAAGGCGTGTGCAATAGTGCACTGTAACGGGAAAGGAAAAAAGTAATTTTCAAAAATTATTTTCATGCAATCAATCATGCAGGAAAAAAAAACATCAATATTCACCTGTGTGACTCCCATCTTATAAGCTAAAAGGGATGCAACAAGATTCCCGTCACTGTAATTGCCTATAATTAGGTCCGGTGCACCCTGCAGCTCTGCTGAAATTTCACTAGCAGAATCCTGATGATCAAATGAGGTAATGACAATACGTTGAAAAATTAATGATCTTCCAGAAGTCAAGACAAGATCCAAACACGATCATTTGCTGATATCTTTTAGAATCAGTTAAAAATCCACCACAGTTGCATTGGTGAGGAAAATATATAAACGTGTAGTTGTTCCAGCCATGGATTTGATAAAAAACATCGATTTCACACCAGAACTGTGTTTTTTAAAAGTAGGAAAAGTCGAGCAAATTTTTTTTTTTTTAAATAAAAAATGTAAACAAATTTAACACCTCTCTCTTTAACACATTCAGCTTTTAGAGGTGGTTCAACATGTTACTAGAGCAAGCAAAAGTCCTATGTTCAAGTCACGCCGCCACCTATACGTTAATTTGACAAATCAGACCTTTGGTAGAAGAACAAGTCCTGGCCATTAATGTAAACCTTTATCTCAAGCCAGATCAAAAGATGTAGCAAAAATATGCAGCAGCGCAGCTAATTCATAACTTAGGACTACGAAGAAAACAATATAGGAAAGAAAAACACAATCTGACAAAACTTTACAAATATGAATTTTGAAAACTGATGTAGTTAGTTCATTCTAACCTCCGCAAACTTTTCCAAGTAAGGCCACACATCAAACCTCGAAATCCATTTGCGAAGAATTCCATGCTCAGTTTTAAAAGGAACGCGCAGAATATGTGTATGTTCACATCCACAAACTCTCTCCAACCGCTGGTTGCATGAGGTGCCTTTTGCATCAGGTATTAATCGAGTAACCTTGCAGAATCAGACACATGTTATACAAGAACAGGAAAAAGGCTAAATTAGCATTCAAAATATCCTTTTTGTAACTTTCGTCAAAAAGAAATAAAGTCTCTCGAGCTACAATAAGAATTCTAGGAGTGATATTCAGTCCTTGCTGTTTGATTCTCGTGATCATCTGATTCTCCAAGGCACGCACTTGATCTAGTATGTACACAATCTGCATGAGAGCAAAATTTAGAAATCTTGTAAATGTTGCATCTGGAAGTCGCACACAAAATAAGACTAAAGAACGTTCCTGAGCAACAACGCATCCAACACGTGTTCCCATGCCCTACAGCTATGTAAAAATGGTTAAACCACAGTTACCTGACCACCAGTATCGGGCAAGCCCAAAACATTTGCTTGGCCAAAATATCCATGAACTGACAAGATGACAACATTAAATACCATGGGTATTCTACCAAGAAATGTTTCTAATGTGGAAGGATCCGGAGCTTGGAGAATGTCAGAGAGGAGATGCATCATCTCCAAAACCCTTGCAGCAGTATCTCCCCAGCCTCTCTCGAAACCCATCTCTTGCAATCTGCATAGCCAATGTATGTTACACCCTCCAACAGTATATCTATCTTGAAAAAATGTATGTGTTATATGAAAACGCACGCATATTCAAATTCGGAATAGGGGGTCTCTGGTGGTAGCTTAGAGAGAGAGTCATCTGCCTTAGCCAACGCAGACTCGAGTCTCGATATACGTTGTATCCGATCATTCAACATCAACGCCTACACAAATAATTTAGTGCATTAAATTAAATATAAAAAATAAGCCATTTCACATTTGGTACAAAAGCATCAATTTTTAGTTTATTCCAACTTACATGCCCTTTATACTTGTGTGCTCGAAGGAAATCAAGTAAAGGCTCCAGAGATTCTTTATTACGAAACATGATTGAAGAAAGATGACGGTTGAGGAATTGGACACCATTGCCAATGGATGAGGATCGAGTCGGGCGAGGAAATGTTGCATTGAATGGCTCGAAATCCAGTTCAAGAACATAAGGGTCATCATTACTAGTACATATATAGAAAACAGATTACAGTGAATATCCAGAAATGAGTTAAATTCCTCATCTTCCAAAATTAAGAAGCGAACTTTCTGACATCAAGAAACAGCACAGGAAAGTAACTCACCGTCCATCCACAAGTTCTTCCTTGAATCGTAAATATTCAGAAACTGTCAATTGGTCGACGCTGAGTTCATTTACATTAACACGTACAAATTCCCAAACACCAGGCCTAGGCCGGACAGCTATAGCAACAAAAGGTGGCAGAACTATGGCTTCCTATCATCAGAATTAAAGCACAATATAAGGCATCCAAACTTTAAAATTCCAAGAAGAATAAAAATTTCAATATTTTGCTCATTTTTTTTCACAAAATTGATTGAAAGTGTTTTTCTGGCCAACAAATCAATGTCATTACATACAAACTGACGAAAATCCATAATAGAGTTCTAACATCCTGGAAAATGAGAAATTTCCTTCCTCTGTTCAAATTCAGTAAAATACACATAAAGGTAACATGTGGGTTTTTCTTTTTGACACTGCAGGCTATGAGATCAAATCCCAGGTAATGTTTCTCGAGATAAAATTTTGAAAAAACTCATATATTTTCCTGATAGCCCAGAATAAATAAAATTAAAAATTTGGGAATTGATTTAAAAATTAAAGAAATAACCTGAGCAGACTTCAAAATTTCGCCAAAGGGTCCATCGCTGAGTTTCTTCTTTCCAGCATCATCACAAACGATGTTGTCCAGCTCATCGATCAAATGATGGGGCTGCAGTATACCCTTACCCTGGGAAACATATCTTCAACATTTTTTTTTTGGTTATTAAACACAGAGTAGTAGCGATCAGTAATGAAGGAAAAAAGAAAATCTCTAAAAAGCAGTTTAGAGAAAACAAATCACGTGGTCTTACAACAGCCCAGCCGATAAAAAATTGCCACGATTTTGTTTCTTGTCAGTTATAATTTTTCAGATAATTAAAATTTAACTACAAAAAAAAGTGTACCCGGAAAGGAGAGAGACTAGCTCGTTGCGGTGAGCAGAAAGCGTATCCTCCACCCTCTCTCTCATGCTGGGTAATTTTGCTAATTTTGGATTTGATGTCGCCATTGAGGAATTTGGGTTATTGTTTCAGTATTCAACAAACTTAATAATTAGTTCCCGTTTTTGAGAGTTCTTGGAATTGAAAGAAATTGCGAGGAAATATGGCATGCACTAGTAAGTAACAGTCTAACAGAGTTTATAGACCGAAAAAGTCACAGAAAACCCTCACACCCACAGAGGTGACAATCTTCCACGGAATACTCCGCCCTCCTTTTGTGCCCCCGTTGTAATCCCGTTATTTGGAAAAATGAATTTTGAAATTGTAATTTTTGGGATAATGTATATAGTTTAAAATAAGAGTGAGAAAAATACAATATAATTTTATTGAAAAAAGTGTGATTAAAAATAAGAGAGAGAAAAATGTATTACTTCATCCGTCGCACAAAGATAGACGTACTTTTATTTTCACACAGATTAAGAAAACATAATTAATATATATTCGAATTATCCTAATAAACTCATACATTAAATAATGACTTGTTCATATTTATTGATAACAATGCATATTAAATAAGAACATATTAAAAAATAAAGACATTAATATATTCTAAACGGGAAAGTGACATATCTTTCTGAAACAATCAAAAAAGGAAAATAAATCTATCCTTATGAGAAGGAGAGAGAGTAAAATTTAATTTGTATCAAACAAATGATAAATGTCAGAAATGATTACACATTGAGTTTTGCATACCGTATGGAGGGGACCACGAATATTATTTATTATTGGTGAACTTCAATTAGCATTTTCTCGCTCATTTGGTAACGTGATTTTTTATAAATTTTTATTATGATTTTTTAAAATAAATGTGGTTTAAAAAAATTTAAGGAAAGTGGCATATCTTTCTGCAACAATAAAAAACGGAAAATAATTTTATCTTTTCTTTATGATAAAAAGGGAGTAAAATTTAATGTGTATCAAACAAATGGTACATGTAAGAAATGATTACATTGAGTTTTGCATACCATATAGAGGGGACCACGGATATCTTATTATTATTATAAAGAAGGATAGTTGGTCAATCCTTCCCCCAAAAACTCCCGTCTAGCAAATTCTCAAAAGTCATAAGTCAAAATAAAAATAGAAAAGTTGGCATCTTATCTTATTATTATTATTATTATATTATTATTATAAAAAGTTGTGATGTGTACAGTACCATTATCTTATCTTATCTTATTATTATTATAAAGAATGATAGTTGGGCCAATTCTTCCCCCCAAAAACTCCCGCCTAACAAATCTTCAAAAGTCATGAGTCAAAATAAAAATTGAAAAGTTGGCATTTTCCCCAAAAAAAAGTCACTTCTTAGATGAAAAAATTCAAAAGGAATATATCTGTACAAATCTTTCAGGATACGCAACTCATAGTCACTCCACCACTCCTTTATTATTATTATAAAGGAGCTTAGTAGCACAACTTTTCCCCCAAAATATAAAATAATAATAAACAAGTATCTCCAAAAGTTAGTCCATGTTTCGGGAAGAGAAAACAATTGAAATGTAATGAAATAAAATATAAAATAATAATAAACAATTGAATTCAAATGAAATAAAATATAAAATAATAATAAACAAGTATCTCCAAAAGTTAGTCCATGTTTCGGGAAGAGAAAACAATTGAAATGTAATGAAATAAAATATAAAATAATAATAAACAATTGAAATGTAATGAAATAAAATATAAAACAATAATAAACAAGTATCTCCAAAAGTTAGTCCATGTTCCGGGAAGAGAAAACAATTGAAATGTAATGAAATAAAATAAAATATAAAATAATAATAAACAATTGAAATGTAATGAAATAAAATATAAATAAAATAACAATAAACAAAGAAGGATAGTTGGGCCAATTCTTCCCCCCAAAAACTCCCGCCTAACAAATCTTCAAAAGTCATGAGTCAAAATAAAAATAGAAAAGTTGGCATTTTCCCCAAAAAAAAGTCACTTCTTAGATGAAAAAATTCAAAAGGAATATCTGTACAAATCTTTCAGGATACGCAACTCATAGCCACTCCACCACTCCTTTATTATTATTATAGAGGAGCTTAGTAGCCCAACTTTTCCCCTAAAATATAAAATAATAATAAACAAGTATTTCCAAAAGTTAGTCCATGTTTCGGGAAAAGAAAACAATTGAAATGTAATGAAATAAAATATAAAATAATAATAAACAATTGAATTCAAATGAAATAAAATATAAAATAATAATAAACAAGTATCTCCAAAAGTTAGTCCATGTTCCGGGAAGAGAAAACAATTGAAATGTAATGAAATAAAATATAAAATAATAATAAACAATTGAAATGTAATGAAATAAAATATAAAATAATAATAAACAAGTATCTCCAAAAGTTAGTCCATGTTTCGGGAAGAGAAAACAATTGAAATGTAATGAAATAAAATATAAAATAATAATAAACAATTAAAATGTAATGAAATAAAATATAAAATAATAATAAACAATTGAATTCAAATGAAATAAAATATAAAATAATAATAAACAAGTATCTCCAAAAGTTAGTCCATGTTCCGGGAAGAGAAAACAATTGAAATGTAATGAAATAAAATATAAAATAATAATAAACAATTGAAATGTAATGAAATAAAATATAAAATAATAATAAACAAGTATCTCCAAAAGTTAGTCCATGTTTCGGAAAGAGAAAACAATTGAAATGTAATGAAATAAAATATAAAATAATAATAAACAATTGAATTCAAATGAAATAAAATATAAAATAATAATAAACAAGTATCTCCAAAAGTTAGTCCATGTTCCGGGAAGAGAAAACAATTGAAATGTAATGAAATAAAATATAAAATAATAATAAACAATTGAAATGTAATGAAATAAAATATAAAATAATAATAAACAAGTATCTCCAAAAGTTAGTCCATGTTTCGGGAAGAGAAAACCGCCTACCAAATCTTCAAAAGTCATGAGTCAAAATAAAAATAGAAAAGTTGGCATTTTCCCCAAAAAAAAATTCACTTCTTAGATGAAAAAATTCAAAAGGAATATCTGTACAAATCTTTCAGGATACGCAACTCATAGCCACTCCACCACTCCTTTATTATTATTATAAAGGAGCTTAGTAGCCCAACTTTTCTCCCAAAATATAAAATAATAATAAACAAGTATCTCCAAAAGTTAGTCCATGTTTCGGGAAGAGAAAACAATTGAAATGTAATGAAATAAAATATAAAATAATAATAAACAATTGAAATGTAATGAAATAAAATATAAAATAATAATAAACAAGTATCTCCAAAAGTTAGTCCATGTTCCGGGAAGAGAAAACAATTGAAATGTAATGAAATAAAATAAAATATAAAATAATAATAAACAATTGAAATGTAATGAAATAAAATATAAAATAATAATAAACAAGTATCTCCAAAAGTTAGTCCATGTTTCGGGAAGAGAAAACAATTGAAATGTAATGAAATAAAATATAAAATAATAATAAATCTTATTATTATTATAAAGAAGGATAGTTGGGCCAATTCTTCCCCCCAAAAACTCCCGCCTAACAAATCTTCAAAAGTCATGAGTCAAAATAAAAATAGAAAAGTTGGCATTTTCCCCAAAAAAAAGTCACTTCTTAGATGAAAAAATTCAAAAGGAATATCTGTACAAATCTTTCAGGATACGCAACTTATAGCCACTCCACCACTCCTTTATTATTATTATAAAGGAGCTTAGTAGCCCAACTTTTCCCCCAAAATATAAAATAATAATAAACAAGTATCTCCAAAAGTTAGTCCATGTTTCGGGAAGAGAAAATAATTGAAATGTAATGAAATAAAATATAAAATAATAATAAACAAGTATCTCCAAAAGTTAGTCCATGTTTCGGGAAGAGAAAACAATTGAAATGTAATGAAATAAAATATAAAATAATAATAAACAATTGAAATGTAATGAAATAAAATATAAAATAATAATAAACAAGTATCTCCAAAAGTTAGTCCATGTTTCGGGAAGAGAAAACAATTGAAATGTAATGAAATAAAATATAAAATAATAATAAACAATTGAAATGTAATGAAATAAAATATAAAATAATAATAAACAATTGAATTCAAATGAAATAAAATATAAAATAATAATAAACAAGTATCTCCAAAAGTTAGTCCATGTTCCGAGAAGAGAAAACAATTGAAATGTAATGAAATAAAATATAAAATAATAATAAACAATTGAAATGTAATGAAATAAAATATAAAATAATAATAAACAAGTATCTCCAAAAGTTAGTCCATGTTTCGGGAAGAGAAAACAATTGAAATGTAATGAAATAAAATATAAAATAATAATAAACAATTGAATTCAAATGAAATAAAATATAAAATAATAATAAACAAGTATCTCCAAAAGTTAGTCCATGTTCCGGGAAGAGAAAACAATTGAAATGTAATGAAATAAAATATAAAATAATAATAATCAATTGAAATGTAATGAAATAAAATATAAAATAATAATAAACAAGTATCTCCAAAAGTTAGTCCATGTTCCGGGAAGAGAAAACAATTGAAATGTAATGAAATAAAATATAAAATAATAATAAACAAGTATCTCCAAAAGTTAGTCCATGTTTCGGGAAGAGAAAACAATTGAAATGTAATGAAATAAAATATAAAATAATAATAAACAATTGAAATATAATGAAATAAAATATAAAATGTTATTGCAGTTTTTGTATTAAAATGTTATGAATCCGTGCATCGCACGGGTGGATGGACTAGTTATTTATTATTGGTGAACTCCAATTAGCATTTTCCCGCTCGTTTGGTAACGTGATTTTTTTTAAATTTTTATTATGATTTTTTTTTAAAAATGTGGTTTAAAAAAAATTAAAAAATCAAAAATTATAGACTTGATTAAAAATGGATAATTGAAATTAAATTTGAATATTTCACATTATCGAACTCTCTAAGGGTGCGTTTGATACATATTATTTTCCATGAAAAATCACATTTTCCAATCAATTTTCTAACTTTAACATGTTTAATTGATAATTATTTTCATGGAAATCATTTCCTTGTTGAGAGTCCACGCACCTGAGTTCCTTCTTTTGGAGGAATTGGTTTTCTTGGACAGTGAGTAGGTTTTATTTTTCATGAAAAAGATTGTACCATTTTCGTCACGTTTTATCATTTTTGTTATTGTTAATTGATTTTTTTCAAAAATTAACATTATTATTATCAAGTAAAAATGTCTGAAAATATTTATAATTTTTTTTTAGTAAAATAGTCAAATTTTACTTTATTTTATATGAAAAATAATGTCAACCAAACAATAAAGATTGAAAAATTCTCTATTTTTTTTCACCTATAAAATTGAATTCTTGGGAATTGAAAATTTAATGTTTTTGGTTAGTTTAATTTTTTAGGTGAAAAAAGTAGGGAATTTTCTCACTTTTGTTGTTTAATTGACATTAATTTCCATGAAAAATAAAGTAAAATTTATCTATTTTAATAAAAAATATTTTTTTTTTATTTTTTCACACATTTGTACTTGAAAATAATTATGCTAATTTTAGAAAAAAATAAACAAATTAACAATAACAAAAAAAATCAAACGTAACGAAAATAGTATAAGATTTTCCATGGAAAATAAAACTTTCTCTCCCCTTGAAAAACGAATTCATCCAAAACAAGGAAATATCGGATTTCGAGCTAAGTGAAAAAATGAATTCCATGAAAAACTTAAGCAACCAAATAACGCAAAGTTGAAAAATCACGTGGAAAATATTACTTATGAAACGCAGTCTAAAATTCAATTTTCTGAAATTCATTTTTTTCCTCCCAAATTCCATTCACACTATCAAACGCATACTTTTTTTTATTGGTAACAAACCGTTCGAAAACTATTTTTTGTTTTCAGCCGCCGTCTATTTCATTTATCAAGATAAGATTCGTAGTTAAAAATTGAAGAGATAAAATGTGCGTGGTTAAAAGTGGTTTTAAAAATTGTATTATTTATAAATTGATTTATAAATTATAATGATTGTATAAAAAAAGGTGAGTAAAGTATAATTTATACATCAAAAGAATGTACAAGTAGCCAAATTAAATCCGGATGAAAATTACAAAAGTTATCACACTACCCACGAAGCAAAAGATAATCCACGTATCCATGGATAATCAAACGCAGACTTATATTTGGATAAGGTAGAGGACGTAAGAGAAAATAGTAATATCTATCTGTTTGAATTCTGGGCCCATTTGGAAACTGAGGAGTCCCGCAGGAAATTCGTGCCAAATGGTTGTTTCTGGGTTCTGGTTTTATCTACCAACTTTATTTGAAACTATACACCGTTTATGAGAAGACAAATGGCTGTACGTCTGTTTCAAACTGTGTTCTCTAGAGTCTAGACATTTTCTTTTTGGGCTCTATTTATTAAAAAATTTGTGTTAATTTTTTTTTTTTTTATATGTAAAATGTGTAGTTAAAAAGTAAAAAGAAAAAATATGTGTAATTAAAAAGTAATTTAAAAACTTATATTGAAAAAAACATATTTTTACTTTTAAACATATATTTGCTAATGCGCTACGCAACAAATAATGTTGAAATGACGAGACTAATCTCTGCACGGGTCTTGAGAGGTGCAAACAAAAATTTCACAACATTTGTCATTTGGTCATAGGTAATATAAAAGAATTTAGCTACTCGATCGTTTTGTGCTAGTTTGATAAGATCATATTAATTTTGAATGGGTCAAACTTCAACTCTCATAATTACGTGATAATACTTTTTTGTGTGTATATCACTTCACTATTATATATAAACTAGTTGTCTACCCGTGCGATGCACGGAATATATAATTTTTAAATCATAATTTTAAAAACATTTTGATTCAATCATATCAAATAAAAAACATAATTTAAATGAAATTTCAATACAAAATGTTATTGAATTTGAAATTTTAAAAAAGATAAAACTATTCAAAATAAAAAAATGTTACATGTACATTTAGTATACTGCGCCACTCAAAATTTAACATTCATTTAAATTTTTTATATAATTTTTTTTTAAACTTTTATTTACATTTTTCTCTGAAAATTTGTCCACTTCATCATCTATTTCCCTTTTAATAAGTTACAATTTATTATTAACTATATTTTTTAATGTGTTACTTAGATATATTTTATTTGAAATTCAATATATTAATTAATATATTTTATTTTTCCTTATTTTTTAAACATGTCAATTTTTATCAAAATAATGAAATAATTAAGCCTCCATTTGGTAATAATTTTTGTGATATGCTTATTGAAGAACTTATTCATTTATTGACATATTAGGAAGTAAAACTTCAATGATTTTATTTATTTATTTTCAAAATATATTGATTCAAAATCTTCATTTTTAACTTAACAAATTTATATTGCATGATTTTTTTATTTTCAAATATATTAATCCGAAATTTTCAATTTCAATTTAACATATTTACATAGATATGACATTTATTTATGTTCAAATATATTAATACAATTTTTTGATTTCATAAATAAAATAACATATTTACATAGATATTATATTTATTTATGTTAAAATATATTAACTCAATTTTTTCATTTCCTACATAACACATTTACATAAATATCACATTAATTATGTTCAAATATATTAATCTAGTTGTCTACCCGTGCGATGCACGGAATATATAATTTTTATATCATAATTTTGAAAATATCTTGATTATATAATCATATCAAATAAAAAAAAACATAAATCAAATAAAATTTCAATACAAAATATTGTTGAATTTGAAACTTTAAAAAAGATAAAACTAATCAAAATAAAAAAATGTTACATGTATACTAAGTATACCGCACCACTCAAAATTCGGCACTTATAAATTTTTTATATAAAATTCTTTTGATTTTTAATTACATTTTTCTCTTAAAATTTTTCCACCTCATCACCTATTTCCTTTTTAATATGTTATAATTTTTTATTAACTATATTTTTTTAATGTGTTACTCACATATATTTTATTTGAAATCCAATATATTAATTAATATATTTTATTTTTCCTTATTTTTTAAACATATCAATTTTTGTCAAAATGATGTAAAGATTAAGCCTCCGTTTGGTAATACTGTTTGATTTATAAACCTGTATAAATGATGTTGAGGTAAAAAATAATGGCTGAAAATTGGAGAGAAAAATATGTGTGGTTAAAAAGTTGATAGAAAATAAATAATTATTTTTGTAACATGCGTATTGAAGATCCTACTCATTTATTGACATATTAGGAAGTAAAATTTCAATGATTTTATTTATTTATTTTCAAAATATATTAATTCAATTTTTAAATTTCTAACTTAACAAATTTATATAGCATATATTTATTTATTTTAAAATACATTAATCCAATTTTTTCATTTCCTCCATAACACATGTCATTGAGTTTTTTTTTTAAAAAAAAAAAAACTAATCAAAATAAAAAATGGTGCACACACAGTGTACTGCACCATTCAAAGTTTGACATTTAATTAAATTTTTTATATTAAATTTCTTTTGACTTTTATTTACGTTTTTCTCTGAAAATTTGCTCACATTATCACCTATTTTTCTTTTAATATGTTATAATTTTTAATTAACTTTATTTTTTAATATGTTGCTTACATATATTTTATTTTTCCTTATTTTTTAAACATACCAATTTTTGTCAAAATGATGAAAGGATTAAATTTTCTACCAACTTATCATTGGCTGTAAAAGGTTGATAGCAAATAATTAATTATTTTTCTAATATGCTTATTGAAGAACCTACTCATTTATTGACATATTAGGAAGTAAAATTTCAATGATTTTATTTATTTATTTTCAAAATATATTAATTCAAATTTTCATTTTTAACTTAACAAATTTATATAGCACGTATTTATTTATTTATTTTCAAATATATTAATCCAAATTTTTCATTTTCAATATAACACATTTACATAGATATGACATTTATTTATATTTAAATATATTAATACAATTTTTTCATTTTCTATATAACACATTTAAATAAATATCACATTTATTTATGTTCATTTCTTACATGACACATTTACATAGATATCACATTATTTATATTTAAATATATTAATCTAATTTTTTCATTTCCAATGTAACACATTTACAAATATTACATTTACTACAACTCTTACTAAATATTTAATAAATAATAAATTTTCCTACAAAATCTTTATCTTTTCTATATTTATTTTATTCATTTATTTTCAAAATATAATAATTCAAAATTTTAATTTCTATGTTAGCAAATTTATATAGCATGTATTTATTTATTTTCAAATATATTAATCCAAAATTTTCATTTTCAATATAACACATTTATATAGATATGACATTTATTTATGTTCAAATATATTAATACAATTTTTTCATTTCCTACATAACACAATTAAATAGATATCACATTTATTTATATTCAAATATATTAATCTAATTTTTTCATTTCCAATGTAATACATTTATACATAATATATTTATTATAACTCTTATTAAATATGTAATAAATAATAAATTTTCCTACAAAAGTCTTTATCTTTTATTTATTTATTTATTTATATATATATAAGTAGAATTGAGGAGAGAGAATCATTAAATGTAAATTTCCCTCCAAAATGACTCTCTCTCCTCACTTCTACTTTTATATATACTAGTTGCCTACCCGTGAGATGCACGGAATATATAATTCTTAAATCATAACTCTGAAAATATCTTGATTCAATCATATTAAATAAAAAATATAATTTCAATACAAAATGTTATTGAATTTGAAACTTTAAAAAAGACAAAACTATTCAAAATAAAATATTCTACATGTACACTAAGTATACTGCGCACCTCAAAATTTGGCATTCATTTAAATTTTTTATATAATTTTTTTTTTACTTTTTTTTACGTTTTTCTATGAAGATTTGCCCACCTCATCATCTATTTCCCTTTTAATATGTTATAATTTTTTATTAATTATATTTTTAATCTTTTGCTTACATATATTTTATTTTTCCTTATTTTTTAAACATGCAAATTTTTGTCAAAATGATGAAATGATTAAGCCTCCATTTGGTAATAATGTTTGGTTTATAAATTTGTTTATTTATGATTTTGAGGTAAAAAGTAGTGACTGAAAATTGGAGAGAGAAAATATGTGTGGTTAAAAAGTTGATAGAAAATAATTAATTATTTTTGTAACATACGTATTGAAAAGCCTACTCATTTATTGACATATTAGGAAATAAAGTTTCAATAATTCTATTTATTTATTTTCAAGATATATTAATTCAATTTTTGCTTTCCTAACTTAACAAATTTATATAGCATATATTTATTTATTTATTTTAAAATATATTAATCCAAAATTTTCATTTTCAATGTAACACATTTACATAAATATGATATGACATTTATTTATTTTAACACGTGTTATTGGATTTGAAACTTTAAAAAAAAAAAAAAACTAATAAAAAAAAAAAATTCTGAATGTACACTCAGTGTACCGCATCACTCAAAGTTTGACATTTAATTAAATTTTTTATATAAAATTTCTTTTGACTTTTGTTTACGTTTTTCTCTAAAAATTTGCCCACCTGATCACCTATTTTCCTTTTAATATGTTTTAATTTTTAATTAACTTTATTTTTTAATATGTTGCTTACATATATTTTATTCGAAATTCAATATATTAATTTATATATTTTATTTTTCCTTATTTTTTATACATATCAATTTTTTTCCAAATGATGAAATGATTAAATTTTCTACCAATTTATCATTTGTCGTAAAAGTTGATAGCAAATAATTAATTATTTTTGTAATATGCTTATTGAAGAACATACTAATTTATTGACATATTAGGAAGTAAAACTTCAATGATTTTATTTATTTATTTTTAAAATATGTCGATTCAAAATTTTCATTTCTAACTTAACAAATTTATATAACATGTATTTATTTATTTTCAAATATATTAATACAACATTTTCATTTTCAATGTAACACATTTACATAGATATGACATTTATTTATGTTCAAATATATTAATACAATTTTTTCATTTCCTACATAACACATTTACATAGATATCACATTTATTTATGTTCAAATATATTAATCAAATTTTTTCATTTCCTACATAACACATTTATATAGATACACATTATTCATGTTCAAATATATTAATCTAAATTTTTTCATTTTCAATGTATCACATTTACACATAATACATTTATTACAACTCTTACTAAACATGTAATAAATAATAAATTTTTCAACAAAAATATTTATCTTTTCTTTATTTTTTATTTTTATATATAAAAGTAAAAGTGAGGAGATAGGGTCATTAAATGCAATTTTCCCTCCAAAATCACTCTTTCTCCTCACTTCTACTTTTTTATATATATATATATAGATCTCACTTCAAGTATCACTATTCATAAAGACGAAATGCACTTTTTTTATCACTAAAAAAAACGCTGTTTTCTAGACAGCGCCTTTTCACTACTTCACTACTATACCTTAATCGCAACTGTCTTCAACAGCGCATCTTTTTCTCTTCGTCTTCTCGTCTCTGACCTAGAACTTTCTTGTTTGTTGATTTCTTTTTTTTTTTTTGTCGTTCGAGCTCTTTTCGCTTGTTTCCGTTTTTCCCGTTGTCAGCGTGGTTTTAGTTTTTCTTTCCGACTTATTGTTCTCTTCTTTCTCCGTTTCGTTTTGACAGAAAAACAAAGGCAAAACCGAAGATTTGGAAGAAATGAAGTTATTTCTGATATTATGGTAGGCGGTAACAGATCTGAGGGAAGATAAGTGTGGATATGGAAGAAGTCGGTGAAGGTGTTCGAACAGAGAGGATGCAGGTTTTGAGAAAAACAATGAACGAGATATCTGTACTCGAGGAAACGAAAAAGTCGGAAACACACCGAAGCTAATAACAAGGTCACTTCTAATTTTACCACCATCATTCATGAGGTATGCATGTATATGACCTTCTTCCTGGATATTTTACTGGTAGTGCATTTTGAATTTAAATTTAAAATTTTTTGTTCATTTTGTTAGATTTTTCGGTGTGTTCCAATCCTACTGAAGTTTGGTCTGGAGCTTGGTTTTCTTGATTGGATTTAACCTTCTATGTAACTATGCTCAGCTTATTATTTACAGGTGATATGAATTTCTACTCAAATATGTTGATCTTAAGTAGGGTCAAAACTTTTCTTCACTGTCCACTTTAGAAACAGAATAAATTCATCGTCTGGGACATTTTTATGGTTCTAATATACTGATATTGCTGGCTACTAAGTTAGGAATGTTTTCGTTGCTGTGTTGTTTGTAAGGAGCCGAGCCTTGAAAGAATGAATTCGGGTGGAAAACTAGGTTTTGTGTAATACCCTGGTTCAAGTATTTTTTTTTAAAGGTTACTAAGTTTTATAACTATTTTCTTGTGTCTTTGATTATATATTGTTTAATTTTTTTATATTATAGTATATAAGAATGGAATTGGTGAAAATAAGGACCAAAATCATGAAAGTACCGAATTTGTCGTTTTCCCCGATATTGCATAGAATCGCGAAGAAATTTCAGGGATTAGATTGAACGGGAACCTAAGATTGAGGACCAACTTGTAGATGGATGGAAAGGAAGGGAAAAAAAGAAGAAAGGGGAGCTCCTAAGTCGGTTAAGAGGAGAGAGAGATATATATATATATATATATATATATAAGGAATTGTTACATATTTTGTAATCTAATTAACTTGTCTCTTGCCTTTAATTATTTATTATTAAACCACTATACAAAAACAACAAATGAGAGCTTAGAAAGGGAGAGAGAGGGCCGAAAAATTGAGGAAGAAAAAGGGAGAAAACCTTGCAAATTTTTTGGAAAAGAAGGAAAAATGAAGATAGGGAAACCACAACAAGGTAAGAAATGTTTTTCTTCTTTGAGTTTCTTGAATTTCTACAAGTTGAAGGAATTTGAAAACCTAGGGTTTATGAAATTTTGGGATGGAATTGAAGAATGAATCATAATCTTGTTCATATGTTTCTTTTGGTATAGAAATTTCCTAGAAATTAGAATTTAGCAAATATGATGAAATTATGTTAGTTTCCATAACAAGTGGGTTAAGAAGCATGAAGTTTAATTATGAACTTATTTCTTATAATTTTGGATCTCATGAAATTGGTATGTGAATGGGAAATGATATATGTGAAGGAAGAAATGGAACTTTTGATGAAATTGGCTTGAATCCCAAAATGTAGAAAAAGGGGGTATGCTGAATTTTTTTTAACAAAGATAATGTTTGGTCTAAAAATTATAGAACCATCACCAATTACATGAATTATAGGATTTATGATGATTACCAATGTAAGGAAACCCTAATTACTTGTGGAATTGGGAAATACATAATATAAGTATAGTATAGAAAATGGTAGAAAATTCTTAGAAAGATTGGAATGTAAGTTGGTTTACATTGTGTATTATAGGTGAAATTGAGGAGATTGGAAAAGCATACCAACCAAACTAAAATATTGAACTGTGAGTGGAAAACTCTCCTGCTTACTCTTTAGAAAAGAAATTATTTATGATGTTTTCTATGGTTTTCATAAATGTTATGACTTATCTTTGAAAAGTTTTATATGATATGAATGGCATTTCATGATTTTGAGATAATGTGAAAGTTATGAAAAATTATGTGAAGTGTGAATTGTTAATTATGATTTTAATACAAAATTTTGTTAAGTGATACTCGATGTTGATAAGTAAATATGCCTCCTACGGGAGAAGGACCCTAGGGCTCAAGCTGTTTAAATATGCCTCCTACGGGAGAAGGGGCCTAGGGCTCAAACTGTTTAAATATGCCTCCTACGGGAGAAGGGGTCTAGGGCTCAAGCTGTTTAAATATGCCTCCTACGGGAGAAGGGGCTTAGGGCTCAAGCTGTTTAATTATGCCACATAGGCGAAGGAGCCACAGGTTACCATTAGCTCAAGCTGACACATTACGTGCATGTGGTTTGATATGATGAAATACAATCGATGAGTTTATGATATGAGAACTTTGGTGAATTTTGTATTGTTGTTATATGATGATGTTTTTTTTTTATTTACAAAAGTATATGTTGAAAATATTGATAAATGATTATTTCTTGATTTTTTTTTACGGAAACAAATTTTGGGAAAAATGGTTTTTTATTGGGTTTTTCACTCACTGAGTTTATTAGCTCACCTACTTTTCCCCATATAAATTTCTTTCAGGTGACAACTGAAGTTAAGCAACTTCTGGTACGCTTATCCTGTGACATCAAGTTCAGAAAAGAAAAAGGTGGACATGATCACATGATATTAATTTTGAACACTTTTGTCTTTTGAAAACTTTGTAGATTTTATGGGTTGTAATTATTTCATATGTCATGTAAATATAGTTGAGCTCCTCCACATGTTGTTTTATACGAATATAGGGAATGTGTTTTGTAAACTAACTTCATCGATATTGAACCGTGGGTGGAACTACTTATATGTTGAGAATTGTGATTTAAAATTATTTTTGAAAAACAGGGTAATATATGTGTTAATTATTAATGTCAAATTATTTCAAAAAATTTTAGATTTTACAAGCCTTGATGATAGGTTTTGAATTTTTATTTAAAATCTATCATCGGCGCATGTCTCTCTTCAAGTCTAATAAAGGTACTTGGGGCGAGGCATGTCACTTTGTTTCTAAGTGATTGTTGAAATATTTTTAGTTTATTATTAATATTGTGAACCTGAAAAATCAGCAAAACACAATCGATTCATGAGCTTGGCTATTTGAGTAAGTATAGATAGATAGGCTGATAGTGACTTCTACCTTGAAGATTGACAGTTATTGTGTTTATCCTGTCGTATTCTGGTAAATTCCCAAATTAAAATCTCGGTAAAATTTTGCTATGCCCGATTAACTGTATACCAAACTGATGTGGTTTATCAATATTCTGTAAACATTTAACTATTATTGTTGATGTGCGAGATTAGCCATGGCATTTATGGTCTGATCCACCATTCAGCTCTTACTCTCATAATAGTATCTAATAGTTCATAGACATGCAGACAACTGATTAAAGTTTGTGTTCTATTGATGATATCATATCGATTCATGCATTGGTTAAAGCTTTGAAAGTATACATTGTGTGTTTGGCACAACTTACCTATTGACATCTCTAGGTATAAAATTTTGTAGCTAACAAACTTCAATTTATGACGTAGATACTATTCGGTGTATGAACTTTCAAAGCACATACTCGTTCTACTTACGATTAAATTTTTAGAATGTCGAATGTACCTTTGAATTTTTGTCCTTGGACTTTTGTATACAATGATAAATATTTAAGCAATGGACGTGCCTTTAGAATGATACATGTGTTTATGTTACTAAGTTTAGTGATCCTCTTCCATTATGATCTTAATCATGTTCTGTGTTTGTGTGCAATATTGCGGTCAACAAGTTTATTTAGGTGTATAACTGAACAACATTTCCTATGATTTAAATAATACCTTGGTTCTTTATGTTGTTGCTAAATTTGAAGTTCATTAATGACATATTTGATTCTGTAGTATTCTTGAATTGGTAAGGTATCTACTAATAGTTAATTTGATTTGTTGTTTCAGGTGAATTTAAAAGGAAAAGGGGTTTAAAATGGACATGCATATGGATATAATTTATCCAAGCAAGAACGGGCCAAGAAGCAGTTATTTGATTATTTACAAGGTCTTTATGAATTTGGAAGCTCATATATTGTTTGTATTTTTTTTTCCTGTTTTGCTGTAACATTTTATTTTTGTTCTTTAGGGAAGGATGAGTTTGGTTTGAACATGTGACTTCAGTTATAACTGTTTCTTCAAGTGAAAGAAACATATTTCCTTCATTAGATCTAAATCATAACATCTTATGGAAGGTTGCATTCAAGGTCAGAATTGTTTCCTTTTATTTATTTTTAAATTTAATATGTTCCCTTACTACCATGTTTTTTTTCTCAATTTATCATTATTTATCAACTTACCATAATGGAGGCTTCATTTAACATAATTGTGTTACTAATGTGCAGTTGAATTAATGATTTGGAAGGTTAAAAGAATGTTTTGATGTTTTAGAGAGGATATAATGACTTTGAGTTCAGCTAATGGTACTTTGTTTTCTGTATTGCTAAGATAAAAACACGTGAAACATCTCTTTATGTAATAGATTTTTATGACTTTTATTAATTTTTACTCACTTTTAATGTTCATCAAAGGATGGAGTCATGACATTCTTGTTAACATCAACAAGCTTTATTTGTGTGTGAAAGTAGTAGTCATCTCAAGAACCTCTGTAATTCTGTCTTTTGTAGATTAAACAATATCCTGGCCACAATTTTATCAGTTTATTGTTTGGTCCCGCAAGTGATACTCAAAAGCGACTGGAAAAGGTACACGTCCATCATTATGAAACTTTGGATTTTAATTGTTGATTCATTAAGTATCAAATAATCAGTGCATGCAATAATATACATGAACCAAAAAATCAGGAAAGAAGAGCAAAGATATGAGTCTATAACACAAGAACTTATACAAGAGGGAAGGTAATAAGGCTTACAAAAATAAAATTATTTTTCTTAGTTTTAATTTTTTTTTTCCCCATTTTTTTTGTTTGTGGGTTAATAGGCTCGAGTTATATGTACACATGCTATCCAAAATTTCCTCCGCATTAAGGTGACAACTTGTACATGTTTTGATACCTTTATTACATGTAGGACAACCTTATGGTTTCGCCTTGCAAACAACCTCCTCGGAAGAATACAATAGAGAAACCTTTTTATGTATATACTTTTTATTTGACGTCTCTCTCTTATTTTGTTCAGATCAATTTAGAGCATAATCCTGAAATTTCCTTGTATCAGAGAAGGATTGAAATAGATCCGGGGTGTATTCGAAAAGTTTGGTGGGTTAGAACTATGTGCATAAAAAATGAACAAAGAAAAAATGAAAATGAGATATATAGATAGAAGTAGGATGTCATGTGCTTCGGTCATGAACATGAGCTTCATATGCAGAAGCAGGGTCAGTTACTAGGTGTGGTTGTACTAGATGTGTTTAAGGTGGTGGTGGGGTGAAATGGTATGCTATTTTCTTATCCTGATGGAGATTCCGCACCAACAAACCGTCAATATTTTGATATAAGTGACTCGATGAATTCTATAGCTCTAGCATAAACACGTTGGTTCTAAGTCATTAACTCTCTTTGCCTTGAAAAAAAAATGTATTTTTCAACCTGTAAAGTGCATGCTTATTATTAAAACAAATTACTTACAGATATTGAAGATGGATTTACCACAAATTGATGCATCCTTTATTACAATAATTGAAGTATTCTTATTTTAGGGAAAAAGAAATGCAAGAACTTAACAAATCTACCAACTCCAAAATGGTTTGGTTCAGTTTTCTGTCAATATCTTGAATGTAATTCGTCTGATTCATATAAAATTTCTTTCTATTTATAGATTTACCGATTGCAAGGAAAAAATCGCTAGCCAAATTCCTTTAAAAGAGAATAGAAAAGATACGTTGGAAGTTGATTATTAGGTTTGGATTTTTGTGATTATGTGTGGTTTAACTTAGATAAAAAATTTAAAATGAATTGATGGCTTTTTAAGAAATCATTTAACAATTGATCACAACATTAGGAAGAAGAAAAGATTTCATTTGAGGTTTTGGGGGAAAGGTGGGTTTAAAACTAAAATTTTGAGGTCCAGAAAAAAGATGATACGTTGAAATTATTCAATGATTCCAATTGAGATTTTTGTGATAGAGATGTGCCATTGATTGTAATTGTATTAGCCTGATCAATAAATATGCAATAAAAAGAAAATGAAAGAATTATAAGTAATTAGTTTATTGTTTAAAATGCATGTTTTTACCCTTCATATGGATTGTTAATATGAGTTCATGGGTTTAGCAAAGAATACTTTTTCTAATTATATTTTCCAGACTTGAATTTCGGTTCTTGTGACGTTTCAAATTGGTTATGTATATTTGAAAAAGATATTAATGATCATAGTATCATATAATGTTTTGAATTTGTTTACATGTATAGCTTGTTTTCTCATTTATTTTGTCATGTTGTCATTTTTCTCTGGAGACTAAACTTATCCATAGTAACATGTCATCATAGCTATCAAGAGCATGAAGCTTTTCAATTGTTTCTAAATTTTATTTATGATGTTTTTGTTTTTGGAAAAAAAATCATTGGAAAATAAAATGAATCTGTTTAGATCAAATTGAACTAAAATTGGTAGTTTTATGTGATCAACTTGAATATTTTTGGGTATATTGGTGTTGTGCCTAATTGAGTCATAAATCCTTGTTTAATATTGATGCAAGTTGCTAATTCTCTGTACTTTTTTCTTTTGGTTTCTATTTTGCTATACTATGTATGTTTTTTGCTAAAAAGAATGGTATAATTTTAAAACCCAACTAATTATAAAGTTTCCTTATCATTTAGAAGAATGCACCGTGGCTATTTGTGCCACAATTTGGTGACTGAGACCAAAAGGAGCAATTCCTGACTACTCAATGGACTTCTCAAAAATAATGATGAAGCAAAACAAGAGGGATCCATCAAGAGCCAGTCTTGGAAATGAGGAGAAACTTGTCTCATCATCGACTGCTAGAGTTTCAAATGCAAACCATTACCATGATTACGATCAAAATCACTCTCCAACTGTATGTTTGCTCTACCATCTTTAAACTAATTTTTTCTTATACTTAATGTGGATTTTTTTTTTTTTAACTTCAGATGCTTGATTAGGCACAAGATATTGGAACAATTTACAAAAATAATGAGGAAAGCTTGAAATAGTCTCCAAAATCCTATTTCATGTGGACCACAATAAAGTAAATACAGGTGGTGCATATGCAATGAATGGCATGAGCCATGTAAAATAGATAAAAATTGTAACTTATGTTATCTTTAGCGTTTACATTTATATCAGCAGTCCGTTTAATGGGGAACCCTGAGTTTTCAGGAAAATGATTTATTCTTCTTTTCATAATTCTTTTGAGGAAATATACACCAGCATTATTCATTACTTCTTCACATACAACACCATCATACAAAGGAAAAAAAAATGAATGAAAAGTTGGACTAGAATCTCTTTCAACATATGCACATTTTCATCCAACTTCAACTCTAATATTTTGTAGTTTGAAGTTTCTAGATTTATAAGTTTTTTACTGTCACTGGTGGTATTTTAGTGAATATCAATATGCCAGTTTTCTCTAATGGATTAAACCCATTAGAATCACACGTCCTACTAATATAACTTTTGTTAAATGGAAATATCTTTGTTTTCCTCACAATTTTTATTGTCAAAACTTAACCGTGTTTCCTATCTGGAAATATCTTTGTTTTGCTCATTGAGAATTGACACGTATGTTTTATACATACCTTTTACCCGTAAGGTTCATTGTTCATTTTTTTACTTTAAATTTAATATTTTTTTTGCATTTATATCCTTGAGTATCTCATTTTTGAACTTCAAATCCCATCGAGTTCAAGTTTTAACTTATGTAACTCGTCATCTTATAATATCTTATTATATTAGTTATAAGTCTAACCCAAAATTACCTAAATTTAAAGCCACAAATGCTCCTGTAAGCTAAATTTCATGATTCTTAACATTAATCTTTAATATTTAAATTCAATTACAATGCCACGCTATTGATCACAAATATTAATCGTCACGTGCAACGTACGTGTTCATCCACTAGTGTATATATATGTGTGTGTGTGATAGAGAAGGGAAAGAGAATAAAGAATATGATAGATTCTATCAACTGAAGAATTAGAGAAACTTTTATTAACTTCAATAATAATCCAAATGATACAGATGTCATACTATTTATAATAGTAGAACAAGACTGAAATATAACAACTATTGCTAAGAATTAGGAGAAAATAAATACACAATTATAACCACTAATCTAATGAAAACTACCCACTAAACTAAATATTCGCAATAGCACTTCATGGGCAAATTGGCAGTTATTGGTTGCATGGCTAGAAACGTAGATAATTATATGAAATTGGTTGTTTTGCACATATCTTTCCCGCCCTCTTAAGAACACACTTGTGATGGTGGACATTTCCGAAATAGTTTATCATCTCCTTCACTTCCAATGAGTAATTAAGTATGATCAATCTAAGAGTATATTTGAGCGTCCAGTAAAAATTATTAGCCAATTCAAAGCTCCAAATAGGGAAGCAACAGAGTTCTCAGTATTTGCATATTTATCTTTTGGACCAAATGGCACAAGGATTGTATCAGCACCACCACATTCCTTCTTCCCAGGGGAATCAGAATGTTGCACAGCTACTGGCAGAGGTCTAGGAAGATACTTTATGGCATCGGGGTACTGAGACAGAGTTTCTTCTGTAAAACCATTCCTCAATCATGATTGATAAGGGGCATTAAGAGAGGCAGTTTCAGATATTCTAACCTCCCGATCTCCAATAACTATAACAGTATCATCTTTGTAACTGTTATTATCAGAGATGATAATTGAAGGACCAATCTTCAGGTGTTGTGAAGTGAATACAAGAATTCCTTTGGTCCCCCTTGGCACAACTCCACGGGTAGTAGTAGAACTAGGACCAGTGCCAAGGAGTGTGTGTGGCATGTGAGTTGGCCTAACATAACCCGAACTACCTTGACGTAGATCCGTAGAAGAGAACGCCAAGGGTAACCTCGAATTGAATCGGGCTGCAAGCATGGATACGGGTTGGAAGTCAGATTTGGGTAGCACATAATTGAGGTTGGGACCGAAGGACAAGTATCTTGATGGATTTGAATAAAAGAGTTTGGGAGGTTGGGTGTGTGGGTGGGGCTTAAGGGGTCTGAAGTAAGGTATGGGGGTCTTTTTGTTGCAGATGTGGTAATGGAAGTAGAATCATCTCCAACTGGTGCTTGCGATGCTCGTAGCTATTGTAGTTCTTGCAAAATAGCTTGTAATGTGGCTTGAATTTCATAAATTGAAAATCATGACGTCCCAATATTTTATGAACTTCATTTTGAAACTCATCATTGATTTCGTCGCGAGTATCCATAATCGGAACTGCGCTTTGATACCACTGATATGTTTAGAATTTATGATAGAGAAGAGAAAGAGAATAAAGAATCTGAGAGATTCAATCAATAGAAGAATTAGAGGAATTTTCATTAACTTCAATAATAATCCAATGATACAGATGACATACTATTTATAATAGTAGAATAAGGCTGGAATATAACAAATACTGCTAAGAATTAGGGGAAAATAAATACACAACTATAACCACTAATCTAATGAAAACTACCCACTGAACTAAATATTAGCAATAGCACTTCATGGGGAAAATGGCAGTTATTGGTTGCATGGCTGGGAACGTGGATAATTATATGAAATTGGTTATTTTGCACGTATCAATATAATAGCGTCGACGGGTAAGAAGATTGTAAAGATGAATAAAAAGACAAAAAGAGAGGGTTATGCTAACAAATATATTGCACCTTAACTAAAAAAAAAAAATATTTTAAACCAGAACATGGACAAATAATTATTTAATCTAATCAGTTATTTATGATTCATATGTGATACGAAAACATATAAAATCTTACAAAAACAATGAAAATATGAAATGGATTGACAACCTTACAGTTCTTGTGAAAAATCAATACATCTCCGAGCTCCATTTCCATTATCTTGACAACAACATTAAAACTGAGAATTGGCTATAACATAGTTAGATAAATTAAGGGGAAAAGTACATAACTACAAACCTAAAATTATCACTTTCTAAAACTAACAAACTTAAGATTTTTTTTTTTTAAAAATCAGGTGTTAATTACTAATTAATAAATATAATATAATATTGTATAATAATATAAAAATAATTATTCATTATATATTAAATTAAAACTTATATAATATTATTTAAATAAAAAAAACATCAAACAATAACTTATTCGTCCACCCCACCCCACCCCACCCCCACAATGATTATTTTCTTCAATTTTTCACACAGCACCCAAAAATGATTTTTTTCTTTCAATTTTCCACACAACCACCAACCCCGCCCCCAACCCTACCCACCCACCCACCCAAATAACCCACTAACACGACCTGCCCCGAATCACCCTAATGGACTCAAGACATGGTATGCGTCGATGATGGATGTCAGACTGTCAGCTAAACGTTGAACCCACCACTAAGACCGACTATGATCTACTACCAATCATATGCTAAATAATGAAAAATCATTTTATATTAAAATAATGTGGGCCCCAACTGATATGAAATGCTTAGTTTAATTGAAATGGTAACCTTGACATGTCATACTGGTGTGGCTCCAAAATCCACAGGCTCTTCAGGGTTCTAGAACTCAACTGTTACCTATTAAGAAAATGGTAGGAAAATAATGAGTTAATATCTCAGTGAGTGGAGAATTTCGAAAATAACTACATTTTCTCATTTATATGAATTTACTCAAAATTGAGTTCACAATGTAATCTCGTATATCGTAGTCAAGAAGAGAGACATACTCTTCATGTCGAAAAATATCATCTGTTTACACTGTCATCACAATCTGTAATCTAACATCATCCATAATATACTGTCAACACAGTCTGTAATCTCTAGGTATGGCCATACACTAACAAATCTCACCAAAATGAACCCACTGAATATAATTTGTAATCTGGTCATATACTAGCAGACTACCTCTCGGGCTAGTCTCAAAACATCTGATAATCAATTTTAGAACACGGCTAAAACCTCTTAGTGAACTATATCATACACGGTCAGACCGCCTCAGGGTAATCTCATACCCGGTCAAGACCCCTCAGTGCAGTATAGAACACGATCAAAGCCCCTCGGTGAACTAGAAGAAATATATAATCATGGGTACTTTTTGATGGATTTCAATATCACTTCACTTTCCACAATTAATCATTTCACAATCTTTGTAATTCCACAATCTAATATTCTCATAATATTTCACAATAATCACGTAATTGGACAATTAAATCACATAATCACGTTAATCTCATATTTTTATAATATTTCAAAATAATCACGTAATTGGACAATTAAAGCACATAATCACGTTTAACGTAATTATATAAGCAATTATCAATAATTGAAAATAATTAAGTTTTTCTATTCACCAAGTTCTCGGCAATGAACTAGCTAGGTCGATATGCATTTCTAATCTTTTTTTCATCTCCTTAATCCATCATACCAAGTTTGGAATCCCATACCATTCCAAGAGATCATATCCTTTCATATAATTGCCTCAAGCACTATTCCTATCATTAAAAATAAGAATTAACTAATAATAAATTGATATCTTAAATTTCAAATTTTTGTCAACCTTTGATGATTACACAATTCACTTAATTAAACTCTTGCATATCTAAACACAACAATTAAATTGGCTCCTTCTACTGTAATTTCTATCCATTAATTTCCCTAATATGCTTGCAAAATTACCTACTGCCTTCTTGTTTCTCTTAGTTAACTTTAACCCGTTTTTTTCCATTTCTTCTATGCACCACCCCTTTTCCCATCTAAATTTCTAACATTAATAAAACACAAATGAAGGTTGCACATAAGCGGGTTTTACTAAAATCATTTCGTACTAATTTCTCCACGGCAAAAGCAAAAACATGTATTGTTCTTTAGTTTCCATCCTTCTTCAATTTAAAATTCTTCTTTATTTATAACTCCACCAAATTATCAACACAAAAAGCAAAACTCCAATAAATTAAAATTCCTAAATCTGAAAGCACCATAAACCCAAAACAATATAACAAAGTATTCCTTAACAACTTGCTTACCTCAAGGTCGAGTTAGCCACAAAATTGAACCCTCCTCTTCCTTTTTCCTCCCGATTTCTTCTTTCTTTTTCCAATTTTTCTACTTGTACAGCCCAAGGTCCCGTCTCCTTTACCGCATGTCAAAAAATCGTGATATTTTGTATGTCAACTTATCGTGAGATATTGAAAACAAAAAAATCAAACTTTTACAAACTTTTACCTACGCTGCAGACTTTTATTTTCAATTTTTTCTACCGCCTCTCCCTTCTTTCTTTCTGAAGACAAAACCCATTGAACAAATGAGATTTGTTTACAAGAAAATAAATTTTCATTCTCTTTATTGCCTCCCTGCTTCAGCAAACTGGTAGATTTTCGTCAATGTCTGCTTAGTCCGCAGGTGCCTCGCGATTTGCATCGGCGCCTCAGTTAGAAGTTGTTTCGTAAATCTGACTTGGTGCTTCATTTTCGTCATCTTTATTAGAAAACCCCCAATCAGCAAATCGTAGCTTTGTCCACAATTGCTTCGTGAATCTTCATCGACGTGTTGTTCTGTAAATCTGACTTGGTGCTTCATTCGGTGGGCCATTTCTAAATGTCTGAACCCGGGTAATGAACTTTGAAATTACCCAAACCAGTGTGTATTTATTTAAGCATTATAGTATTGGAAAAAAAATAATGGATCTGGGTCCTTCCTTAACATTCCCATTTTTGGCATTCCAAAATTATCCGTATGTTCCTAAATCTCCCAAACCAGTGTGTGTCTTTGAGAATGATGGTAGTATAAAAATGAATTTGGGTCCATTATCATGTTATCGTTTTTTTTAATCACATTCTCATTTTTTGGCAACACAAAAATGATCCGATTGTTTCAAAATTCCCCAACTAGTGTGTATGTGTTTGAGAATGACCGTTGTAAAAAAAAATGGAGTTGGGTCCTTTTATCACATTCTCGTATTTGCTATTTCACATATTATCTCATTGTTTAAAATCATGTTCACAGTATGTTGATAACTTGTTGGTTATTTTTTTTTGTTAATTTCATACTTATTCAAAAATTGATCAATTTTTGTAGGAGATCCCATTTCAGGTTCCAACGATGAGACAGTAGATAGGAATTTCTTAGCTTCAGATGTTGAATGCTTGGATGATATTGTTTTAGAGCTTGAGAATTGCGATAATGTGATAGAGTTTGAGAATTTCTTAGGGTCGAACGATGTTTTGGTTAATGAACAGAATGATGACGTACCTAAGGTTGGGATGAAGTTTAAGGACCTTGATGAAGCATTTGAATTTTACAAGAAATATGCATACCGTGTGGGTTTCCCAATCAGAAAACGTAATTCAAAAAGGGGAGTGACGGACGCATTAGAAATGTGGCCTTTACATGTAGTCGAGAAGGCCGAAGAACAAGTACAACGAGCTGTTCATTGAAGCCTCAGGCGACAATTCAAACTGGGTGCAAAGCTAGGATGAATGCAGTTTCTGACATGAACGGCATTTGGCGAATAACAGCAGTATGGATGGCAATGGGGCGGGTTCGGGGCAGCCCCGCCCCGGACCCGAAAACGCCGAGACCTGCCTCGCCCCGCCCCGTGACCCGCGAAGTCGCGGGGCGGGGCGACCTCCCGCCCCGCTAAGGACCCGATTTTTTTTTAAATAAATAAATAAATTGGTAATGAAATTTTACGTGAAAAATTTAGGCGTTAAACTAGTTAGAGTTTTTAAGTTTGAACTTTAAAAATAATATGTATATACTTGAAGAAAAAAATCAATAAACAATATAATGGTATAGTGGTTGTATATTCTCATATCCCTAAATTCCACCAATGTTCAATTCTTCTGGACTTCATCAAATTTATTTTAGTTTCTCATTTCATTATTTAAAAAAAAAATTTATTTACCGGGTCACGGGGCGGGTCCGCCCCGAAACCCGGTGCGGGGCGGGGCGGGTAATTTTCGGGGCGGGTCAATTCGGGTCCTTCGGGTTTTTTTGCCATCCCTGAACAGCAGTTACGCTTGAGCATAATCATAAAACTAGTCCTTCTAAGTCTCGGCTGTATCGGTGTAATAGACAAATAGGTGAGCACGTGAAAAGGAACCTGGTAGCAGATGATGAAGTACAAAGTAATGAGATTAAAGATTGGCTTGTCATGAAGATGAAACAGTTGAACTTCACAAAGTCTAGATTTATTTCTGGTATCAACCTCCAAAGCCAAGACACTGTAGTATTAGCATCTGAGCGAGGGTCAGGGGAGAAGGACTCGGGTTGTCCAATTTTGGATCCTAAATATACCACAAGGAAGGGTACTCCTAGGAAGAATCGCAAAAAAGAGCCGTTAGAAATTAGTTCGAAGCAAAATAAGATATAGCCTTTCCATCTATCATGTTTTTAACTTGAATGAGTTTACAGTTAATTAATATGAGTAAATGTACAGGTACAATCGAAATCAAACAAAGGCAAGACTCCGTCGCAAAAAGACATGGAAAAAGGCGAAGAGTTCGAGCAATCATCTCAAGTATCAATGTTCCCCGTACCCAATCATCTTTCATTCTCACAGCAGTTACTGGTACGTATTGATTATCTCGAATATCACTAATTTTTCAATTCACATGAGTGCATTAGTAATTTTGGTCACCATATACTATCGCAGGGAACTCATTATCAAGGATGGCCCTCCACATATGACATGAATATGATGCCACCATTTGGGATAGCTCAACAAATATTCCCATTTGTTCCACCAGCTCGAGAGATCAAGGAATAAGGAAGAGACGCTCAAAAAATTTTAAGTACTTGTGGAAATCTCATGTCTTTCTACAAATTTTATGTATGGACTCATTGTTATATTACTTGTGGAAATCTCATGTCTTTCTACAAATTTTATGTATGGACTCATTGTTATATTACTTGTGGAAATCTCATGTCTTTCTAAAAATTTTATGTATGGACTCATTGTTATATTACTTGTGGATGTCTCGTGTCTTTCTACAAATTTTAGCTATGGACTCATGAATGACTTCATTTCAATTTGCACAACTTCTAAGTGGGATGAAATAAAAGTTTGAAAAGACCCAACAGGTTTGAAAAGATCCAACAGGTTAAAGTGGCATTTTCTATTATATAATTTTACGAAAAATTTGCCAGAGTCTCATTTGTAAATTGGACATAGCCAACCTGTAGCGAAACATCAAAACCATTTTAAAACACAAAATCTCAACATCATTCAATCCCAAACATCATCAAAACCATTTCTATATGTCCAAAACTCCTAAACAATATCATTACAAATAATAAACTTTAACAAATACAAGAAGAAGTAATTACATATGATAATTGCAATTGAAATAAGTACATTAGGTTCTACAAAAGGAGAACTAATCATTTTTTCCCTTGCTAAATTTCACCGTCATTGATATGTTCACGTTCCTCTGCTCCGCTAAACGCGCAAAAAGTGAAAACGTGCGGGCTAGAGATTCACTTACCTCTTTAGCCAAGGAGTCTTCACCTGCATCGTGGACCGTAGTCGAACTTCCAGCATCATGGAGCGTACTCGAACTGCCTACATCATGGCACGCGCTCGAACTCCCTTCATCTCATTCATAAAATGTACACCCAGTGTTATTTCAATTGAAAAACAGCTTCCCTTTGGATTTTTTTGCAGGGTCTTCCACCCTTAGCCATCTCACGTATCTGAGGTGACAAATTGGGCAACGTCGCTTCATATCGCAGTCTTTCATCCAATGCCCCGGCTTTCGACAGCTATGGCACACTTCATTATTCTTCAGCAACATTTTAAAATCCTACTCAATGACAAGATGAAGTATTCAGGTTAGTGATAATCCTCAAACATTTCATGAGAGTACTGCAATTAAGTGTAATGAAATTATAGAATTTAGGTTGATTCAAAATTTGAAGAAGCATGTGGCCTACATAGGTCACAGAAAAAACAGAATGCAATTCATCATACTTCCCCTATCAGATCATATAAACACGAAATGTAAAGATGGTTGGCCATAGAAATATCCATTATATACATTAAAATTTCTTTAAACAATGTAAAGATGCATAGTCAAAGGTTTAATAAAAATTTAAGCAACCAAGAAAACAATAGGAATGAACACTAGAGAACACTGATAAATCTATTTAAATTTCTGTCAATAGTAAATAAATAAATAGATATAAATCCCAAATTTCTAATACTAAAATGATAATAGTTATAAGGTATTGACAACCAGTTTATAGTATATTGGAATCAAGGTTGTTACTTTCATCTAAGAAAAAATACATCCCCAAAAATTCCAAAAGACCTAACAATTTCAATAGCAAGGCATTGATTGTAATCAGTAATTAGAAAACTTCAACATTAAAAAACAGTAAATCTCACCCAAGCAAAATAAGAAATAAAAACTCTCATTAACTTCCAGGAGTTTCATACTTAATAAAATTAATTTCAAAAGCTACATAGTTAACAACCAGAGATCTACGCAATTTCTCAGTTTCTACATGATCATACAGTGAGGCCGAACAGAACACTAACTGAGTAGCAACATATGGGGCTGGGACTGGGGTTGTAGGTTTGGGAGGGAGTGGAGTTTCCACATCTGATTAACCAACATTCCACATCATGCTTATTACAGTAAAATGTATCAATTATCACGCAACATGAACGGTAAAGACATGAGGCTTATTAATCTGTTCAAAATGAATCCTAGCAAGTCTCAAGCCACTAAGTGCTCCATATTTTGTGCAACACAAAGTTGAATATTGAGCTCAAATTTTTTCATGCAAAAAATATAAATGATTACTGGTACAGGAAGAGGCTACATTGTAGATAAAATCTCTATTTTTGCCCATTCCATTCCTTCCAAAAAAAAAAAAAAAAAACGTTTATTTAATATGAAGGAGTATGGAACAAGAGCAAGAGCAACATAGTAGATGAAAAAAGCGTTCTTCCTGCCCATTTCAGTCATGCTCAACAAGACCCAAATGGAGAAGAAAAAAAAAACCTTTTAAAATTAACAAATTTTAACGATTTATTGAAGTTCTCTACCAATGATTAGTTTCATAGCATTCCATATCCTCTTCATAAACATCATCATCGAAAATCAGTACATTATTCGAAAAATCTCACAATGTCGAAATATTATGACATTACCTTGTTTGACCTTAGAAATGATAAAGTGGTATAAACCAGTGGTTAGCACTCAACTATCAGGTCCCTCAACCGCCTCCTTCTTCCTTCTCTGGAGATTGTGTATGAACGGGTTGTGTAAAATCACGACTTGGTGCACAACTGGTTTGTCGCCGTCTGCACTGCTTCCCTTCTACCACGTCTCCGTCGTTTTATTTCCAAGATGTCTCCATCATTCACTATTCACTCCGTTGCCTTTGATTTGTAACCCCCCAGGAAAGATGACTTCTACGGTTGGGTTAAAGAGGAATTTGGTTAATATAGGGTTTTCTAGCAGACAATTTGGGTAAACCGTAAAAGAGGGATTCGGGTGAAAGAGGTTTAAGTGGGGGGCAGATATGTCTTTTTATTTGGCATGCGGTATGAGAGGCGGGACCTTGGGCTGTACAAGTAGAAAAATTGTTCTTTTTCCTCCCTGTTTTGTCTCTTTCCCAGCCTTTCAGTCGGTTTGTTCGCCCAAAATACGAGAAAGTCATCAATTATCCCTTATTTAATGGATAAGTATAGTGAAATTACAATTTAAGTCCCCCAAGCTTCCAAATAATATCACAGTAATTCCTTAAACTTTAATTAATTGAAAACTAAATCCTTAAATTTATATCTTCTACCATCTCAACCTTCAAACTTCTGTAATTATAATTTAAGTCCCAATAAAATCATTTGTTCAACTTATGTCCTTATACGACTCGATAGTTGAATATTTGACTTTGATTTGTGTAAAAAGGGGATGTTACACTCACCCCACCCAAAAAAAAAAAATTCTTCTACTTTTCAACACCCAACCAACCCACCCTGTTAAAGTTTTTTTTCCTACACAAATTACAAATGTAGTCGCAAATTTCACCTCACACACCCATCTCACCCTCCCTGCAAAGTTACAGTTGATCACACAAAGTTACACTTCAATCACAATTACAATTTAGTCGTAAATTTTACCCCACGCCCTACCCACCCACAGAGTCACAGTTTGATTACAATTACAAGTTTACTCGCAAAATTGACCCTACACTACCCCATCCTACCCACCCTACCCTGAAAAGTCATGGTGAAATAAAGACACAATTCGATCACAATTATAAATTTTGTAGCACACAAAGTCATCGCTCAGTTACAATTACATATTTAGTCCCCACCCCACCAACAAGTCACAGTTGGTTACACAAAATCACATTTATATCACAATTACAAATTTTAGCTGCAAAACTCATCCCATACTGACATACCCCACCCTTAAAGTCACAGTTGGTTACACAAAATCACATTTATATCACAATTACAAATTTTAGCTGCAAAATTCATCCCATACTGACATACCCCACCCAAGTCACAATTGGTCACACAAAGTTAACGTTCAGTTACAATTACAAATTTAATAGCAAAATTTACCTCAACCCCACCCCACCCTACCACACCTACAAACTCATAGTTGGTCACACAATGTCACAATTTGGTCACACGAGATCACAGTTCGGTTGTACAAAGTCACATTTCGATCACACGAACTCACAATTCGATCACATCAAGTCACAATTCGATCTATACGTCACATTAGTCATCGTCCAATGATCACACAAAGTCACAATTGGTCACAATCTCTAGAATAATTATTTACATATTCTTCATTTATTAGTCACAACTTACTCATTTTATTTATCACATCCCGCACTTGTCATAATTCGCACAAAGTCACAATTAATCAATATTTTTTGTCATATTATTTATCTAATAATTGGTCATTGCCCCAAGTTACAAAAGTCAAAATTAATTAATATTTTGGTCACAATTACCTAATAATTGATCACGATTATCTAAAACCAAGTAATTACTTTCTTCCATTGCCAGCGGTCGTTGTCACCACCTACACCGCAACCACTGCGCACACACCCAATCACTTAGCCTCACTCCACCAACACCACTGTTGAATTACCTAGAAAAGCACCACTGTAAGCATCACAGCACCACGGCACACAACGCCCACACAACCAAACACACTACACCTGACCTCACACACATAACATCAGCTACGACTGCACACGCACACAACCCAGTGAACCACCGTACCACCACTATCATCGCATCACGAATTAAAAAGTCCACCGTACACAGTGTACACAACACTGTGCATACACTCCACACATAACCGCATCGCATCACTGCACATGCAACTACACCGCACCATCAACGCACGGAACATCGCCTGATGTGCGCATGCTTGAAACAATGGCAGCCATCGTCGACGCTACTGTACGCGATCCCAGTTTCAACTGTCGTGTTGCGCTCATCGCTGTCGAACTATGCACAACAGCGGTCTCCACTGGCTACGATGATCACTGCGATGCAGTCATAGCACCGCTCGACCTCCGGTGGTGGCGCTCCACCGTCGGGTAAAATAACCTCACCGCCAGATCTAAAAACTACACCCTATCAGATTTGTGCCGATCGTGGAAGGAGCAGCGACCTCATCTCAAATCAAAGCAGTAATGTAGATCTCCGCTGCCAAGAAGTGGAAGAAGGCGATGTTGTAAACTCTGAAATACAGTTTACTGAAGTCAAAGATAATTTTACCGTAAGCAACTTGCTAGCTTATATAAGCTTTACAAATAGATAAAAACAGAAAATGAATAACCCACATTTTACGTATCCTCAGAATGTGGTAAATGGCTAAGGAAAAGATCAAATCCTCTCTACATGTCCCAAATTATAGGACTTATTAACTGAATGAAATCCTAACAACTTTGACAAATTCAACTATAATCCCAGCAATTCCTCCCCTAAACTAATTGCAGTAATGCATTTAGTTTACTCTTGGTACTACGCATACACCTAGTAACTCATTCAACTTCAAGAACACATCCAACTTAAGTGGTTTTGTCATAATGTCTGCAACTTGTTCTTGTGTGCCACAATGTTGCAGCTCAACAAGTCCATCACCAGTCAAATCACTCAAGAAATGAAACCTCACGTCAATTTTCTTTCCAAATCCATGCATGACTGGGTTCTTGGACAGCTTAATGGTGGAACTATTGTCATATAACACGGTGGTGCACTTACCTTGTGAATGACCAAGCTTCTCCAATATTCTCCTCATCCACACCACTTGACAAGCACAAGAAGCAGCTACCACAAACTCTGCTTCAGTAGTAGACAAAGTAACCACAGATTGTTTTTTAGAGGACCTTGACACAACTCCTTCACTGGGTAGGAACACATAACCAGAAGTACTTTTCCTGTCTTCAACATCCACTGCACAATCACCATCTGTATATGCCATCAACTCTCTGTTGCCCTTCTTTCTATAAAAGACTCCTAGGTCCACTGTACCTTTCAGGTATCTTAACACCCTTTTCACAACTTGCCAATGCAACTCAGTTGGGCTTGCCATGAATATGCTAATGAGACATACCACATACATCAAATCTGGCCTTGTTGTAGTTAGATACACAAGACTTCCAACCAATTGTTTATACATGGTAGCATTCACCTTAGCTCCTTCTTCATCCTTCGTTAGTCTAAAGCCAGGAACAATAGGATTTTTCACACTATTAATCTTCTCCATTCCAAACCTCTCCAAAACTTCTTTAGCATACTTCCTTTGACTAATATAGATGCCTTCAGAATTTTGTAAAACCTCCACACCGAGAAAATACTTCATATTTCCCAAATAAGTCATATCAAATTCAAGTTTCATAGAATTCTTTAACTTAACGAACATATTCCTATCATTACCAGTAAAAATTAAATCATCAACATATAAGCTCACAATCAGAATTTTACCTCTATCTCCTATTTTTATAAACAATGTGTGTTCATAACTGCACCAGTCAAATTCTTCTTTGACAAAGTATGCTTCAATTCGGATATACCATACATGAGGGGATTGTTTAAGGTCAATGCCTTCTTTGATTTGTATACCTTATGCTCTTCACCTTTCTTCTCCGAGCCCTATAGTTGCTCAACAAATATTGCTTCATTGAGCTCTCCACCTAAGAAAGCACTTTTGACATCAAGCCGATACACACTCCAACAATTTCGAGCTGCTAATGCAATTACCATTCGAATTGTGTCCCACCTAGCCACAAGAGCAAACATTTCGGTATAGTCTATACCATGTTGTTGTGCATATCCTTTCGCCACTAGTCGAGCTTTACACTTATCAACCTCGCCATGTTCGCTGAGTTTAGTTTTGAAAACCCACTTTAGTCCAATCTTCTTCACTCCTTTAGGCAAATCAGTCAGCTCCCAAGTTGCATTCCTTTCAATTGCTTCTATCTCCAAGTCCATTGCAGCTCTCCACTTGGAACTCTGAATAGCTTCTTCAGAATTGGTTGGATTTGCAGTTGAGGAAAACAGAACCAAATTGTGCTCAACTTCTTCTAACATTTCTCCCCCGCTCACATAATCTTCCATCCAAAATGGTGCTCTTCTAGTCCTCCTTTCTGGTGAGCTTGGTGAGCTTTCTTCAGATGTTTGAGAGTCCTCTCCAGGTGACTCACTCTAAGGTAAGCTAACTTCTCCTCCTACTGCCACCTCCTCTTCAGTTTCTTCTTCACTTTGATCATGTTCACTTCCTTCTTTATTTATGCCGTCCTACTCGAGCACATCAACCCTTGCTTCTTCATTACTCCTCCCTCAATTCCAGCACTCATTCTCTTCAAAAACCACATCTCTGCTTACAACTGTCTTCTTTGTCAATGGATCATAAAGTCTACATGCTTTACACTCTTCACTCATCCCTAGCAACACACACTGAAAACTTTTATCATCTAGCTTCTTTCTCTTACTGTCTGGCACATGGACATGGCCAATGCATCTGAAAACTCGAAAATAGTCAACATTAGGTTTAACACCACTCCAAGCCTCTTCAGGGGTCATGTCATTCACTGCCAATGTGGGACTTCTATTGAGTATATGTGTTATCCAGTTTACTGCATCAGGCTAGAAAACCTTTGGAACTCGCTTCTCTGATAAAATGCTTCTAACCATGTTCATGATTGTCTTATTCTTGCGCTCAGCTGCTCCGTTTTGCTAGGGAGTGTAGGCTGAAGTGAGCTGCTTTCTAATACCATTATTTTTGCAGAAGGCATTGAATTCGAGAGATGTGGACTCTCCACCTGTGCGCAGACAACGAATGAAAGCTCCTATCTCTTTTTCGACAAGGTTTTTATATTTCTTGAAGATGGTGAAAGCTTCAGATTTCTCAACAAGAAAATATATCCATACCTTACAACTGTAATCATCAATGAAACTTATGAGGTACCCCTTCTTGCTGTTGGAGACAGGTGTGATGGGTCTGCAGATGTCAACATGTACCAGCTGCAGTCTTTGTGATGCTCTCCATAAACTCCTCTTCGGAATTGCATCTCTGTGTTTGCTTTCCCACCATGCAATAAGTGCATACTCTAGTTGGTACCTTCAGCTCTGGTAACCCTCTCACCATCTCTTATACTACAATGTTCTCAGGCCTTTGAAGCTTAGATGCCCATATCCGCAGTGCCAAAGGTGAGTTCTATCTTCAAGAGTTATTTGGAGACAAGTAGGATCTTTTGGCAGCACTTTTGCAAGCAATATGAACATCGTGTTCGCAGTCATTGATGTCTGCATAATAAGCCCTTTCTTGGGATGATAAACTATGCATACTCTAAGTTGTATCAAAATAGCTGCACCTCTTTCTTACAATTGGCCAACACTTAACAAATTATTTCTCAACTCAAGTATATAGAAAACATCAATTATTACCTGAGTAATTCCAGCAACTTGTATCCTGATGTTACCCTTTCCCAACACAGCCATCTTGGAATTATTTTCAAGCTTTACAGATTGTCGAAATTCCTCATCAAAATCTGAGAATCGCTGCTTATTTCCACACATATGATTGCTACACTCAGTGTTAATGAACCATGCATCTTTCTCTGTGATTGACTAACTTCCACATATGACATCAACAACATCTCATCTTCATCCTCAAATTCAGCATAATTAGCTCCCTTCTCCCATTTAGGGCACTCATATTGAAAGTGCCCTAATTGATTACACTTATAACACTCAACTATTGCTTTGTTGAAAGATTATTTGCCTCTTCCTCGAAAAACTCCACGACCACGACCACGACCTCCTCCTCTTCCACCAGATCTATTATCATAAGTCACCTTTAATGCCTGCTCATCTCCTCCATGCCCGTTCATCCTCTGCTCATGTACCAACAAGCTGTTCTAAAACTCATCAATGGTTAAAGTGTCTAAGTTATTAGACTCTTCAACTGAACACACAACATAGTCGAACCTTGAGGTCATCGATCTCAAAATCTTTTCAATGATCACCACTTGCTTTATGTCTTCACCATGAATCTTCATTTTGTCTGCTATGGTGAGTGTTCGAGAGAAGTAGTCATCAACATTTTCACCCTCTTTCATCTGTAGAACCTCGAACTCCTCCGAAGGGCTTGAAGTTGCGCTCTTTTAACTCTTGTGGAACCCTGATACTTCTGCTTCATAGAGTCCCAGACGTGCTTTGCAGTGTCTCCATTTAGGATAGTCTCCATAATAGTCCGATCAATGGTTTGAAACAGATAATTCTTGACCTTCAAGTTTTTCAGCTTCTGGTTTGTAATAGCCTTTTGTTGATCTTCAATGAGCTCAACACCTTTGGCTGCAGCAGGGATACCATTCTCCACTAAACTCCAATACTCCTTTGAACGAAGAAAGTTTTCCATAAGCAATGACCAATGATCATAATGGCCATCAAACTTCGGATTTGCTGGTTGAACGAAGTTGCTTTCACCTGCCATACTTGAATACTTTGATCACTCTATCTCTTCTTAAGAAACTGCGGTTTCTTCTCTCTCACAATTAGGCCCCATGATGGTGCTCTGATACCAGAATGTTGTAAACTCTGCAATATAGTTTATTGAACTTAAAGATAATTTTATTGAAAGCAAGCCGCTGGCTTATATAAACCTTAAAAAGCGATAAAAATAGAAAATGAATAACCCATGTTTTACATATCATGAGAACATAGTAAATGGCTAAGGAAAAGATCAAATCCTATCTACATGTCCCAAATTATAGGACTTATTAACTGAATGAAATCCTAACAACTTTGACAACTTCAACTACAATCCCAACAGGCGCTCCGATGTCGTGGTTGGGTGGGATCGATTTGGGTAGAGAGAGGTTGGAGAGAGAGCGTTAGTAGATTTTTTTTTTTAAAAGATACTTACAGAGCTTCTTGTAATTTTAATTTTTATAATAATAAATATTTAGTTAATTAATATTAATTAGGTAATTTACACCTGATTTTTAAAAATGTATAATTCATCACCTTGTCATTGCAATGTGATCTTCAAAAGTAGGTTTCCAAGTAATTCTCCCTAAATTAAGCCCATATTTGACACTCATAATTCAATAACTCGTTTTTTCAAATTTAATTTTCAACCATGCATTTTACTAATAAAATAATCTACATATAAATTTTAAAAAATTCATGATTTTTAACCACGTAACTTTCAAAAATCCAATATTAAAAATAACATTATTTGAAATAATGTCTCAAATACCCTCTAGATATATGTATCGCTCCTATATTATAAGAGGCTCTTTGTATATTTTTACTGTTCATTTTTTGTCATTTCCTTTCACACGTTAAATTCAACAATTCATCCAGTTTCACTACAGTAAATACACACCTTTCAGATTAAGTACCGTAAGTGCACGTCTCTCACCCAGTCCACACAGAAATTAGCGGTGTAGTTTCGTCTGAAGATCAAGTTTCGTCTGAAGATCATATCTGCCCAGCTCCTCAACGAACTCAGATTCCACCCAAACGAATACTCCGATTGCGAAACGGTTTCCACCGGTAGCTTTGTGAGGCAGAGGAGCAGCTTCCCGTTGACATTTTTTCAAGTTAAAGTGTCTTAAAAAACTACAGAATCTGCTTTGTGTGTATAGGGGTTCTGATTGTTATTTGGTGGGATTAGCAACAGGCCGCTATCTTTGTTGGGTAAGTTCTATAGAATAAATTCATTTGTTCAGCTAATTATCTATGGGCTTGTACGGGGGCATGCTTCTTGATAATTGTTATTTGTATATGTTTGCTTTCACTGCGTTTTTTAAGTATTTCAGATGTGGGTTTTGATTTTCTTTTCAATATTTCGACTAAATGCTTGGGTATGCTTTAAATTTAGCTGGACACTGGAAACTACCATCAATGAATCCTTCAACTCCATAGGTAGTAATGACATTTAACAGTTATATAATTTTTTGGGTCAGGTTTGATGTTAAGTGGTTGTTACAGAGAAGGAAGCTGATGAGATTGGAACTGAAATTGAGAAAAGGGATTAGAGGCATTAATATTTAGATTGCGTTTTAAATAGAGGGATTTGGATTTTGATAGTTTGGTGTTGTGATTTTTATTTACATGCAAATGAATCAGTAACCAAGTGTGGGGTTGGTTCCATATTTAGTTGGGAGAGCTTTTGGTTATTTAGAACAAGAGCTTTTATAACATGAAAGATTTCAGAATGGTTGGTGGTTTCACTGAATAGAGAATCAAGAGAAGCAAGGAGAGAAATATTAGGAAGGAAATGAATATGGATTGGCCCAGTGAAATGCTTGAGCTGTCCGATAAATATATTTGCAATATAGCATACAACCCATGTAACTTGGGTAAACATACTGCACAAAGCTTTGAGCCTATTGATTTAAGTAACGCAACCTACTATAAAACCTATCAGAAAACTAAAAGGAAGATATAAGAATCAACTAATAGCCTTGTCAACCGTATTTGTTGGCGAAGATTTCCAGGTCAGATTCCTCTATCGCTGCTCTCCTTTCTGCAAAGCAAATCAAGGTTGTGTGGTAAGGTTGATTTATGGTATTCTATTCTATTCTTTGTGTGTGAGAGATTAGAATAAATTTCCTGTAGTAATTTTAGGGGTTCTCTTGGATTATGAAACATGTTTTTCTTACTTGAATTTACATTACAGTTTAGGACATGAACCTCAATTCACTGTAATCTAATTGATTTAGTTATCCTTTTGGACTTACTTTTTTATTTTTTGCTTTGCAGAGACTGATTCATCCTTATTTTCATGGAGTCTCAAATATAGGTCCTAAGCCTTCCACTCAAACTATATCAAAGATCATAGCTAAAGTTCAGAGGATGAAATTGAAAATAGATAATGTCATGGAGTTAATTAATTGAGGTATGCCTGTAAATGTAGTACTTGCTAATTTCATTAGAATGGCTATTTGATTTTTTTAAGACTTATTTATGTTATCAAATACATTTTAATATATAGCTTTCAAATGACTCAACGTTATCTTTGTGGTAGTAGCTTTTTGTCGAAGGTCAGTCACTACTTTCAATATATTCTCTTCTTTTAAGAAATTATCTACCTGTTTAAGTTAATAATATAGATTTATCTTTCGATTCCTTTACGTGAATGAAATTCTATACATTGAAGCTCTTTTTAGCTAATGCAACCTAAACGGTCTTACATCTCTCATGCTCAGTCCTTTCATTGACTTCTCTGTTTAAATGAGTACACTTACCTTTCATTCTTCTCCTCTTCATTAACTGTTTTGCAAAAAAAAAAAAAAACCTCGTATGCTACATTTATCTCATCTCCATATTAAAAATTGGCATCTAGGTTTTTTATTATTCAGTTGCTATTTATTATATTTCAGATTCATACTTAATTGATAAATTTCTGTTGGACCTCTTAATTGATATGAAATTATTGAATATAGAAGTCTTACAGTTATTTTTCTGCTAGCGCACTTTAGACAATTTCATTACATATGAAGTATTAGAGTACATTATGTGATGCCTTTGAATTAAGGAAATACCAGTACTCGGTTTGTCACTTGTGAAGTCTCGAGAGTGAGACTACTTCTAAAGGCCTGTTTTATATATAAAGAAAATGATACATACTATAAACATTTACATTTAATAAATTTTTGTATTCGTTTAAGAGTGGGTTCTTATTTAATATGGTGCTGATTTGTTGTCACCATGACTGAAACATTTGAAACTGTAACCTCGTTAATTTGCTCTTGAGCTTACCTACCTATCTTTATAATTTTGATCTAGATCTCTATTAAGGAGCATAACTAACTTTTCCATATAGTTGTGCTGTAATTATTTTGTTGTCTTTATTTCCTTTAGCTCTTTTGAATATGACACATATCTGAAATTAATGCAACTTATCAAGTTATCAGCATCTATGTCAAGATTCAATCATTTGGAAACTTATCAAGTTATCAACATCTATACTTATACAATGACCACTTATTTTATTTATTTTATTTCCATTTATAGATTTTTGCAATACTAGGAATGAAGCAGTAATTAATTACAATTTCTTAATTATCTCTCTTTTTGTATCCATTTATTTGATTCACAAACAAATATTACTATTATAACTATTCGACAATATAAGATTTTATTTGGGATTTTCATACTATAATTAGGTCCCATTAATAAATTTTTCACTTTGCTCAATTTTGATGCGAACAAGTAAATTTATATATGTTTTCTTTGTTACTAAATTTTTTTTCCCAGTGTATATTGAGATACCTTCTCAACAATTACAAATTGAGTTTCAATGAATAACTCAAGAGATCCTAAAGTTTCCATTGAAGAGGTTGGTTTTATATTAGCTGAATTAAATGTGATTTTACATGTTATATGTCAAAAATTAAATTATCATCACTTATATTTACTAATAAAACATGCTATTTTTTTCATAGAAATACAAAACAATTATCCGTCAGGTACAAAATCAACAAAGACGACAAAAAAATGCATTTCGTAGGTCTCAAGAAGAACACTATGATGACAAGCGCAAACATAAACCGAATTTGGATGGTAACTTGATCTCTTTTTTTCGATATTTTTTGGTGTTTCCCTTGTCAGAATTTAGATTTCCAGCATAGTTTCATTATTTACATTGTTAGAATCAGAATATAAACTTTAAGAAATATTTACATGCAATTTTTTAAATATATAATCTATACATTAACATATTGGGATTTCTAATGGCCTTATTCTAATCGTGTTAATTTCTTTTTTAGGTTCAAACAACATTTCCTAAATAATTATAATTGTTCTTTATTGTTCATTTTCTTGCTGGTTTTCATAATTTTTTTTCCAATTCAGCTGCTGGACAAAACAATGGTTACCTATATCACGGAAGTGGAACCTCTTCGGTCGGCTTTGAACAACATACCATAGAAACTTCTTTACCAGCACCACATGTAATCATTGAAAAACCACATGATTTACAGGTTCGAAACATATCACATCAAAGCACCAAATTAACTATGCCTATAGCTGCTTATGTGTTGCCCCATTTTACTGTTTGCGAGCATTGTGGAGCCAAAAAGTTTTATAGAGAAAGCAAGGGATTCTGTTGCTCTGATGGGAAGGTCAAATTACGTACACATTCTATACCTAATGATTTGTTTCAACTTTTTACTTCGAGTTGTCAAGAGTCAACTCATTTCAGAACGGTTTGTCGATCGTACAATAACCATTTTGCTTTCACCTCTTTTGGCGTAAAATATGATAAAGAAATTTGCAAATCAAATAAAGGTATTTACACTTTCAGAGTACAGGGACATGTATATCATTATGTCAACCCGCTTTTACCTCGCGGTGATGCTAAGCCTTCGTATATGAAACTTTATTTTTATGATACAGAAAATGAAGTGCAAAATCGTCTTCACAGCTCAGATAGGTTCCTTGAAACAGTTTTAGTAAAAATTATTGAAAGCTTGAAAACTAATCCTTATTCAAGGTTTTTTAGATCTTTAAATGACAAATAAAACTTAGACACTCAACGAATTCAAATTAGGTGTCATCCGGGACTTGACCAACGTGTTTATAATACACCTGTCTCTTCTCAAGTTGCTGCAATTTAGGTAGAAGACGATCCGTGTGCAAACATTAGGGCTCGTGATATCTCTATTTGTGGGCACTCAGGTGAGTCTCACAAAGTTCATTACTATTACGGTTGTTATGACCCTTTGCAATATCCATTATTATTTCCATACGGTGAACCTGGATGGCATGAAGGTATTGAGCGTACTAAAAATGTCAATGAACAACCACAATGCATGTCTGAAGTTTTGGTAGATGTAAACACTTTAGTCTATCCCGAACAACTAATTCAAAGAGAATCCGAAGGTTATTTTACCAGTTGTTTAGTATATATTAATTATTTCATTTTTTTAAAATAATGAATTTTACTAATTTTTTTAATATGTTCGTATCTCTATTTGTTTTTTCAGTGCTTAACTATGATAAGAAACGCTACCAGATCTCTTGTAGAGAGTATTATTGTTACAAGTTGCAAATTCGCCCTTCAGGTAAATCTCTATTACTCCATGGGGGTAGACTTCTACAACAGTATGTAGTTTATATGCATATTAAAATTGAAACATCTAGGCTTGATTATTTTGGTAATAATCAAAAACAGATACGTGCTGAACTTTACCAAGGAATAGTTGATAGTGTTGAAAATGGAAAAAATCGGAAGCATGATTGGGGAAAAAATTATTTTTCCAGTGTCGTTCACATGTGGTCCTAGGGATATACAAAAGAGATATAGAGATGGGATGTCTCTTGTCCAGCGATATGGAAAGCCAGATATTTTTTTGACAATGACTTGCAATCCTAATTGGCCTGAAATTAAGCAAGAATTAGAATACTCTGACGAGATACAGAATCGACCTGACCTCGTAGCTCGTATTTTTAAAGGAAAACTTGATGAACTGAAGAATGATCTAATTCACAAACATGTTTTAGGGCCAGTAGCTGCCTATATTTATGTGATTGAGTTTCAAAAAAGAGGTCTTCCTCATGCACACTTTTTGCTGATCTTCAAAGATGGTCATAAAATCTGTACGCCTACTGAAGTTGATAATATTGTATCATGTGAATTACCCGATGAACAATTATTTCCTTACTTACATTCTACTATTGTTAAGCACATGATGCACGGTCCTTGTGGTACATTAAATTCAAAGAATGTATGCATGAATGCTAATAATTGTTGTAAAAACAAGTATCCTAGAGATTACTCAGTCCATACTTTATTAGGAGAGAGCTCTTATCCTATTTATAGACGTCAGAATAACGGGCATTCAGTTAAAGTTAGAGGACATTTTCTAGACAATCGATGGGTCGTCCCCCACAATTGTTACTTAATTGCTAAATTTAACTGCCATATTAATGTTGAGATATGTTCTTTAATTAAAGCTGTTAAATATTTGTACAAGTATGTATACAAAGGGCATGATCGTGTTAATTTTTCAGTATCAAATGACCAACCACCTGCTCAGATTGATGAAATTTCTAAGTATCAGTCTGGTAGGTGGGTGTCTCCGCCTGAAGCAATGTGGAGAATCTTTTCATTTCTTATGTCCGAGATATATCCAACCGTTATTTCTCTGCAACTCCATCTTCAAGATCATCAACTGATAACATATAATGATCAATATAATCTATCAAATGTACGTAACAAGTCCACTGCAAGTCGAACTATGCTAACAGAATTTTTTTTATGAACAGTACTAATGAATTTGCACTGACTTTGTTGTACAAAGATTTCCCTACACATTTTGTTTGGAATTCAGGTAGAAAAATGTGGACAACACTAAAGTAGCAAATAGTTATTGGTCGAGTTGTTGCAGCAAGTCCGAACGAAGGTGAGCGATATTTCTTACGAGTACTTCTTAACCATATCAAAGGTCCACCATCATTTGAACATTTGAAAACTGTTAATGGAGTTAATGTGGCTACATATCGTGAAACAGCTTTGTTACATGGATTGTTAAGTGGTGACAATCATTGTGAAGAATGTATGTCAAAAGCTGTTGTTTACCAAATGCCTGGTTCATTAAGACGTCTTTTTGCAACCCTATTGACACTTTGTAATCCAACCAATCCAAAAATGCTATGGGAGAAATTTAAAACTAATATGTTTGAAGATTATATACAACATGGTCTACAAACTAAACATGCTGAACAAAAAACTTTATATGACATTACTTCTATATTAGAAACACTAGGGAAGAATGTGAATGATTATGGGATTGTGTCATATATTATTTCCTTGGATGATAATGAAAGACTAAACAGAATGATTGCAGAAGAGACTATATCTTTAGATATTGAAAGTGGCATCTCCTGCGAGACAAAATTAAATAAAGAGCAACGAATTGCCTTCAATACAATCATGGGATCACTTGTAAATGAAGCTGGTGCTGTTTATTTTGTGGATGGCCCTGGAGGAACAGGTAAGACTTTTTTATATAAAGCTTTATTATCAGCTGTCAGGTCTAAAAACTATATTGCTTTGGCAACTGCATCGTCGGGAGTTGCTGCTTCTTTGTTATCTGGTGGGCGCACAACTCATTCAACGTTTAAAATTCCTTTAGACACAACTGTCAATATCAGCTGTTCAGTTAGTAAACAATCAGCTTTAGGAAGACTGCTAAAAATGACTAGATTAATTATTTGGGATGAGGCTCCAATGGTTAATCTATGTGCAATAGAGGCACTACATAAATTGTTGCAAGATATAATGGAATGTGAATTGCCTTTTGGGGGGGGGGGGGGGGGAAATGTTGTTTTTTGAGGTGACTTTCGTCAAGTTTTACCTGTTGTACAGAGAGGTAAAAGAGAGGATATTATCAAAGCAAGCTTAGTCTTTTTGGATTTATGGCTGTCTTTCATACAGTTACCTTTGGTTCAAAACATGAGAGCAAATCTTGATCCAGAATTTTGTGATTATTTATTACGAAATGGAAATGGAACTGAGACAGAACATACTTGTGATTCAATAAAACTTCCATCAAATATAACTCTAAAGTTTGAAGATGAAATAATTTCATTGAAAAGTTTTATTGGTATAGTTTTTCCAAATATATCAACATATACAGACAATTTACATGAGATCGTCAACAGAGTTATACTAACACCTAAAAATGAATGTGTTGATGAAATAAACAATCTTTTATTAAATCAAGTTCCCGGTGAAATGTATACATACTATAGCTTTGATGAATCAATTGAAAAGTCAGACCAAACTTTCCAAGAAGATTTCCTAAATAGTCTATCACCAAATGGTATTCCACCACACGAACTAAATGTCAAATTAAACTGTCCCGTAATGTTGTTACGCAATATCAATCCATCTGAAGGTCTTTGCAATGGCACGAGACTTGTTTGTAGGAAATTTGAACGAAATGTTATTGCTGCTGAAATCATAAATGGAGAATATATTGGAAACCATGTATTTTTACCAAGAATTCCATTCATTCCGTTAGAAAGTGACAAAAATTCAGTACCATTCAAAAGAACCCAGTTTCCAATCCGTCCATGTTTTACAATGACAATTAACAAAGCACAAGGGCAAACTTTAGATTTTGTTGGTTTGTACCTTCCTAAGCCAGTATTCTCTCATGGCCAATTGTATGTTGCACTCTCAAGAGCAAATTCAAGTAAAGATATACGAGTGTTGTTAAAACCATCAAATGCAAATCGTGAACACTTTTCCTGCACAAACAATGTAGTGTACAGAGAGATTCTCATGCTCACTCAACATTAATGCCTATTCATTGCTGCAGACACATCTGGTACTCATAATATTACTAAGTAGGTATTAGCTTCGTAACTATATAGATTTGATTTTGGGTTTTCATGAAATTTAATTTATTTTACTGGGGATTTTTGGATTTCTTTTACTTTTTGTTTACTCTTTACAGGTGTATATCTGTTTTTTTTTTTTTTTTCAGATTTTGGATGATATAAAGCTAAATGATGGTTTTTAAAAGGTGTGAGGTATATTTATTATCAAACCAAACATTTAATGTATCTTTACTGCTCTTTGTTTATGATTATTTCAGCTTTGAGGTACACTCATGTTTGACCATGTTCACAGATAACAGTATTGTTGAGTAAAATTAGAAGTGGACTGATGAATCAATAATATAATGGGTTTTCTTATTGGTGGAGTATTCATTATTCAACAACGTTCATTTGTTGTGTACATCATTATTTCCATACGGTGAACCTGGATGGCATGAAGGTATTGAGCGTACTAGAAATGCAAACGAACAACCACAATGCGTGTCTGAAGTTTTGGTAGATGTAAACACTTTAGTCTATCCCGAACAACTAATTCAAAGAGAATCCGAAGGTTATTTTACCAGTTTTTTAATATATATTAATTATTTCATTTTTTTTAAACAATCTATTTTACCAATTTTTTTAATATGCTCGTATCTCTATTTGTTTTTTCAGTGCTTAACTATGGTAAGAAACGCTACCAGATTCTCTTGTAGAGAGTATTATTGTTACAAGTTGCAAATTCACCCTTCAGGTAAATCTCTATTACTCCATGGGGGGACTTCTACAACAGTACGTAGTTGATATGCATATTAAAATTGAAATATCTAGGCTTGATTATTTTCGTAATAATCAAAAATAGATACGTGCATTTTCATTGCTTCTACTGCTTATGCCTGTAGATTCTGCACTCTAAATAGATACCAAACTAGAATGCAAAGCATATATTTTTTTTTCACGTGAATATTCGACAATGATACCTATTTAAAAATAAAATGCATTTTTCATGAAATAGATATCTTGATGAGAAATATGCCCCTAGATTGACGACTTCAAGGAATGTCGTTACTATTCATCTTTTTATCACTCTTTGAAATGCTTCGAAACGATGCATTTGTTGCTTTCAGTGGTTCGAGTTTGCCATGCATAGGTGAACTAACTTTTACAATGAAATTACCATTAAAATCAAATCACATATTCTCTTTTTAGTTATACTATGAACACTTGGTTGACTAATGTTCACTTTTGCTTGTATGCATTCTTTGTTTCATTACATGTGTAGTGCATGCTATTAGAAAGCTTGGAAAAATGTACTTCGGACAAATAACTCGAACCTCAAGAACTTGATGAAATTTGTTCCAAGCTGAGGGAGTCCATGAAGTCTGATATCAGACATGCATCTGCCTTGAATACTCTCGACTTGATACTTCTTAAAACAGGTCGCTTGCAGGTCCAAATGACACACACACATATATTCTTCATTAATATCATGTTTGTACCCAATTAGATTTCTTGATTTAAAATGACTTATTATCTTCTCTAGGGTGCTATATCAGTATTTCAAATCTGTTGGATATTGTTCTCAACAACTTGGATTGTCTTGGAAACCTTGGAATCACCTATCTTCAAAGGTAAGTAGGAGTAATTAGTGATGTAATTGCAATAGTCTAATTCATGTACCTGTAATGATAAAATCATTTTCCACAATGCATGTCTGTAGTGATGTAATACATTTTTGTCGTGAGTGTAAGTAATACATTTTTATTTTAATTAAATGCATGTCTGTAGTGATGGAGTGATAAGGTATCTCAGCATGATTTAGAGGTTTATTCATCGTCATTGAACTAATTTGAAATTGTGAAATTAGTTTATTCGCCTGATTTATCATTCATGAATATTTAGTATATTTATTTGGTGATAGGTATCAAACAACTTCCATAATTTTTTTTATCATTTCAATCTCTTCTGTCTTCATCTATATGTTAGTATTAATTAGATGATAGTAATTAGTGATCTTTTTCCCAGTGGAAACTTGGAGCTTTCAGAAAAATGTTTCCAAGCCTTTGTTTTAAAAAAGCAAAGTCATCCCGTTGCTTTAATCAACTATGCGGCTATTCTTTTGTGCAAATGTGGTTCAGTTGTTGCAGGTATCACTTTAATAATTGAACATAATTCCCTTTTTTTTTTCTTCTTCTTCTTCTTTTCCCCTTTTTCAATCCCCTGTGGATGTTCGTTGTTGACATAGTATGAACAAATTTATTTTTGTCATGTTATTGAACGAATTATCTCCTTTCTCTTGTAAACTTTTATATATTAAGATAATAATATTATTAAACTGAGACTTCCCATATGTAGGTGCTAAGGCGAATGCTGATGGGTGGACTTCATCAGACTTCTGTGCCATTATCTCGTATTAGTTTTCACTTGATGATGATTAATTTTATCCATATTTGGGGACCTGCAGACTATTTTATTTATTTTTTATCCTTATCTCAGATTATGTTCTTTTTATTATCTTATGTCTTTCTTATTGCTTTCAATGATTGAGCATTTCTTGTGATTCCTTTTTTTGCCCCCTGGTTTTCACATTTTGTGTGTCTTGCAATGGCATTATTATGGTCTTCTTGAACATAATGCCAGGAAATTTGGTCAGTTTGCTTTCACTATGTATTCTATATTTTAAGTGAACTGCTGAATTGGTTTATGACATCTACATAAGTACATGAATATAATCTGGTGCTCAAACATTAATTATATGTACAATTAGGGCATCTAACTGATGGTGTGGTTGCTCCTCGCATCTTAAATTATTCCAAATTTGGACAATAACTCTTTCCGGAAAGATAATATGTAAAGTCTTAAATAATGAATTTAATCAAGCTTTTACTATGAATGCTTTACCTCTGAATTTTATGTTGCTTTCTTTGCATCAACTTTTCAGAGATCCTCAGTGTTGATTGATTAGTTTATAACATACTTTGCAAAAGATGTTAAAATCATAAAACAGCTCCCCATGGAAAAGAGGATGTATATGGACTCCATAAACTATGCAGGTTCCAAGAAAGTGCAATGATATATGCTACAGTTGTGTATTACATGTACCTTTGAAGAAACATGCAAGTTACTTGACTGCAATCATTTAAAAAAAATTCTCTTTTATGCATGAGTTACAACATGCTATCTCTAATCATGAAAAGAAAAACGTGGTGAAGTAATGAACACATGTAATAAAATGATGGTGCAACTACACGACATTTTAAGGCATCCAGCTCTACAATTGTATTTTTTGAGTACTGAACGAGTAGGTTGAGGATACCTAGACCATATTACACTTCTCGGTGAGATAATTGATATAAATGTAGGTGTATTTAAACAAGATACTGAATATTCTAATTATATATTTGCTGACACAAGTTATAAAATACAAATTTCTTTCAAATACTTTTCAAATAAGCTACTTTTGTGCACATCCTCTAAAAATCCGACTAGAATAACGCAAATAAATTTGACTTGAAAACGGGTCTCGTACATCATACGGGCCCTTCACTAGTCTATGTTAAAAGAGTTAGATTATATATGTTAAAGAGTTAGATTAGAACATATCGATAGATTGACAATTCAATAATTTAGAAATAATGTAGTAAAGTATTGTGTGTGAGAGATTCACATTGAGATCAAGTTCTTGCTATTACGATTTTATTTAAGCCCGTAAAATTAACCAATAAAAGGGAATTTTAAAAATAAAAAAAAGGGAGAGACGAAAATTGAACCTATTATAAATTAAATTTTTTGTCTAAAGCATGTATGATTTTGAAAATGGGCGAAAGTTAACACGTAAAAAGAAATTGAAAAATAGATTTTTAAGGACCAATAATTATAAGAATTTTAAAATTGTGAGTGGTTATTTTTAGATTTGCGTTCGCAGTATTTTGAAAGTCGTTATATGATCTTGAAAATATAAGGTGATGTTCTGTTTGTATTTTATTTTGTATTTTCATTTTCAAATTTTTTTTTTTTTTTTTCAAATTTGTTGAAAACACGTTTGGTTTGTCATTTCTGAGAATTTTTTTTAAAATGAAAAACTGAAAAATACGTTCTATTTGAAATTTTGCAGAATACTACTAAAACTATTTTTAATTAATTTGTTTGCAGAATACTACTGACTCAAACTCAAATTTATTTTCACAATACACTTAAAACATTGTTACTTGTAACACACTAATGTGAGCACTAAGAGTCTATATTAACACAATTTGGTCAGGTTCGGGATTTGAGGAAGCTCTGGTTCTATTAAAATCCAGAAAATGCAAGTTCTTTCAAAATCACCACAGTCCATTTATCAAGATATTTTTTGAAATATAACAACAAGAATTGCCTTTTTTTTTTTTAATGTTGATATTGAATTCAATAAAATTTTATTTTAGGCTTAGTTCCAAGTTAGGATGATGATGATGATAATAATAATAATAATAATAATAATAATAATAATAATAATAATAATAATAATAATTTAAGTTTAGTTCTAAGATAGGATATTTTTTTCAAAAAAATATATTATTTTAAGCTTAATTCTAAGCTAAGCTAGGATTAAAAAAAAAAAAAAAAATTCCAAAACGCGTTTTCCGTGTTTTGAACATTTTTTTTTGAAATACACTTAAAACGCCAAAAACGAGATTTTGGGCGTTTTATATATATATATTTCAAAATGCGTTTTCGAAAATGGTAAAGAGAACGCGTTTTTAGTATTTTCGAAAATAAAAACAGAAAACAACCTCAAAATAGCAAAGATTGTAGTTTTTTATAAGCTCGTCAAAGTGATCAAGTGGTGCATTAAAGATCTAGCTTTGTTTAGAGTGCTGGGACAAAAGTAGAAGCGTGAAAAGAAAAGAAAAATATATTGTTACGCGACCATTTTAAATGCTTATAATTTTAACCATAATTGACGATTTTGTAATTCAAAAATAATGTGATAAAATATTATGTAAGATTTTCATATTGATATAAAGATCTTGTTATTGCGACCTAATTTGAGTCCAAACAAAAGAAAAAATCATCGAAAGATAAAATACATTGTTAGGGATAATTCGAAATGACTATAATTTTTGTTACGATTAAGTAATTTGGAAATAATATAGTAAGTAATGTACGAAATCTTTACGTCAATTCCTTTGAACGTGTGAACAAAATCCAATACTACGTGTGTCCTTAGAGACTATGTAGAGATCACTCCCGACAAAGATTAGGAGTTTAAGTTGATGGTGGGGTGTATTCTTCCTAATTCGAGGAGATTAGACAATTAGCTTATATATCTTAAGGAGGTCGAGATAATGGTACTTCATTCGAGAAAAACTACTAAAAATTGCTAATAGAAATTTCACTTCCATTAGATACGTATATGTTTTTCGTTTGTAAGAAATTGAGCTTGTCCTCCTAATATGTTAACGTTTTGATTTGGAATCCTTTTGTGTCGACATCAAGCACTCGACACAATTTACACCTCATGCCTAATAAGATTAGCTTGAGCAAATTGATGGGATGAGACTAAGTTAAGCTCGATCCAAAATTGGCCGCATAAAAAGCGGGTGAGATGAGATTCAACTCCCCCACAAATTGAGGCACAAAATAATCACACGAGATGATTTGCATGTCAAACTATGCGCGTACATGAGCACATAAACATTTTTTGTGAGTTGACGCGGTTGAGTTCGGTGTCAATCGCCAATTAATTCTCTTCTCCATTATACAAATATAACCTAATCAAATTAAACAGGAAAATAGTTTCATTTTCCATCAAAATGACGAACCAATCGAAAAGGTAGTTGAAGGGAATGAAGATTCATAAAACATAAATACAGAAGATTAACAATAGGCCCCCAGGGCACATCTCCAAGTGGTAAAGGAGGTACGATATTGGGCTGGCACTCGCCGTGTGCTCGGTTCGAAACCCGCCAAGAGCAGCCAGGAGCAGCCAATTTATTGGTGATGTAATTGGTGATGTAAAGGCGTGGCGGTAGAACCTTGTGGCTTGTGACTCAGTTACCCTGAAAGGGGCCTTGCCATAAGTACCACCCTGACCATGGAAGAGGCATAACCTGGATTTACCTTCCCGAACCAAGGTCTTGGGCGTGGTCGATTCGGGCCCTCAGGAAACATCTTTTTTTTTAACAATAGGATGAAATAAGACAATCCACGTCCAAAAAATTAATACATATTGAAATTGATGATTATGGACCAAAGAAAACGTACCTCTGAAGCTGTGAGAGGGTGAAGGTGGACAGAACGTGGGGGTTTGGATACTTAATTTTTAAAATATTAATTTTATCCCATTATTATATAAATAAATATTTTTCCCATGATATTTCTTGTTCAATCGGCACGGGTCCTTAAAAGTTAAAAGTCCGATTGTAACTTACAAAAAGCTCGTCAAAGTTATTGGATCCATAAAAACTAAATAATTTGAGTTTAGTAGAGTCGATCACGAGATTTTTGGTGCCCTTTCATTTAACTTAGAAACATGTTGAAAAATATTAAATTATATTTCAATACTAGTATTTTATTACAAAATATGACATTTAAATAATTGTTTATTTTTTACACTCACTAAAAATAAAAGTACAAGTAAATTTCAAAAGTACTTTCGAAACTTTTGAAAATGCACTTATCTTCAATAAAGCATTGTTCAAGCCACTAACGATTTCGTACATTTCCACATGAGCAAGCCTTAAAAAAATAAAAAAATAAAAAAAACGTGTACTCCTTAAAATGCATCGTTTCCATTTTGAAAAACTTCTTTCTGCAGATGCAACAGTAACGAAAATGGTCAATAGTATTCTATAAGCAATAAATGCATTTGGAAAGTAATCCAATCTTTTCAAATAAGTTAGAATATCAAAAGTCGTCTTTGTTTCTTTGGTAAAAGTTTGCACAAAATTTTTAACTCTTTGTTTCTTTTGGTAGAAGATTACGCAAAATTTTTACTCTTTAAATAAATCTTGGCTGTCAGATCGCGACAATTTTCATGTCTTAGAACAACATCAATATGTTCACAACATGCTTTCAAATTAGCATCATCCAATGAATTTAACCTATCAGAATAAAACAGAAACCCAATGTTTTTTTTTCATATGCATTGAACTGATCAAACCTACGCTCAAGTGAACCAATTGCTTGATCTACTATATAAAAAAAATAATTGATTTTGAAAGAATCGTTAGGTGATTGTCTGTCCTCTACAATAGCATTTTCACCAAAATGTTCTTTTTACGAATAATACGTTTCACTTGAAATATAGGATCAATTTTCATTTCGGCAGGAATTTCTTTAGCAATATTTATAGCATCATTCAATCCAATTTCCCTATACTTTTTTTAAAAAGTGACAAGTCCTTTCACTTCATTAATAGTAATGTCAATAAGCATGTCATCGGATTATAAAAATTTACTAATCTAATTAACAACATACAAAATCTCATACCAGATAATTATAGCGACTCAAAACTCAAAATTTCCAACATAAAGAGTTGCTAAAGCGTTAGCTCAACACCTCACATAATTGTCATTTTCAAGTTCAATTATTTCAAGTAAAACTTCTCTTAATTTAGGAGATTGGAATATAATTGCTTTAAGAGCTTCAACATGATTTTCCCATCGTGTAGTCTACAATGGCTTGTCATTAGTTTTTAACATTTTCTTTCAATATTTTCCATCCTTTTGTACATGAAGCCAAGGTCCAACTTTGATTAATGCCTAGATTGTGAACTCAAAGTCAAAATTGGTCATTGTTGTCTGTAGAGCAATTGCAAAGGTAAATAAAATGGACTAGAGAAAAAAAAGGAAGCTGAATCGTTGGACTTGGATCGGTTCTATTAGTATTATGGAAAATGAGGGTCTCTTTTATTTTAATAATAAAACTATTCTAAATTTTGAACAATTTTTTTTTTTTGTCTCTATAATCAATTTTTTTCTTTGAGTGCCTAATAATAATTATTTTTTCTTTAAGTGCTCTATAATAATAAAAAATTGGTGCTCCTATAATATTGAGACCTTGTGCGGTCGTACTACCTGCACACCTCTAGAGCCACCTATGGAGTTTAGATTAAACTATTACGTGGTCCTGGTAATTTTGATTTTTACCTTTTGAAATCATATAATTATTTTTATGGGAATCACGTAGGGATGGCAAAATGGCTCGTCGGCTCGAGCCACTTGGGTTCGGCTCGAAATTTTGAGACAAAGCTTGAGCCAAAAAAAACCTGTAAAAAAAGCTCGATGGAAGTTTGATTAATGAATTTCGAACACGAGCTCGGCTCAACTTGCTATATATATACATTTTCAATAAAAATTTATGAATTTTTGTTATAAAAATAAAATTAAATTAAAAGCTCGGGACTTGACTCGTCTCGGAAAAAACTCGAACTAAAGCTCGAGTCGAGCCTTATTTTTGGGGACGAGCTTTAGCTCGGCTGGGCTCAACCCCTAAAAGCTCGAGCTTGGCTCGAGCCTTGCATTTGCGAACTTTTGAACAAATTTCATTATTTGTATTGATCTCACCACTACAAAATGACAAATTAACAGTAAATTGCTCACTTTTAAATTTTAGAGATTGACTTACCAATGAAGTAATAGGTCGAGGAGCCAATTTGCAATTTCCCTTCTTTAATATCTCAAAATATCCCCTCTGTTACTTCTCTCCAGATTATATCCTAATCTCCTCCCTAGTCCCTAGTTAACCCTTCCTTTCAAAAGATACGCTTTCGCATTTGCGCTATAAGAATCATTTTTTATTCACTGATGATTCAATTTTCGCATTCAAACAAAATTTGAGGCTCTTTCTATCACTAGATGTATATATCGTAGCATATATAAGCACACGATTGTATATACTGTTTAATATGTGTATGTTTTTTTTTTATATATTTCTTAAAGAGCTTCGGAATCAGGCGGTTGGCCGGTTGAGATTTTTGTTTGTTTGAACGCTATAGCTCTAGTTTAGTTCGGCGTGTCGATCAATGCGTAGTTTCTGTTTCGATGCTTCGAAATAGGAATGGCTTCTGCTTCTTCAATGTCAAGTAAATTTTATTTCGGCTCTTGATTGTTGATGTTTCTTATGTATATGAAACTGTGATTATCTGGTAAGTGGATTCTTGTGGATGTTGGCTCAGTGGAATGCGTGAATTTGTGTAAGTTTTGGAAAGGGCATGCGAGCGGAAGATACGATTATAATGTGCTTTCATGTGATTCGAAGCCTCCAAGAGCGCTCACTGGATTTCTCGCTAGCACCGCGCAATCTTCTCAAGCGCGTGGACGAGATTGGAAGAGAATTTGCATCCGATCAGTGAGTATTTGGGATTTTCTATTTTAGAGTTCACATATGCCCGAGTCGAGAACATAAATACTTTTAAAATGACGATGTCCTTGTGCAAGTCATGTTAAACATCTAGATTTCTCTGACTTTTGGATTTGGTAATTCTCTTCAGTCCTCAATAAATTTTTGTTTAAAGTTAAGTTAGAAATTTTGAGTTTTACATCAAGGTTCGTTTAAAGGATCAATGATGTGCTAGTTGGTGAATATTGGAGCATTATGACATTGAAATTTCAAAGGGATGCAGTTTAGGAGTCGTAAAATTATTTTGTTGGACTTCCTGTTCTAATCAACTGAATTATCATAATTGATAAACTTGAATCTCTGGAGAGCTGATTCAGGTGCGTTTGGACAGAAGAGTTTTTATTTAAAACTAATTCAAAGTGAATAACTTGGCTCCAATAGATAAACAGATATGGAAGCTATGATGCTTATGATTTTAGGTGGTAATTTAGTGAATTGGCTTGCTGTACTGGCAGTGTAAAAATATTGTGTGAACGTCTCCATAATTTTGTCTGCTTGTTTGGACAAGATTAATTTTGCAATGTTAAACCATTGACTTCGAATTCAGCAAAAGGTATAATTTAAATATTGATAATTTCTGGCACATTCTACAATTGGTTATTTAATTTTAGTTTATTTATAACTCGAAATTAGCGGGCTCTATTTGTTACTAATTGCGGCCTGTCATTCTCTTATTTGTGTCAGAGATTTGGACGCCATAATTTGGGAGGACCGTGTTCATATGAAGCTTCAGATTTTGTCCTTCCACAAAAACTCTTAAGCTCAAGTGTACTTCATTTAGCTTGTAGAAAATGGAAGTTGCACTGTTCTTTATCTTCTTCTTCAGAATGTTACGACGAGATTTCTCCCGAAAGTTTATGGGAGGTATGCCAAACAACATTTTTTCTTAATTAGGTTCCTGTAAAATATAGACATTATCTAAGAACAAAATGTAGCAAAATAAGTGTGCCAAGGTGAAACGGGATTGCTAAGATAGATATGATTATGATGGATGTTGTAAAACATAACGGTGAATAAGAATGATAACATTCCTGAAATGGTGAAAGTAGCACTCATCGAAGATAAATTAAGTGGGAATTAATTCAGATGGTTAGGACAAATTGAAAGATGATGAATGGATGCACCCTTTTGAAAGAGTGATAGGATCAGTGTAATGGTTAACCCAGAGAACAAGAAGACCAATATCTACATCTACTTTTCTACATGGATGAAGTCATTTAAAAATTTAGTTCTTTATGGATCTATGGAAGAAAGAGAACTCGATAAATCTAAAATGGTCCATGTAGCAGATCCTAGATGGCATGATATAAGCTTGACTGAGTTGGAGCAAGATAGATATTGTGCATGAGCTCTGAAGTATGACATCCTACAGCTAATCCTTTTTTTTTTTTTGGTGGCAGGATCTTAAACCTACCATTTCATATCTCTCAGCAAAGGAATTGGAATTGGTCCACAACGCCCTGAATGTTAGTTTGCATTGGTCTTTATAAAACTTTGTAACGCACTTTTTATCTTCTAATATTTGGCTGCATTTTCTCCCCATCCCCCGGAAAAGGGAAAAAAATTATTCCATTTTTGGATTCTACTTGTTTATCTCCGCTCGTTTTATGTTTTCTCCAGCTCTAATGGTTGATGTTATTCTGGAAAACTTATTTTCTAAAATCAGAAATTGATTAGATCAATTTTTAACCTTAATAGTTTTCTGTTTCGATTGTTGTACAGTTGGATTTTGAGGCACATGGTGGTCAAAAAAGGCACAGTGGAGAACCATTTATTATTCACCCAGTTGCGGTTGCACAAATTCTCGGAGAACTCGTGAGTTGTGGTTATTTCTAATTTTCATCTTTTCAAATTTGATGAAGCATTGCATTTCTCTACACATATATACATCCATTTACTTGAGTTTTCAATTATTTTAGGAATTGGATTGGGAGTCAATTGCTGCTGGTTTATTACATGACACGGTGGAAGATACAAATGTAGTTACTTTTGAAAGAATAGAGAAGGATTTTGGTGCTACTGTTCGGTATATTGTGGAAGGGGAGACTAAGGTAGTTTCATACGCTTCATTCGATTATTTATTTATTTTTTTGGCTCCAATTGTACATCACTTTCTTTTGTTTTGATATAGTCTTTGATCTTAAGTGGGAACCCAAGCTGAACATTTAATATATTATAATTGTCAACGGTAGCCAGGTATCGAAACTTGGGAAACTCAAGTCTAACAGTGATAATTATTCTGTTCAAGACGTGAAAGCAGATGATCTGCGACAGATGTTTCTGGCCATGACTGAAGAGGTTATTCACTCTTGGATGTGTAGTTTATAATGTAGCAACCAAGAATTTTTACGCGATTAATAATTATTTTAATAGAAAATCGTGTCGCTACTATTTCACCCATTTTTATTAAGTTAACGCCGCGACGTATTCGTATAGCCAAGTCAAGAAATAATCGAGATCGTTCGATTTTAAATTAAATTCCGAATTTCTAAAAATATCTCCATTCTCTTGATTTAAAGTATATTAAGTCCAAGTACTTAATTCAATGTTATCCCAATATTTATTTATACAAAAATTATTTTTATTATTGAAATTAAGAAAATATATGCAAGCATGAGAGGTTCCATTATATGTAATCATGAAGAGCATAATATTTGTATAAATATGGAAAAGTATATGAATGATTTATATACTCCATTATATATAATCATGAAGAGCATAATAATTGTATAAATATGGAAAAGTATATGAATGATTGATAGACTCCATTATATATAATCATGAAGAGCATATTATTTGTATAAATATGGAAAAGTATATGAATGGTGCTTTACTTTAAGAAAATGATGTGTTAAAATTAATAGAATTGAATGATTATGTTTACAATATGCCAACTTTATACATCTATTTAAACCCATCTCTTTTACACACAACTCTACACATATACACTTATTTCCAACCTCTTGACAAAATCCACAAGTAAGAGAAATTCAAGGTGGTCAAGAAAGTTTTGGTCCATTTACTACTACACTTCATTTTAATCTTTTAAAAGGTAAGTATATCTTATGTTTTTATGAAAATTAAGTATGTTGTTATGAAATGTAAATATACTTTAAGTTTTTATGAAAAGTAAGTATGTTTTTATGAAAGGTATTACCTTATGTTTTTATGAAAAGTAAGTATGTTTTTATGAAAGGTAAATACACCTTATGTTTTTAAGAAAAGTAAGTATGTTTTTATGAAAAGTAAAATACCTTATATTTTTAAGAAAAGTAAGTATGTTTTTATGAAAAGTAAAATACCTTATATTTTTAAGAAAAGTAAGTATGTTTTTATGAAAATTAGATATACCTTATGTTTTTACGAAAATGTTTGGATCATTGCTATGAAATCAATCTCACAAGATTGCTATTGGTCCCATATGATATGTTTATGATTATGCTAAGGGGACCGGAGTTTAGTAGCGCTACACATAAGAATTCTTGCCATCTAAGTTCGGTAAAATTCTTGTGTCTCTCTATGTTTATGAGGATTTCGATCCTATCCTATGTTATGATGAAAATGATCCATATGCTTTCAAAAGAAAATTATGCTTGGTATACTTACTGGGATTTTATAAATCTCACTCCACGATATTTACCATTTTCAGATAATTGAATGTTCGAGGCGGTCAACATGGAAGTGGCAAAAGTGGTTAAGATTGATGAGATAATTATGTTGAACTTTATGTAAGAAAATTATGTTCTATTTTATTCACAAATTAAATTATGGGATTCTAATTATTCTTTTGAATAATTTTACATTACTATTTAAGTCTAGATAATATGATATGAGTCACTTTTAGTGGCACTCGAATGATCGAGAATTCGGGTCGTTATAGTTGGTATCAGAGCAAGTTATACTTTTCTGTAGACTCCTTAAATCATTTCAAAATATTTCTACAAGAAATTGCAATTAATCTATTTTTAATTTCAGTTAAAGTAATTAATTTTCTTCATATTTTACATCTCTTGGAAAAAAATGTTTATGCATGTACAGTAAAGCAGTAGGTTACTGTTCGGTGAACAGTAACCGGGACACTGTTCACATGAACAGTACTCGTGACGGTCACTATTCATCAAAAAAAATTTTGTGTTCGGTGAACAGTGCGTTTACTATTCATTTAAAAAAAAAAATTAACTATTGATTTTGTCGTGATGGAGAAATATGAATGGATATACTTTTAAGTCTCTTATCACTTTAGACCTAACTTTATGTATTTGAAAAATTTTCTTAGTTGTCTAAATTATTATTTAAGTAAATCATTAGCAAATTGTTATTATGAATCAGATTTTGGTCTAATCATTTATGTAAATTTTATTTTGAATAACCAAATTATTTTATTTGGTATTATATTAAATTGGGCTCAATCATGTATGAAAATTTTAATTGGGCTAAGTAAATTACTACATGTATTGATAGTGTATCAATTGGGCCAAATCTCATGTAAAGATTCAAAAATGGTTAATGAATTTTTTCTAAGAAATAGACCATTATTTAATTATGAAAATTTTGACTCATCAATCCGCTACGCCACCTTCCACGTTTTGACTCCTCGAACCAGGTATGTTATGTATAATAGCAATTACATGGCATTTATGATTATATTGAAGCATGTTAAGTATGAAATATTCATATGTTATGAATCTTTATGTGTTACACATAATATACATGTCAAGTATGATATAAATTGATAGAAGACTCAATTTTTTTATTCTTTTCAATGTAGAATCATGAGACAGAGAGGATATTTATATGAATTTTGGTGCATAATAAGCTTAGTAAGATTGACTCAATTAGAAATTAAGTTGGGTTGTAACTTTTGCCCAAAATATATGGAATAATATATTAAACAAACAAAATTGATAATGAATTCGTACAATAATTTATCCCTTTATCACTACCTTTGTGTAAAAACAAGGGAAAAACTGTGGATGGTTATTAGTACTTCCTCTTCAAGTTTCAATTTTCGGTTCAATAATTTATCCCTTTATCACTACCTTTGCTTAAAAGCAAGGAAAAACTGTGGATGATTATTGGTACCACTCTTCAAGTTTCAATTCTGAAAAAAAAAAAAAAAAAAAAAAAAAAATTCGGAAAGAAAGAAAGAGAACGGGTGTTGAGCATAATGAGAATAATATGACTTAAGAATGATTTTCAAAATAATTGTTGTCCTCGAGTTTAGAAATGATGAACCTTAAATGGACTTTGCATAATTGATTTTAGACATGGCACTAAGTATGAGAAGTCAACAGAAATGATTAGAAATATGTTCAGATTATCTATCATTTAGATTTAATGAGAAATAGCGAGCCAATTTTATGAAGTTTTATGAGATGTTAAGATTATAAGTGATATGATTTTAATGAGACTTTTATGAGAAGCATTATGAAGTTAGAGATTTAAAGATTTGGTTATTGGGAATTAAGTAATGGATATTATGTTGAGTAAGTGAATTATGCCTCTATATTGAAGAGAAATTTATTATGAACTTTGGCCTTGTGATTAAATTTTGGGAATATGATTTATGACTTATAAATATAAGTATGAGTAATCTTTTGAGCCAATTAAGGTATGGAAGGAAGTGATATTGTGATATTGAAAAATATGATTTGAAATTGTTATGTTGAGGAATTATGAATTGAATTATGGGATATTTTTTTGATGATATTGAAGTGTTGGAATCGTTTTCAATATTTTTAGATCGTTGTGATCAAATGTGGAGTTATTTATTATTGTGAGTTATGAAGTATGCTTATGGTTTGGGATAAGTCCAAATTACAAGGGAGACTCTGTCCAGAATTTTATCATTTGGAATTAAGAGCATGATATGATAAGCATCCACTAAAGGAATTAAGGTTAGACATGCAAGTTCATTTACATCACAAACGAGATTTAGTAGATGATAGCAGAGATTTTATTATTTTCTCATAAGGAGAACACACAAAGAGTCAAACTGGAAAAGAAATACATGAAACACGCAAAAGCAAAAGAAAGCAACATTGGAAATTCCTCAAATTGAGATATGTGTTTCCGGAGTAGCCGTATCCTACCACCTCTGATCTTTTGAGGAAATAAAGAAACCTTCAAAGAGGTGTGTTTCGAGAGTAAGAATACTCCGTAATCTACCACCTAGAACCTTTGAGGTACACACAAGATTTAAACATTAAGGAAATCCTAGGAAATTAGAGGGGTGTCTCGAGAGTAAGAATACTCCGTACTCTACCCCCACATATTCTAAGATTCATAAAGTTAAGTTTACATTAACCGGACTCCATTTTCGCTTGATTCCCCTTCCTTGCGACCAATCTATCTTAACCCCTGCTGGATCTTGTATTGAGATATATGACTGCAGCTTATCCAGTAGTTCATCAATAGTAGGAGCAGAAATAAGAAGCCTTCTGGAAAATGGAGAGATGAATCCCTGTTCCACAGCATAATCAAGAAAGGTTAACAAACCATCAAAGAAATTGTTAACATTCAGAAGCCCAATAGGCTTAGTATGGAGATCTAGTTGAGCCCACGAGGTAATGTTAAAGATTTCTTCTAAGGTACCAAAACCTCCGGGTAGGGCTATAAAGGCATCAGAACCATATAGCATACAAGTTATGCGTTCATGGATGGATAAGGTTTGAACTTCATGCCCTCGTGTTTTTCCTGCAACATCTACCAAAGGGACAGGTATGATACCGATTACTTTTGATTTCTCTGCAAGAGCAGATTGGGAAACACAATCCATTAGACCACTGCTACCACCCCCATATACAAGAGTGATACCTTTTTCCCCCCAGTTTCTTTCCAAGATCTACGGCCGCTTCTAGATAACTGAAGCCTTTCCCCACTTTTGATCCACAAAATACACAAATAGTTTTGATCTGTCGAAGTTTTGGTGCTTCCATCTTTGATAGTATAGAAGAGAAAACTTACGAAGAAGATGTGATTTTGGGATGCCTGAACTATGAAATATGTTTGGCTATTAAAGCCGGAAAAATTTACTGTTTTTGATTGATTATGAAAAAGTAAAGATTTACTTTCGACAAAATCGGCCAACTTTTGACTGTTTTACCAAAGATATCACCTTTCGGTGATTTATTTCCAGCTTTATCAAACCTCGAGAAAGGAAAATATATTTATTTTCAGCTTTATCAAAACTCGAGAAAGGAAAATATATTTTATTTCCAAAACGTGTGAAAGAAAACAGCAAAATATTTTAAATGTGTATCAAGAGATTTACCTTATATCATTGCTGAACTGCCAGAAGCCTCATTTTGTAAAACAGACTGGCAAACAGGATCTTTTGCTATTATATTTTGGAGACTATAACGATTTTTGTCCTCGTTAAACTGAGCGTATAAGGAGAGAAGTTCACGTTGCACATAACCACTTGGGTGCGTCTCAAGAGTCAGTCGAATATCATCCAAAGACTCCTTACTCAGTCCACCCTTTATGAATTTGATTTTATCATCCCGATTAGTAGAAGAATATCATACTGTTTTGCAACGAGTATCACAGTTCCAACGAGCACATTTGTAGCAACCATTCAGCCTTTTTGCTCTTCGTTTCTTTGCGAAGGTGCTTTTGCCTAAACCAGGCATGTGCTTTGGAAATGTCATAGGTAATTCACCAGATAGTCGAACCTTTGCTTCGATCAACCAGCGAACATCTTCTGAAACACCATGAGCCATCAGCAACCTCAATCTTTCGAGTCTTATTCGATAAATTTTCCTCAGATCATTCATTGGAAGACTGGAATAATACTTGCGAATGTTTGTAAGAATGATATCCATGTTTTTGTGGATCTAACCTCTTCCCAGCATGAACTATTTAAAAGCATTAAGGATCGGAGGGAATCCGCGTGATATTGATTCCAGCAAGAAAGCGCGGAATAGAATAATGGAAAAGAGGGAACAAGAGTTATGCGCCGTTTACTTTCTTGATAAAAGGAAGATTTGATGATGACGGGATTTGAGATATGGAATATTTTCTTGGATTTTGGGTACTGATATTTTGATATAATAATCAAGGTATAGAAATAATACGGGGATACGTGAAAGTGAAATAAGGACTGTATTGAATCAGGATTAATAAGTTTGTGCAAGTGAAAGGAATACCTTACGGGAAATGTTATGATATTTGAGTTAAGAATTTTAATTATTTGGGAGATATTTGTTTATTGAATTTTGCAGAAATTTTGGGTTACAAATATTGGAAAGATAAACTGATGATTATGTTGATATGTGAATAACATGTTTGGGTATATTACATAGAGAATATTCAGTTAATCGTTTTAATTATTTTGGGATATTTGGTGATAAGAAGAAATGACAAATTATTATGGTATGATATGTTAGTAAAGATTTATTGAAATTTTAGAGATATTAATACGAATATTTGAGATTACATGATACGATGATAAGTGACAGGTTACATGAGTACTACAAGATATGATGAAATATCACATACGATTGGAAATTTTCATTTTGAGTCAGAATTTATGAGTAGACACATATGTCTATTATTGATAAGAAAAGTACATGTTCTTAAGAAAACAAAGAGATGCATTTAGTAAAAGTCCAGTGGGTTAGATATTATAATGATGAGATTACTAAGAGAAAGAAAGAAGAGAAGAGATTCTGATTAAGTGTTCAGAAATCATAAGATCAAGTAAGTTTAATTTCGAGGACGAAATTATTTTAAGGGGGTAAGTTTGTAGCGACCAAGAATTTTTACGCGATTAATAATTATTTTAATAGAAAATCGTGTCGCTACTATTTCACCCATTTTTATTAAGTTAACGCCGCGACGTATTCGTATAGCCAAGTCAAGAAATAATCGAGATCGTTCGATTTTAAATTAAATTCCGAATTTCTAAAAATATCTCCATTCTCTTGATTTAAAGTATATTAAGTCCAAGTACTTAATTCAATGTTATCCCAATATTTATTTATACAAAAATTATTTTTATTATTGAAATTAAGAAAATATATGCAAGCATGAGAGGTTCCATTATATGTAATCATGAAGAGCATAATATTTGTATAAATATGGAAAAGTATATGAATGATTTATATACTCCATTATATATAATCATGAAGAGCATAATAATTGTATAAATATGGAAAAGTATATGAATGATTGATAGACTCCATTATATATAATCATGAAGAGCATATTATTTGTATAAATATGGAAAAGTATATGAATGGTGCTTTACTTTAAGAAAATGATGTGTTAAAATTAATAGAATTGAATGATTATGTTTACAATATGCCAACTTTATACATCTATTTAAACCCATCTCTTTTACACACAACTCTACACATATACACTTATTTCCAACCTCTTGACAAAATCCACAAGTAAGAGAAATTCAAGGTGGTCAAGAAAGTTTTGGTCCATTTACTACTACACTTCATTTTAATCTTTTAAAAGGTAAGTATATCTTATGTTTTTATGAAAATTAAGTATGTTGTTATGAAATGTAAATATACTTTAAGTTTTTATGAAAAGTAAGTATGTTTTTATGAAAGGTATTACCTTATGTTTTTATGAAAAGTAAGTATGTTTTTATGAAAGGTAAATACACCTTATGTTTTTAAGAAAAGTAAGTATGTTTTTATGAAAAGTAAAATACCTTATATTTTTAAGAAAAGTAAGTATGTTTTTATGAAAAGTAAAATACCTTATATTTTTAAGAAAAGTAAGTATGTTTTTATGAAAATTAGATATACCTTATGTTTTTACGAAAATGTTTGGATCATTGCTATGAAATCAATCTCACAAGATTGCTATTGGTCCCATATGATATGTTTATGATTATGCTAAGGGGACCGGAGTTTAGTAGCGCTACACATAAGAATTCTTGCCATCTAAGTTCGGTAAAATTCTTGTGTCTCTCTATGTTTATGAGGATTTCGATCCTATCCTATGTTATGATGAAAATGATCCATATGCTTTCAAAAGAAAATTATGCTTGGTATACTTACTGGGATTTTATAAATCTCACTCCACGATATTTACCATTTTCAGATAATTGAATGTTCGAGGCGGTCAACATGGAAGTGGCAAAAGTGGTTAAGATTGATGAGATAATTATGTTGAACTTTATGTAAGAAAATTATGTTCTATTTTATTCACAAATTAAATTATGGGATTCTAATTATTCTTTTGAATAATTTTACATTACTATTTAAGTCTAGATAATATGATATGAGTCACTTTTAGTGGCACTCGAATGATCGAGAATTCGGGTCGTCACATATAATGCCCTGTTTCTGTTGGCAGAATTTAACAACCAAACATTTGGTGTATCAGGTCCGTGTAATAATTGTCAAATTAGCCGACAGATTACACAATATGAGAACTCTTTCACATATGGCTCCACATAAGCAGGTTTGTGGATTTTAATTTGGTGATCAATTAATCTCTCGACTTGATTTCGAGTTCTCATGTCATGTTTACCTACCTTGTCCAGTCCATCATAGCAATGGAGACACTGCAAGTCTTTGCTCCTCTAGCTAAACTGCTTGGAATTTACCAAATCAAGGTATGCCAAACTAGGTTTTGCCTGCAGGATTTAATTGTATGTATTGGATGGATGTGCTCATTTTCCATTTTCGTTCTTGCAGTCTGAACTTGAAAATTTGGCATTTATGTACACGAATGCTCAAGATTATGCTAACGTCAAGAGAAGAGTTGCAGATCTTTATAAAGCACATGAGAATGATCTCGATGAGGCAAGTTTGCTCCTGCTATGAATTTTTATTGGATGGCACTGCAGAAACTATCTCTTACTGTATCACTCAGATTCCATCACCCCTTAATACTGCTGGAATAACTTTCATGATGCACTAGCACATTGTTATGGACTTTTCAATTTTATTTTATTCTCGCTTCACTATCGAGAGTGTAATCTACCTAAAGGCATTGTTGCAGACTTTTCAGTTTTATTTCATTCTGGCTTCACTATGGGAGTGTAATCTACCTAAAGGTCCTTTTTTGTTTCAGGCAAATAAAATATTAATGAAGAGAATCAAGGGTGATCAGTTCTTAGAGCTTATGACAGTAAGAACCGAAATTCGATCGATATGTAAGGAACCTTACAGGTGATTTACAGACCTCTATTTTTTCATATTTTATTATTTACCCTCCGTTTTTGTAACGCAGTCATTATAATTTATAAACAACACAAACCACTTTTTAACCACACACATTTTCTCTCACCATTTTATAACTACGAATCTTACCTCAAAAATAACAAAAAACCAATTTATAAATTGCAGCATGTACAAAGCAGTATTGAAATCTAAGAACCATATTAACGAAGTCAACCAAATTGCACAGGTATTTTAGTAGTGTTTGCTACCATTGATTGTAAATGCCCCCTTTTGTATATTTACTCCTGACACTATAAAATGTTTTGATCTCCAGCTTCGAATTATTATAAAACCAAAGCCATGTGCTGGAGTGGGGCGTCTGTGTAGTGCACAGAAGGTGAACTGTTGTCGAATTGTAACTACTTAAAGTTTTCTTCTGGATTAAAGTTACATATTCGCCTTCCCAATTTGATACATTGACTGGATTTATACTTGCAGATATGCTACCATGTTCTTGGACTGGTACATGGAATTTGGACCCCAATACCTCGAACTGTATGTTTATCTTTAATTGCTTCTAAATTAAGTTCTTAGTGCACGTTGTTTTCCTCCTTACTTCTTTTCTTATACTGGGGTTACAGATGAAGGACTGCATAGCAACCCCGAAGCCTAATGGCTATCAGAGTCTTCATACTACAGTGATTCCCTTTCTTTATGAGAGCATGTTTAGACTGGAAGTTCAGGTTAATTATTGTGTGTTCATAATATCTTTCCTTTGCAGTTTCTCATGTTTTGTTACCTTATCTGTGGAGGAATCTGCATGCTTTATTAATATCTTTAATTGATACAATACCCGTTGAAATAACAAAAAATGTATGTTTAGATAAGAACTTTCTGAAATGTTACACGTGGTTAGCAGATAAGAACTGAAGAGATGGATTTGATAGCTGAAAGAGGGATTGCTGCACATTACAGTGGGAAAGCTTTCGTGAATGGCTTAGTTGGACATGTACTGCCAACTGGTAGAAGCTCCCGAGGGAAAATAGTTTGCTTCAACAATGCCAATGTTGCCCTTAGGGTATAATCTTCCTTTTGCAGTATCATTTTTCCAGAGATTTCCCTTCGGGATGTTTTCTATTAACGCTCTTATCTCTACTGCATCACTAATTCTACGGTACAAGTCCTCTTTTTATTTCAGATTGGCTGGCTCAATGCAATTAGGGAATGGCAAGAAGAGTTTGTTGGGAATATGAGCTCTAGAGAATTTGTGGACACCATCACTGGGGATCTTTTAGGCAGTTGTGTCTTTGTATTTACATCAAAGGGAGAGGTAATAAAATGACCATTTGTACTACGTAAAAGGAACCTCTGTTTATTGATACTTATTTAGTTCTGTGGCTCACAGATTAAAAATCTGCCTAAAGGGGCAACTGTCATTGATTATGCGTATATGATACACACTGGGATTGGCAACAAAATGGTTGCTGCTAAGGTACTTTCTTGTGTTTGTCTGGTGTAAAGTGCTTTGTGAATTTCTTATTGTTATTTATCCACTGCAGGTCAATGGTAATCTTGTTTCTCCAATTCACGTGCTCTCAAATGCTGAAGTTGTGGAGATAATAACCTATGATGTTAGTTGATGTGATTCTTTCACTCATCTTTACACGAATTCTTCTGGAATCAAAAGTTTACTGCAGAGTCCACTTTCATCCTATCATGTTTTGCATACTTGAGGAAATTAATATTGAGTTCCACTTTTCATTTCATCATATATCAAGTAATGCAACTTTGTTACTTTCTTCTCATTTAGAAATGCTGCATAATATACCAATAACTCCTACCACATTCTGGAAGTCAGTGGTTGTCCATTTGTCATAAATTATAATGGCCAACAGTGATACTTTGTTGCCTTTCTGAATTCTCAGTTTGCTTAATTATCTACTGGTCATCTAAACACAGAAGATGTTATCTGATGGCATGACATTGCCTACTGTTATTTCAGGGACTTGCTAGTAAATCAGCCTTCCAGAGACATAAGCAGTGGCTGCAACATGCAAAAACACGTAGTGCCCGTTACAAGATCATGAAAGTAAGTAAATTTGTAGAGTTCAACAGATACTAATTTATTGTTGGGAAACAAATCATCAATTCTGCATAGCACATGCAAATGAAAGCAGTGAAAAAACAAGTAAAAGAGAGAAACCCGATGCACATGCACCTTTTCTTTCTTTTCTCCCTCCCTCCATTCTCCCCTTTTCCTTTGACTGCATGATATTCTCTTCATGATATGCACGCATCAATTTATGAGGAAAATACTCTTAATACAATGAGGTAACATTCCTTCCTATGCTCCCACAGGTTATGGGCTTCACTTAAATCTCTATCCCTTCCCATTTTTTCCTTTTATCAAATATAAATAAATAAATAAATACATTCAAGTCAACTAAACCTGACATTAACCTATCTTGCCTGAGCTATCCCCTGAGTGTGGGCACAGGTCTGGGTCAATAATTATAGAAGTTAATTGGTTTGCTTTGATTCCAGTTCAACCTGTTAGCGATGTGGGAAATTGATTTTATATTCAAAGCTAGGTGTGGTGGGTGCAAAGCACTAACCAATCAAAACTTGTTATTTATTCATGAAGTGAAAAAACTTAAAAACCGTTAAAAAATCAGAAAATCCAAGAACTAGATGGAACTGGTAAGTCCTGTCTGTCTATTCCTCCTATATTGGGAGTTTTCCCCACCTGTAGGGTAAAAGTTTCTTCCGGAGGGAAAAAGATATTATGTTTGTTTCACTTCATCAATCTAGATTTTGCATCCTTTTCAGTTTTTGAGAGAGCAAGCTGCACTGTCAGCAACCGAAATAACCACTGATTCAGTGAAGGAATTTGCTGCTGAATCTGAAGAGGATAGGGAAATGGATTTTGTGGATCACTCTAAAGGGGCTACACACACGTGGGAGAAAATTTTAAAGAATGTAATGCAAATATCCTCTGCAAGGATGATTGGTGAAGATACTTCCAAATTCCACAATGGCAGCATTTCGATTCCCAAGGTGAATGGGAAACGAAACAAGCATATGGAGCACGTGAGTTTAAAGGCCAATGGAGAGACACTTTCTCAAGGAAATGGTGTTGGGAAGATGATTCTGGCTAATATTCCTATGTATAGAGAAGTATTACCTGGGATAGAGAACTGGCAAGTTAGTAAGATTGCTTCTTGGCACAACCATGAAGGCCACTCAATCCAGTGGTTCTTCATAGTCTGCATAGACCAAAGAGGTAACTTTTAGTAGCTATGTTATCTGTTTTGGAATCTGGTTGGCATATTTATGGCAGATCGTGAAGGGCACTAATGGATTTTTCCCATTTTGTTCTGTTAAATTCATGATAAGTCCTCTTCTGATCTTGCCCCAAATAAAGGCAAATTTCATTTTATGATGGAAGGATGAAATATTGATCAGATACTATAGTTGCATAGTTAGTGACTTGATTTGGTCACCTGTCAGATCAGTTATTTCCTGGGACTTAAAATTTTTTATATCAATGTCTGACAGGCATGATGGCAGATGTCACTTCAGCGCTGGCCGCTGTAGGAGTCACAATATGTTCTTGTGTGGTGAGTTGTTTTATCAATAATTTTCTTCAATTTTTAGCTATCAAATTCCTTACCTCAAAAAAGTTATTGTGAACATTGGCAGGCTGAGATTGATCGACGTCAGGGGATGGGCGTCATGTTATTTCATGTGGAAGCAAGCCTGGATAGTTTGGTATGCTTTAGATCATAAATCTGCTATATGATTCATTAGTGTTTAACATAGATTATTAGAATACGTTGCTTTTGTCCAGGTTAGTGCTTGTTCAAGGGTGGAGAGCATTCTTGGTGTTTTGGGATGGTCTACGGGTTGCAGCTGGCCAATCTCTATGGAGAACCAACAGTTTCTAGAACGCTAGTTAATAGTCCCAAGTGCTCATGAGTTGTTCACTCGGCTACTAGTGCTGGTGATAGAATTTTTTTTTTTTTGAACCTTTACACACTGTAACTCACGCACCAGTAGGACTCGAACCCAGGTATTAAGCCTGGTAAGGTGTCACTTTTCCACCGTGGTAACCCCTTTGATCCTCTGGGAGTCTGGGGATAGAAATTTTGTACAAAGAGAACCGTTTTTTTCGGTTTTTTTTTTTTTTTTTTTTTTTTTTGTTTTGTGGGGGTGGGGATTCAGTGAGTGAGTGAAAGTAGTGGACAAAAATATCTATACTATATACTTACTACTATATATAAAGGGAGAATAGTGAATTAGTGTGAATGTAAAGTGGATTAGTGTGAATACAAAATTTGGATATGTGTGAATGAATTTATTGCTTTATATATATATATATATATATAAAACAATGTTTAATATTTTTTAATAATTTTTAATTATAATAATTGTGCAAAGATTATAAGATATAGTAATTTCTTGCTCTTCAATGTTGTTCAATTGTCTTATATTTAATGAGTTAAGATTACATACATATTTATAGTTTATTGTGATTTTTGAACGAAAATTGAGAAAAGTTAAATATGTGAAGCAAATGTAGAAATTATAATAAATATATTTATATCTTGAACAAGTATCAATATTTGTACACGTAATATTACATTTAACATAATATGCAATTAAAAAACTACATAATTTGCATTTATCATTTAATGAAGTTTTCGATAATTTGGATTATTTATGTTGTTTTTTATTTTAATAATTGTTGTAATAAAAAATTATTTTTGTATCTTTTATATTTGTGTTGATTATGTATAATCATTAAATTTTGTAAATGCTTATTTATATTGCAGATAGCAATTTTAGTTAATCGAATTGGTGAAAATTTATACTATATATAAAAGTATGATAGTTTGCAGAATTTAATTCTTAAATTCTTTATATTTTAGTATTATAGTAAATAATTAATATGATGTTATTGCTATTTGTATATTTTGATTATAATAATAATTATTATTATTATTATTATTAACATTCATATTGAATGAATCCAGTCAATATTTTTAGTTATCAGTATTAAAATTATTATTTAATTATTGATTTTTTATTTATTTGTTATTCTTAATATTATAAATCTTGTGTGTAGACGTCAAAAATTAAATTGTGTTTTAATTGTTAATGGTTAAATCATTTGCTATCTTTAATTTTACAAATCATATTTTCTATATATTATTATTATTATTAAATATTTTAATAAATTAAGCCTCTATTCAGCAATTATTTCGAGGTAAAATGTGTAGTTGAAAAATAGTTTTGAAAAAATATGTGATTAAAAAGTGAGTTGAAAAAATGTGATGCTTATACATAATTTATAAAAAAAATTATTGATCGAATGTTAATATTGAATAGTTTATGCTTTGATTTTTTTAATCATTCTTAATTTTAAATTTTTTCGAAGATTATATGGTATAATTTTCGGTATCTCGAACTTTACTATGCTGTCGTCTCATGATAATCGCGAGATTTTCAAAATTATTATTTTGATTATATATAAAAGTAGGATAGTTTGACATAATTTAATTATTAAATTCTTTATATTTTAGTATTATAGTAAATAATTAATATGTTATTGTTATTTGTATATTTTGGTTATAATTATTATTATTTTTATCATTAACGTTAATATTGAATGAGTTCAATCAATATTTTTAGTTATCAGTATTAAAATTATTATTTAATTATTGATTTTTTATTTTTTGTTGTTCTTAATGTTATGAATCCTATGTTTAGCCATCAATAATTAAATTGTGTTTTAATTATTAATAGTCACATTTGTTATCTTTAATATTACAAATCATATTTTCTATATATTTATTTATTTATTTATTTATTTATTATTTTAATAAATTAAGCCTCTGTTCAAAAACTATATTTTGTTTAGAAGTAAAATGTGTGGATGAAAGATAGTTTTGAAAAAAAAAATGTGGTTAAAAAGTGGATTGAAAAAATGTGCTGCTTATAAATAATTTATAGAAAATGTTATTGAACGAATGTTAATATTGAAGGTTTATGTTTTTATTTTTTTAGTTAATAATATTAATAGAATGATTAATATTTTTTAATCATTCTTAATTGTAATAAAATTTTTAAAGATTATAGGGTATAATTTTCGGTATAATTTAGTAATCTCCAACTTTACTCGATTGTCGTATTATGATACTCGCTAAATTTTCCAAATTATTATTTTGATTACTTATTTTTGTAAATAAAGTTTTATTGGTTAAATTCAAATATTTTGACTATTTTTTTTTTTAATTATTGTAATTGATGTATTTGAATGAAAATTAAAAAATACGTTAAGTACAAGAGGAAAATGTAGAAGTTATGAGAAATATTCTAATACCTTTCAAATGCATCAATATTCGTGCACATAATATTATATTAAATATGATATACTATTAAAAAACTATTAAATTTACATTTTCAATGAAGTTATTAATAATTCATAAAAAATATTGAAATCAATAATAATTTATTATTTAAATATATAAATTGACGTTTACTATTCAATGATTTTTTTAATAATTTGAATTACTTATGTTATTTTTTAAATTCTAATAATTATTGTAATAGAGAATTCTTTTTTATACATTTATATATGTGTTGATCATGTATAAGTACTAAAATTTTACGAATACTCATTGAAATTAATATTGCAGATAATATTTTTCGTGCATTGGACGGATGAAATAATAGTTTACAAAAAGGAAGGAAAATATCATTTCAAAAAAAAAAAGAACGAAAATATAGTGACAGTGTAAGGATTTTAATCAATCGTGTGGGCTTATATGTGAATTATTGTGTATTGAATAAAAGGCTATCAAATTTGGTTAAGCTCATTTAAAGCGATCTAATAAAGATTTTATATATATCGGGCTTTAATGCATGAACTTTTAGGTGTAGATACCAGGTCATTACCTAATTCATGATGGACCGAATTAGGTTAACTGGCAATTCAGTATATAAAGTCGGTTATGGTCCCTGAATCGTACGTACTGTTCATTCTTTTTGACATCTCATCATCAGAGAGAAAATAAGGACTACGTATTGATTTAGAAGACCCAAACACCGTAATCGATCATCGTGAATCATATTTGATTAAGGTACGCTTCCGCTTCAATTATTTAATTCTTGATAATTCAACATTATGATTTTGGATCATAAATAAATAATTTGTCAGTGATAAAATTTCTAACAGACAGTTCATCAAACAATAAACATGTATTCATTATTCATTCTAACTTATTCTGGAGTTTTTGCTGACTGGAAAATTTCTATCTGCTCATCATGATTACGGCTTTTCTTCATTTTAACATGAGGAAACTAGATTGATCAGGCTACTTTCTCCACGTGCGTCATTTCACACAATGAGGCTGAGCTTGACGATCTTGTCTGGATGAGTACGTGGGTTGATTAGTGTGTATAATGCAAGAAAATTTCGTCAGTCATTTAGAGCATGATCAAGAGCCTATTTATTTGGTCTTTAGATAAGTTAGAGAAATTTTTAAATGTGGTTGAAAAATGATAACAATGTAAAAAGTGATGAGTTAATAGAAATTTGTAGTTGTAAATAAATTTGAGGAAAAGTTAAAAAAACATATTTAGGACCAAACATGCCCTAAGATTGAAATGACAAAAATTGTTCTCGACAAAATAAAAGCCGTTCATACATATGAAAAATCACTAAAAATTAAGCCCCTATTCTCTTTGATGTTTTGAGGTCGTTTTCTGTTTTTATTTTCGAAAACGCTAAAAACACGTTCTCTTTACCATTTTCGAAAACGCATTTTGAAAAAAAAAAAAAAAAATTTGTACCCAAAACGGAAAACGCCCAAAACATCGTTTTGGGCGTTTTGTGTGTATTTCGACAAAAAATATCCAAAACGCGAAAAACGCGTTTTGGGAATTTTTTTTTTTTTTTTTAATAGAATTATCTTAACTTAGAACTAAGTTTAATATAAAGTTTTTATTTTTTTTTATTTTTTTATTATTTTTTTTAGAATTATCCTAACTTGGAACTAAGCCTAAATAAAGGATTTTTTTTTTTTTTGAGAATTATCCAAACTTGGAACTTAGTTTAAATAAAGTTTTATTGAATTCAATATCAACATTACAAAAAAAAATTAAATGAGAATTCTTGTTGTTATATTTCAAAAAATTCAATGATAAATGGACTCTGGTGGTTTTGAAAGAACTTGCATTTTCTGGATTTTAATAGAAGTAGAGCTTTCTCAAATCCCGAACCTGACCAAGCTGTGTTAATATAGACTCTTAATACTCACATTAGTGTGTTGCATGTAACCATATTTTTAGTGTATTGTGAAAGGAAATTTGAGTTGGAGTTAGTAGTATTCTGCAAACAAATTAATTAAAAATAGTTTAAATAGTGTTCTGCAAAATTTCAAACAGAACGTGTTTTTCAGCTTTTCATTTTCAAAAACAGTTTTCAGAAATGACAAATCAAACGCGTTTTCAGCAAATTTGAAAACAAAAATGAAAACACAAAACACAAAACATTTTCGAAAATGAAAATACAAAATAAAATACAAACAGAACGCCACCTAAGTGAAATGGAAATAAAAGTAACCAACTTAAGACGTGCAAAGTGTAAAGGCAGCCTCATTATTTACAAAAATAAGTTTATGTATGGATTATTTTAATTGGTATGAGAAAGAGCACATGCAATCTATGCCCCTTTGAATTTTTTGACGTCATATCGTATATTGAAAAAACTTTTTACTTATATTAATAAATCTCAAAAAAATGTAAAAAATAGATATATTTTATGTATTCTTTTTTTTTTTTTTTTGGTCCAGTGTTACAAAATAAAAGAAATTAAAACATAAAATAACGTTTCTTTCTGCTTTTATTTTCGTTGAGTGTGTATCTTGTCCTTGGATAATAATTTTTCTTACCATTCTTGCGGTCACTATCGGCAAATCCATCATCCAATCTCGAAGTTTCTTCTTAGTTGATCTTAAGGAATTTACATTCATTTTGGTTATTCATGTTTTTCTAGAATGATTTTTTTACATATATCTGTTCATTATTTGATTAATCCAAGGGTGGGTACCTAGAATATTAAATTTAGAGTCTTATGGTCTATAGTTAATAGCCTTTATTATATATGATTTTTAGGTGACTATAATTTCCTGACTAGGCCAGTAAAATTAAATAGCTGACTAGTTTGTTATTTTATCATCATCATCAATAAGTAAGAATTCTTATCTATCCAATTACATCAGAAATAGGATGGATATCATGGACCCTACTATTAATTTTCCACGTCTTATACTGGATAAAATAACTTATACTTTATGTTTTCTATATAATGAAAATCATTAAAATTATTTAACTCTGATTGTGTCAAACTAAGTAATATTAATAATTTTAATTTTAATGGTGAAATAATCATTTATATGAAAATTACTTATTTATTAATTTGTGAGTAAGTTTATAATTGTTATTTTTTTTTTCAAATTTTCTCAATTAACTATTTGTACGTTACAATGGGCAAAAATTCGAGAAGAAGTTGAAAATACATATCAACCATAAAAGTAAATTCTTTTTTTTTTAAATCAAATTTGAACAACTCGAGTTCTTCATTTTTCATTTAAAGCTCATCATATAAGTGAAGATTGAATACTTATTTATCTATAAATATATTTTAATAATTTACCTCTTATTGCGTTTGAGGATAGTGACGGCAACAGTGCGGATTTGTATTGAGTACTCCCAACCCGTGCCCCGCCTAGCAGGTTTTTTTGTTTTGCCAATCTGTGCCCTACGAATTTCGACGCCACCTCGTTTCATTTTTTTTAGTATTTTTTATTTACTCATTTTAATTAATTTATTCGGATCGGGGAGGTCAAACCCGCCCCACCCCGGGACCCACTGGGGTCGCAGGAACCCGCTTCGCATACCTGTGGGGCGGATTTTTTCCGCCTCGTTCATGTCGGGATCGAGTCAAGTTTTTTTGTCATCTCTACTTGAGGAAAAAATAAATCTTTCTTTAAAGTAACTCTCATGTTAGCGTCCAAACAAATAATTCACTTTATTTTTTATTTTGATTATTCAAAAGTTATTGATTTTGTGAGGTTATCTTAATTCAGCTATAACATTACCAAGATCTCATATTGGATAAGAATTATACGTCTATATTTAAATGAATTATTGAGTCAATAACAAAGAAAAAAATTGAAGTTAGACAAACTAAGAATATAAACTTACGATGTCAATTTATCAGTAGAAAAGTTATTGTTTGTTCTTAAGCATTAAATATGATTAATCGTACAAATTTGAGATGATTAAACGTTGTAATAATTGAATTTGAAAATTGTATAAACATATATGTTGAATTACAATGTGGTAAAATATTGAGAAAAAAATTGTCAATATACATGTTTTGTAATCATTGTTTAATTAAATTAAAGTCATTTGAAAAGTCATTCAACTTTTATTTATATGAATTTCCTTTTTAATTATGGCTATTATGGATAAAAGCAAAATAGATGTAGGGACATTATTGTTATTTAAAAGTTTCCTCTACATCCATAATTTTATATATTAGTGATTAGTGATAGTGATAATGATTTATGTAGAACTAACTTAGTCTTTGACAAATTTATAAAGAGGAATAGCAATGAGTCTCACCAATTGTATGGATCATAAATATGCAGATTGAATTTATAAATTAATAAATTCTATAAAAAAATAAATGGCACTTGCCCGTTTCAACTGACCAAATTGATAATTTTAAATAATGGTATTTGAAATTAAATTTATAAAGCATCTTCAACGAGCTCCTTAATTTAGAGAGCTAGCTCTTGAAAATCGACTCTAATGAACTCTTTTGTTTCCCTTGTAGGATGTTTTGTTTAAAAAGAATTTCTTTGAAACGAATAGTGATTTTTAAGAAAATGTATAGTTAAAAAATAGGGAATCTTTTTTGGATTTTTGTGTAATATTATTTTATAAATAAAAATACGATTAAAAAGGAGAGAGAAAAATGTGAAAAAATTAAAGGGGCTCAATTCAAATAGGAGGCTTAATATTTTAATTTAGTGTAGCGATCAAGAAATTTTTACGTGTTAAATAATTATTTTAAATTATGAAAACGTGCAGCTGCGACCTCACTCATTTTTAATTTAAAGTCACGACGTATTCGTCTAGTCGAGTCGAGAAATATCGAGTCCTATTCAATTTTAAAAAAAATTCGAATTTCTAAAATTATATTTTTTTAATTATTACTTTAAATTATTCTTTTCAAAATCGTTTTAAATTTCAAATTACGTCAAGCTCATTTTATCAGATCCATTTTCTTACTCAGTTGATTCACACATATTATTTTTCTCGAATTTCGTATATTGCTTGTCAAGGTTTCCATACTACCCTTACATTAACCCACACATCTGCCAACTACATCCAATCCCATACCCTATCATCCAATCCCATACCCTATCAATTCTCATACTCTACACCACCACTCCCTCCAAACTCACTTCTCAGCATCATCATCACCACCACCATCTCTCCCTCAGCACAAACCAACACTGAGTTTCAGCAAGCAGCTTCCATCAACCATTCAGCCTCAGACTCTGATTTTCAAGCCTCCTCACGCAGCCAGGTAACCTCCTCTCCACCTCCTCTGTTTGAGTTCCATTTCACAACTTCAGGCTGCCAATTTCAACAGCACAACCGAATCACCATCCAACCTGCAATGACCACCTCCTTCATCATCATCACCCACAAAACCAATGCATCATCACCTCAACCAAACTACTGCTTTTTCATAATCTTGAACATCACCATCGCTATTGAGCACCACCAGCCCACTGCCAAGACCCCAAACCGTCACCACCGCCACCTCCAACTCACCTCCATCATCACCACCAAATCAACCCAAAATCATCACCTCAGCCACCCAAGGGCGCCACAAGCCACTACCCATTTCGTATTTCCCCATTTTTTGAGCTTAAATCTCAACCCAAAAACCAAGAACTAAGTTAACCCAAGCACTTACCTCAACCACCGCTCTTACAGTCGAAAAATCGCAACCTCCAGCCTCGTTTTGCACCTCGATTTTTACAACCAATCTCGCACCAAACTCGCGCAAACCTGAACCCCTCCTTGGCCGCCTCTCGTCGCCACCCTGCGACGATGCTCCGCCGGCCAATCGCCAGCTATGGCGCTGGGTTGGAAGAGGGGCCTCACCGCCCCTGCTCTCTCTCAGATTGAGAGAGAGATAGATTCGTGTATATGTATATAATTGTATATTTTAAACTTTTTGTGAAATTTGCAGCTTAGCCCCAAGTTTGTAAAATGATTTAATTAAGCCCTTATAGTTTTAAAACTTATCATTTCAGCCCCTTAAGTTTTTAAATGATTTTAATTATTCCTTTCATTTTAAAAATCAATTATTTCAAGCCCTACAATTTAATATCCATTTTGAGCTTCAACCCAAGTTTTGAAAATTTACGTTTTAGTCCATAAAGTTTAAAAGTATTCATTTTAGTCTCCCAACTTTCAAATCATCAATTTCAGTCCCCAAATTGTAATTTATCATTTTTAAACTATAAATTTTAAAAGACTAATTTAAATCATTTTTCTAATTGGCTAGACGAGGCGTACGGAGATTTAAAGGATTGAAGTATTTTCCCGCTCGATTTTGCACTCGTTGAATTTAAGGTAGACTCGTCCCTATTAATTGATTTAAATTATGATTGCATGTGAATGTGTATGTTATGTGACTTACGTGAAAGTCATTTTTATGAAAAGAGACGAGAATATATTTCTTTGAAAATATTTATGTTGTTATGCTTGTCATAACTTATATGCTTTTATGCATGAGAAAGAAAGAAGAGAATATCTTGCAAGATAAATGACGATGTTATGCATAACTTATGTGCTCTCAAGTGCAAAAGAAGAAAGAGCAACCCACACCCTATAATTTTTAAAGAGCCTATAATTTTCAAAGAGAATCCATGTGCTTTAATGCACGAGAAGAGCAACCCACACCCTATGATTTCTAAAGATCCTGCATTTACGTGTTCAATTATATTGTAGATTAATTAATTGGCGATGAGTCTACTGAGTATTTCTATGAAGTGCTCATGTCTATTTTAACAATATTTGGAGATTTAGGAGAGGGTGGCAAGTGATGGATGATTGTGACAATAGTGGTTAAATAGTTGAAAATCTTATTTTGATGATCCGTATTTCCAAACATTAGATATTTTTGAGATTTTCAATTATTTGAAAAATTATGACATTGTCAATTGTTTTGTAATATTAATGGCTCGATTTATTATTTTGAATTGTTTTATAAATGTTTTCAAATTTTATCGACCATTACAGTTTATTTAATGTTGTCAAAAATGAATTTCAGTTATTTCTTCAGCTAGAATATTATTTAAAAATTTAGACCAGAAAATAACGTTGTGAACCGAGTATTTAGAACTCGGGGCACTACATTTAGAGAGCGGCTTTGGCTCTAGCCAAATTCAATTTCTATTATTAAATGCATTTAAAGATTTTCAATTTTCAATGCACCATGCATTAACCTTCTTTATTAAATATTTGATTTAATTAATTATTGACTTATAAAAAAATATACTATATAAATATAAAGAAAGATAATAAATATTATTTTGAAAAAGTAAAATGAATAGCTAAAAATAAAGAGTTTGTTGGAGTGCATGAAAATATTTTTTCTTTAAATTAAAATATGCTCTCTGTTATGTAGAATAAACTTTTTAATTATAAAGAGTCTATTGAAGATACTCTTTAACTTTGAATCTGAAAATTTTCAAGAACATAAATAATACTTGTTCATGAGATTGACCATTGAATTGAAGGTTGATAAATAAGTAATCGGATGAGTTCCAATCCTTAATCTATCCTAATTTTTTAATATTTGTGAGAGAGGGTGCATTTATTTGGTTCAATATTCCAAGAACCGCGTCTAGACGTGAAACTTGATCTCAATGGCTAGTCACACTTTATATTTTTTAAAAACTGATTTGGACTAAATCATTTTGAAGTATTTATTGGTTATTGGTGAAGTACACCTACGAAATAAGTAGAATTTATATTTTCGTGTCACAAATAGACGGAATTGGTTAAAACTACTTCTTCAATACAATCCATAAATTACAATGTTAAGCTAACATGACTTGAAAAAAAAAAAATACAATGTGATCCATCTAGATGTAGACACTATGCAGAACTTAATGACTCAACATTTTATTTAGTTTTATAATTATTTTAACTATAATTAAAGACGTTAAATCTTGAAGTTCAAAATTGGCAATTTGTTTTTTATTTTATAATTTTTTTAACTATAATAAAAACTTGGGAGTTTGCTTCTAAAATTGGGACGTCTAAAAAATTAGAATAAACTTTATTTTTTAGCCTAAAAAGTTTGAATATATTAATAAACATCGTTTTAAGATTAATAATTTAATATATATATATATATATATATATATATATATATATATATATATATATATATATATATATATATATATATAAGCATTTTTAATAAATTTAATTTATCAACAAAAAATTGTCGTTAAATAAAGTTACATAAAAATATTAGTTCAAGAAAACAACATTTATATTTTATAATAACCAAAAATTTAAGATTATTTTAATTATTTTGTGAATGAGTTATTAATTTTAAATTTAAAAAATGTCATAAATCAAAATTGTTTAAATGTAGAAGGAACCATTGGAGAGTAAATTTTAAACTTCTTCGTCTATTTATCCACGTTCTCTAGAAGTCCATCTATTTTATTATCATGTCAGTCACAATCCATGAAATGCATTAGAGATGCTCTAACAAATCTCCAAACTATTGAGTGCATTAAATAGCATGTTAATTGTTAGGCAAACTTTGTTGTGTCAACAATGATAGTTGTGTTTGTCAAGTTTGTCAAATATATCAAGTATATGTACCATGCTAATATTTTTAGATTAAATATTGAGTTCCAACTTTTTGTATAAGATCTTAAGCCTTGCCCTCATGGCACATCTCCCAGCGGTGAAAGAGATGATGGTTTAAAGACCATCCTCGCTTGATTAGGGGTTCGAATCCGGCCCTTACCAAGTACAAATGTATGCCCTCACCCTTCACTTTGGGAGACATAATCTGCGATTTACATCCTCCACCAAAGTTCAGGGCAGGACAGGACATGTGGGGGCGCCCTTAGGGTTGGGGTTCAACTTTCTTTTTCTTTTTCTTAAGCCTTTGTACATTGTCTGATTTAGGGCTTGTTTGGCACATTTTAAAATCATTCTATATAGACTTGCAATCTACATTCACTTTTCAACAACGCTTTTTCCATAAAAATCAGAACAAAAAAGTCACTTCAAACAAACTCTAAATAGTAAATAGTAAATAGTATCAGTTTATTTAACTATGTTTTGCATTATCTCCATTAGAGGCTACATATTTGACGTATTACTTCCTAGCCAATTATCGTTGATAAGATATGTCCCTGACTTTTAATGATACAATGAGCTTCCACGGTTTTCATAAATATATTATTTAATAGTTGAATAGTGATTATGGAGATTAAAAATTATAAATAAAAAATTGTGAAATGATTCTTCCAAAGATACAATTTAAGACCTCGTACTTTTAGCGTTTATAATTTATCAACAACTTGTATTTATAGGTCCCATTTTCCCTATGGTTCTAGAAACTAAATTAAGAAAATTGCACCACTAGACTTCAACTTACAACCCTCCAAGCAATTTCGCATATCGTTATTCTCTTAAAATTAGTAGCATCGATAACTTTTAATAGATGTTCTTTAGGGTCTTTTAGAGATGTCCTAAAAATCGATAAAAGAAAAATATGTTGTGTAAAATAAATATAAGACGTCATTTCTATAAATCACGAGGAAAAAAATTGAACATATCTCTGACTTGATCAACTATTTCGACGAATAATTAGTAAAATATGTAATCAATGAAATAAGATTAAGGAAATGAAACCAAACTAATTCAAGCCAATGCGATTAGGTTGTGATTCTGAAAGTCAATTCAAAGAAGCTAATGGTAGCCTCTAACCCTAGCCTTAGTTAATCAATTAATCCTCATTAAGGAGATAAACATCCTTCCATGGACCCCATGGAAGACCAATATTTCGTTGAAAATAGTTTTACAACTAAAAAACTGCCTTTGACAGCTAGCAAAAACCAAGTTCAATGAAAGTAAAGAGAGAGTTTAATATATTAAAAAAAGGTTGAATCCCAACCTTAGGGGGCCCACCTATGACCTACCTTGCGCTGAACTTTGGTGAAGGATGTAAATCGCATGTTATGTCTCTCAGAGTGTAGGGTGAGGGCTTACCTTTTAATTTGACAAGGATCGGATTCGAATCCCTGACCAAGCAAGGCTGGTCTTTAAATCACCTTCCCTTTCATCATTGGGATATGTGTTCTGGGGCGAGAGTTTAATATATTAGTAGAGAGAGAGAGAGAGGGGGAAGGAGGGAGAGTTTAATATGATGTCATTTAAGGTCTTGAATTTAAGCACTTCTCATTATAAAATGTCAAATATTCGATCAATGAACTCAATCGGAAATACGAGGGCTATATTGTATGTTAAGTTGTTAAACGTAATTATTACTACTGTGCAGGGCCTGAACCAAAATTTCATTATGGATTGTTTAAAATTTTTGCGCTTGTAATTTCAATTGTGTCCTATTTTGTCTTATACATAGGGAGCGTCATTAAGATTTTGATTATCATCAAAGGAGAGGTTAGAGGACGTAGTCTTATTGAGACAAATGTGTATATTCCTCAGCATTTGTTTCCTGTACAAAATTTTACTGTTCTCGGTAGTGTAAAATTAGAGTTTTTAATTCTCATCATTGAAGGTGCACTTCAAATGAATAACTTTTTTAGCTTAAACTTTAATACGATGTAATCTTATAATCCACTTATTAGTTAACTAATTAATCTTCATTAAGGATTTTATATTAAAAAAAAAAATCTTCATTAAGGAGATAAACATCTTTGTAGTTCCTTGCTCCCCACGGAAAAGCAACCAGCTAAGAGTGTTCGGCGGCTATCCTCGGTATTTTTTATTTATTTTTTGTATTTTCTAAGTAGATGTGTAGTTGAAAATTGAAGAAAGAAAATATAAGTGGTTAAAAAATAATTTGAAAAATTGTGTTGTTTATAAATTGTAATCATGGTGTAAAAGAACAATGTAACGTTGTCCATATTTAAAAGTCTAAAATTTAGGAAAGAGGTTGTCAAATATGGTACTATCATTTTGGTATAATAGAAGTGCTAAGTTCAAGTCTTTTACTAGAGAAGAAGTATTCGGGTAAAAGAACTAACTATTAACAACCTGTTAGGTCATCTTTAATTAACATATACAAAATTTTACACTAAATTCTCATTTTTATACTAACTTTGAATTATAATTATACTATTCCAGCTTCTCTACTCCAACCTAATAATACTAAATCTTACACAAAATGTACACTATTCATCATTTTCTATAATTTCTATTTTTAAGAAAATACAATTTCATTACATTTAATTATTTCGGTAATTAAATAGAAAAAACGTTTTTATATTTTAATAATTAATATTTTATAAAATTAATTTATTTAGTAATTAATTATTTTTAACACTTAAAAATTAATTTTGTCGTACACAAATTGAAATTCAACTTGTTATTAACTGAAACTTCGAATAACATACTTGAAAATTTAAAACTCAAGATATGAAATATGTAGCAATGACACAACTCAAAATAAAATAGGAAATTTAGTTTTGGGAGTTGCTATACTCCTCCTACAAGTGCTCAATCAACGCATTTCTTAGCGCAATGTGTGCTTCCCTGTTGATATGACAAGACTAAACTGCAAAGTTTTGAAACTTGGGGAGGAAGGGTAGGTGGGGGGGGGGCGTACAGACATACAACTTTTCAAAAAATCTACTTGCTTTTTGAACAACCATCTCACATGAGATGTGGGGTCCACACGTGTGTTTGGACCCCACACCCCATGTGAGAGGGTTGTTCAAATAATTGTTCAAAAAGGTTGTTCATGTAGCAAAACTCACAACTTTTATGGGTAGGAGTGTTGGGAAATTAAAAAAAAAAAAAAGGGAGATGAATTGGTCCCTTCTTTTTTCTCACCTCTGTGCCGACGTGACAGTTCCACGTAAGCGTTGGGCAACACAATTGTTGCCCAACGTGGACAACAAAGCAAAACCGTCACAAAATGTGGTTAAAATTAATTGTTGAATTTAATCTGATATTAAAATTAGATTTCTATCAGAACAAGGGCTAAACAAATGTGCTTGTTAATTTAAATTTTCAAATAGATAATTCATCATAATATTTTGAATTATATAAAAGACTTTGTTTCAAGTAAACTTATGAATATCATGCACATTTAATATGATATGTTTGTTAAGGGACTTCTAGAAGATTATATATAAGGATGTCAAAAAGGCTATCGGCTCATACAACCCACGACTTACTCGAAAAAAGCTCGAGTATGCTCGGCTTGGGGCTCGCTAGTCTCAAGTCAAGGCTCGGGCCAAGCCTAAATTATGGACATTGGCTCGAACTTGAGCTGGCCCGTGTGACTTGCTGAGCCGGTATGGATCGACTCGTGACACAGGTAGAATGGCATGTGTAAATGTAAAAATACACAAAATTTTATTAGTCTTATTTTTTTTGCCCGTGTTATTGGTAAAAATAGATTAAAAAAATGTAAAGTTTTTACATTATTGTTAAAAATAATATAATTTTTTATGAAAATGAAAAAAATCGAGCCGGCCTGAGCTCGACTCGATGAAACTAGAGCCTTATTTATTTGGTATAGTTTTGGCTCGAGCCAAAAAGAACTCCTGTCAAAAAAGATCGAACCGTGCACAAACTGCGAACTTTGGATAGCGAGCTGTCTCGGCTCGTTTATATCCCTAATTATACATAATTAATTGCAAGTGTCACCTTCTAAACTTTATACACTTTTAAATAACGTGGTTTAAACTTTTCAAGAAGTAATCAACATGGTAATAGAAATATAAAAATTTCGTGCTTAAATATTTGTAAACTTTTTTGAACAACAAATAATCTACCTCTATCATTGACTATGGGCACATGCCACATGTGATGAATATTCAAATTTAAAAGAGAAAACAACTAGCTAATAAAAAAAACCTAATTCAAGGCACACGCCAATAAGAGCTTGTCTGAGTTTTGTTTGGTAATGGAAAAAAAAGGTTTTGAAGAAAGGTGTGATTGAAAAGTAAGCATCTGTTTGGCAAATCAAGATAAACATGTTTTTAAACATGTTTTTTTTTTACACAATTTCTCAAACCACTTTTTAACCACACATATTTTCTCTCTCTAATTTTTAACCACATATCTTACCTAGAAAACATAAAAAAACATGTTTTTAAACAAAAAAAATTTAACAAACAGAGGATTGTAATGAATCTTATAAAAATGTATGATTAAAAATAAATTTAAAGAAAAATATCCAGATCACCAAACTAGGTTGAATGAATTTTATTTTTAACTCAAAGTCTCAAATATTTTATCAACATTTATAAAACTTTACAAACTTTTATTAAGCCCCTTTTTTATACAAATTAAAATCTTAATTATTATTTAAATCAAAGTCAACAATCAATTTCAACAATATATTTCATAGAATCAACAACTTTTCAACCACATATTTCATTCATTCTTACCAAAATGTATTAAAAATTTGATTTTAATTTGCACCAAAAAAGAACTAAGGGTGTGTTTGATAGGCGAAATTTTTCATGAAAAATATGGTTTTCCACGTGATTTTCCAACTTTGCTCTGTTTGGTTGCCTAAGTTTTCCATGAAATTCATTTTTCCACTTGCCTCGAAATCCGATATTTTCCTTATTTTGGATGAATTCGTCTTCCCGGGGGAGGAGGTTTTATTTTCCATAGAAAATCTTATACCATTTTCGTTACGTTTGATAATTTTTGTTGTTGTTAATTGATTTTATTTTTTTTCTAAAAATTAACATTATTATTATCAATTACAAATGTGTGAAAAAATTAAATTTTTTTATTAAAATAGATAAATTTTACTTTATTTTTCATGAAAAATAATGTCAATCAAATAACAAAAGTTGAAAAATCCTCTACTCTTTCCACCTAGAAAATTTAACCAATCAAGCACACTAAACTTTCAATTTCCAGGAATTCAATTCCCTAAAATTCATTTTATTTCCATCCAAATTTCACCCATACTATCAAACGCAACCTAAATCTATATTTGATTTTAATTTTCACAATACAGAGGTTTCTATGTTTGATGTCATTTTTTGTAAAAATAAATAGTTTTGAAAAGTGATTGACGTTATATTTTGTGGTCAACAATTAGAGAAAAAATTTAAATTTATGTGTAAATATTTTATTGTTAAAATGTGTGTTAAAATTGAACCCCTGCTTGATGATGTCTATAAAGTTTTTTTTTTTTTTTGGTATTATTTATATTTTATAAGAAAAATTTGTGGTTAAAAAATAATTTTGAAAATTGTGCGATTAAAAAGTTGTATTGAAAATCGTAACGTATCATAAATATATTTATAACTCATTTATTGAACACAGGCTAAGTCTCTGTTTAGTAAGGCTGCGTTTGATTCGCCATATTTTTCAATATGATTTTCCAATTTTGCGTTGTTTGGTTGCCAAGTTTTCCATGTAATTCATTTTTCCACTTGCCTCGAAATCCGGTATTTTCCTTTTTTTGGATGAATTCGTTTTCCAAGGGGGGAGGAGGTTTTATTTTCCATGTAAAATCTTATATCATTTTTGTTACGTTTGATCATTTTGTTGTTGTTAATTGATTTATTTTTTTTCCAAAAATTAACATTATTATTACTAAGTACAAACTTGTTAAAAAATGAAAAATAAAAAATATTATAATAGCTACATTTTACTTTATTTTCTATGGAAAATAATGTCAATCAAACAACAAAAGTTGAAAAATTCTCCACTTTTTCTACCTAGAAAATTAAACCAATCAAACACATTAAACTTTCAATTCTCAGGAATTTAATTCCCTAGAATTCAATTCTCTGTAATTCATTTTTTTTCCACCCAAATTCAACCCTCGCTATCAAATGCAGCCTAAAAGTTTTTTTTTTTTAACAGAAAATGTGATATTTCGAGATAAAACAAATGATTGAAAAGTAATTTGAAAAAACATTTACCAAAAATCACTTTCACCAACCTCTCGTCCCCCGCTTATATATATACTGCAACCCTGCAACCCATTCTCCCATCAAAAACAATTACCAAAAATCAAATTTCAAGCTCTCTTGTAAGGGTTCTTCATTTCTGATTCTATTTTATTTTGTTTATCATTAATCACAGAGTATTTCATTATCGTTATCGAGAATGTGTGGTGGTGCAATCCTCAACGATTTCATCCCTCGTAGCAAGGGCAGCCGCAGTCTCTCCGCCGCCGACCTGTGGCCTACATCCGCCGATCTCTGGCCAAATTCTCATTTCGCAAAACCCAATTATTCCAGCTCCTCCAGCCGATACGGCTCTCAGTCTCTCAAAAGATCTCAACCTTATACGGGTAAATATTTAACTAGAATTTGCTGCTGCTTTTTTCCTGGGTTATGTCTAGAATCTGATTGAGGAATTTATACAAACAGGTGATAAGCAAGTGAAAAGTGGTAGTAATACAAAACGGCAGAGGAAAAACCTGTACAGGGGAATACGGCAGAGGCCATGGGGAAAATGGGCAGCCGAGATCCGTGACCCAAGAAAAGGCGTTCGTGTTTGGCTGGGTACATTCAACACAGCTGAAGATGCAGCCCGGGCGTACGATAGAGAAGCCCGCATAATCAGAGGAAAAAAAGCTAAAGTCAATTTCCCAAATGAGAACGGCGCGTACAATCCATACAATTACAATCACAGTCCCATCCCGACGTATGGTAATAATAATCAGAATTCTTATAATTCGTACCCGATTGAGGAAGTATCCGGCTCAGCGTCGGGTTGGGGCTTGGAAAATGATTATCGTTTTGATCAGGAAAGGGAATTTAAAGTGAAGGAAAAGGTGAGTGCGAATGGTAGTGTTGACAAAGGAGAGGCTATTGAGGAGGTAGCAGAGGAGGAGGAGGAAGCGGTGAAGGAGAATGAATTGCAGAAACTGTCGGAGGAGTTGATGGCTTATGAGAACTACATGAAGTTCTATCAGATTCCGTATCTGGATGGTCAGTCTTTGGAGGCACCGCCGGCGAATCCGGCGCATGAAACCGTCCTTGGCGGCGGTGCATTGGATCTCTGGAGCTTTGACGATGTCACTGCGGCTGTGACCTCGAGTGGTCTCTAATTTAGGGGCGGATTTCTTTGAATTCTTTTGAAGCTGTGTCATAATTTGAAAATTATTCTGCTAATTTCCTTTCTGAAGTTGAAATAAATATATTTTTGTGTGTTTTTCATTTTTCTTAGTGTATTATCCAATTCCATTAATTATTTTTACCATATAATGTTCATTTGTAACATATTTAGTGCGCTAAATAGGACATTTTTTTTTAAAGTAAAAAAATTAAGCCACCATTTTTACCTTTTTTTTTCCTTAATTTTTGTTTAGCTTAGTGGTACCAGGGAGGCCTTTGAAATTCTTAAGTTCCATAGGTTCAATGTTCGAAACTCACTGGGGACGCTTCCATCTTGCGTGGAACAAATTCATATCACGCAGTGGACAATTCGTGTGTTGGCGTCCCATAAGACCCGGGCTGGAACACCGTCAACACTTTTCAATCACGCATTAAAATCATTATTAAAAAAATAGCCTATGTTCGATGGCTCTAATTTAAATCACGATTTAAGCCTCCATTTGATCCCCATTAAAAATTATTATATTTTTTATAATACTCAATTTTAATCACATATTTTAATAATAAAATATTTACACATAAATTTAAATTTTTTTTTTCCATTTTCAATCATACAATATCACATAAGTCACTATTCAAAACAGTTTTTTCTATAAATAATGTACGTTAAACAGAGATTAAATTACACTATTTCTGAAATCACTTTTTAACTACACATTTTATACTCCAATTTTTAATCACATTTTACCTATAAAGTCAAAATCAATCAATTTAAACTGCAAACATAAGTCTTTAAAATGATTAACTGGGGTTATGTATGATTTGTAACGCAATTATTATAATAATGTATAAATAATACAATTTTTCAAATAACTTTTTAACTACACATATTTTCTCTTCACTTTTCAACCGCACATTTTAACTAAAAATATGAATAAATCAATTTATGAGCATGTTTGTTGTAGGAGAAATTGGAAAAAATTAATATGTGATTAAAAAGATGTTTAAAATGGTGTAAAGTTGTGTATTCCATAGAAATGTTTGGTCGAAAATAAATTTGAAGAAAAAATTGTTAAATTTATCCTTGATCAAACATGGTCATAATCACTATATAATGTTATCGAGTCATAATTATTTTTGTAAACAAAAGTAAATAATTGACGAATTTCTACTTAAATACGATTTTTTAAGTACATGTTAATAATTGATTTACTATTTATTTTTCTAATTTTTATATCAAATATTTCGAGTAAAATGATATATTTACGCGTTCGTGAGTAGTTGACAACATGGATTTCTATTCTTTCATTCTTGTTTTCTAGTGTATTTTGACAAAAACATATGTTGGGTTAGTTGGTGCATGCAACTTGGAAACACGTAGAGCCCCTTGGTTTTGTTTAAACATTGTCTCAGTTTGAGAACACCAACAGGCGCCCACAGCTTTGCTTGAAAGACGTGACGTGCCGACCTCGTCCTCCTGCAAATATACTCGGGGTATTCAATACGATCAGGAAATTACGTTCATCCGTCAAATGATGGGTGAGCATTGAATAGGGAAACATGTGATCATTGTGGGTACCTTAATAGTATAATTTGGTTCATAAATTGATTTGTCTTTATTCGGTAACATTGTTTTGTTTATAAATTGGTTTATTTATGATTTTGAAGTAAAAAGTAGTTGAAAATAGGAGAGAGAAAAGTGTGTAGTTAAAAAGTGATTTGGAGAATTGTGTGATTTATGAATTGATTTATAAACAAAAAAATAATAATAAGACATTTACCGAACAGTGGCTTATATTTTTTGAGGAAAAAGTAATTGAAATCTGAAGTAAGAAAATATGTATGTTTAAAAAATGATTTGAGAAATTGTGTAAACCATTTTTTTTGTTTACCGAACAGTTGTTTAATCTTAATAACACTTTTTATGAGTCCTGCAATTTTTTAATCATATGTCTTATTTACTTTTATAAAACAAACAGTGTTATCAAACAAATTTTTTTGCTACAAACAGGGCTAGGTATCATTAGACAAAGTTAAATTTATTTTTAGTTTCTCATTCCCAAAAAAAAAATTAAAATAAATAAATAAATAAAAATTTCTCGGGTCAGGGATCGGGTCGGGTCCACCCCGAACCCGTCCCCAAATGCTGTTCGGGGGGGGGGGTGATAATTTTCGAGACAGGTCGTTTCGGATCTTCCAAGTTTCAAGTCGTTTGAGTTTTTTTGTCATCCCTATGCAAAAGACCGCTTAAAGGAATTTTTGGGCAACAATGCTAAATGCTAAACAAGGGCGGACCCACAAATCTTTTTCATTGTGAGCGGTAATTTTTTATTTCTTTCCATTTTTAAAAAAATAAATAAATAAATATTAGTTTAACTATTGTAAAACGTTTTCTTTTTTTTTTTTTTTTTGATCGGAATTTGTAAAACGTTTTCTTAATTTCCCTATAGAAGTGTCAAGTAATATAATGTATTCAGTTCGGTTCTCCTGGCAAGGCATGCATTTTTGCCTTGCCTTTTTTAATTGGAAGATGTCAGCAGTTGACATCTTCCATTAATTTTTTTTTAATTAAATTTTTTTATTGTTTATTTTATTTTTATATTTATGCCACTGTATGATATTGATAAAAATTAAATGTTTAGTAAATTCTGATAAAAATTGATGATATGTTTAGTTGAAAAGTTGTGAATTCCATAAAATGTGTGCTTAAAACTAAATATTGAATTTAAATTTGATTAAAATCTAAATTTTAAGTGCTACCAAACATAGGCTATATAATTCTAATTATTGTACTTATTTTATTTTATAATTTTATTTTTTTGTAATGTATTATTTTTATCTTTTATTTTGTCATAATAAATTTTAATATACGTACTTGTGTTAAATTTCATTTCATTTAATTTAATATTTATAATAATACAGTAAATTATGTTTGATATTCAAATAACATCGCAATACATTAATATAAAATGAAGTAGATCTCGCATAAATTAGATAAATTTGCTTAAAATATATTTCAAACTATGTTGAATAAGTACACCAATATTAAACAAATTAAAATTTTAAATATATATATAACAAACACATTTAGCCTCTTTGGTAATTTTTTATTCCAGAAAAACTGATTTAGTAACTGTTTGGTAAACGGTTTATAAACCGATTTATAAACCACACAATTTTTCAAATCAATTTTTAATCATTCAAATTTTCTCTCTTCACTTTTCGACCACACATTAATATATATATATATATATATATATATATATATATATATATATATATATATATATAACAAACACATTTAGCCTCTTTGGTAATTTTTTATTCCATAAAAACTGATTTAGTAACTGTTTGGTAAACGGTTTATAAACCGATTTATAAACCACACAATTTTCCAAATCAATTTTTAATCATTCAAAATTTCTCTCTTCACTTTTCGACCACACATTAATATTTACCTCAAAATCATAAATAAACCAATTTATAAACCACTTTAGTGTTACTAAACGGACACTTATTTATAAATTTGAGGTAAAATATGTGGTTGAAAATTGAAAAAAAAAATGTGTATGATTAAAAAGTGATTTGAGATGTATGGTTTATGAATCGATTTATAATAAATCATTTACTAAACATATGCTTAAACTTTGTAAATAAAGAAAAATGACTTACCAAAGAATTCTATAGAAAGATAGATAAACAAGTTTTTAAAAATATTTTTATTCTTTCTCGTTTTTATGTTCTGAATGAAGTGTATTTCTTGAATTTATACACAAATATATACGTCTCCGTTTGGTAACACTGTAGTGGTTTATAAATTATTTTATTTATGATTTTGAAATAAAATGTGTGGTTAAAAGTAGAGAAAAAAATTTAATGATTAAAAAGTGTTTAAATTTTTTTTATTATTTATAAACCGATTTATAAATTATTTACCAAATGGAGATATAATAATAATAATAACAACGTAAAAAAATAAATAATGATGCGGCTGACAACCAAAACTTTGCCTTGCATTTGTTAGCTTATCTATACTATCTATAAAAAATCGTTAAATGGGAGAAATTTTTTTAGATTATTTTAACCTTGATAATTTTTTATAATAACACATAACCATTATTTCATTATACTATTTTTTATTCATTTTTGTAATTATATTTAATTCGTTATAACTAACTTTAATTTTCTTTATACGTAATTTTAAGAATTGATCCAATTATAACATCAATAAAATTTCAATTATAACTCTCATAGAAAATTAAAAGGCGTGACTTTAGTTTATAAAATGATTGAGTATTAATGGCGGACGCAGACATTTTGTAGTAGGGGACACAGTTTGTGGTAGACCCCACGATTTTTTTTAAGAAAAAGATTAAAAAATAACTATAAAATTCAAATTCAAAAAAAACAATGTACTAAATAATATGCAATCTCACAAATATACTAAATTATTTTCAATAAGATCTACATTATAATTCAAAAGAAATTGACAAATTATATCGCAGTAAACAATCAATTAACATATTCAAATTTCAATCAATTATGTTCCTATTTAGTGTAGATTAAAATTATATTTTTAATAAATTTTGATAAAAGTTGATGAGATGTATTGTTAAAAAGTTGTGGGTCCCATGAAATCTATGGTTGAAATTGATTGTTAACTTTGACCAAGATTAAAATCTAAATTTTAATTGATACAAAAAAGAGGTTATATTTACTGAGTACATGCTAAAATCTTTTACACATATTTCATCTAAAACAATCTATTGAATACGCATAAATCTCAATTATTCAAAGTCCAAACATTACCTCAAAAAAAAAAAAAAAAAGTTTCAAAATTTTAGGGGGGGGGGGGGGGTTAGGACCCCCCATGTGTTGCTTGTATCAAAAGATTTTGATGACTCATATCTCAATTATTACAGTGTATGGCGATACCACTCTAGTAATATTGCTTTTTTCTAGATGTGACAAATGGGCAGAGCGGTTCGTCGGCTCGGCTAGGCCATGAGCCGCTCAGGCTCGTCTTGAGACGAGCTTGAGCTTGGGGTTCGAAACGAAAAGCCGAGCGAGCTCGACTCGTGGGCTCGTTTATTTTTAGGACCAAAATAGATTTTTTTTCTTGAAATTATAAAACAAAAAAAATATATGGGTGGCTCATAGGCCAAGCTCGTCTTGGCTCGTTGCCCACGATCTAAAGGGCCATGTCGGGTTTGGCCATTGAGTAACGAGCTAAGCACGAGCTCAGTTCATCCCTTAGACAAGCAGAGCTCGTATGTTTAAGGGGTGAGTCGGCTCGGTTCATTGCCACCAATACTTTTTTCTCAAATTTTTACGCAACACCCTTGTCAAGTATTCTTTATGTCTAAATGCAGGTTCAATATGATCATACATCTTCTAATGATCTTTTGTTGTGTACCTACTGAATATAATATAAAACTTTATGTGACTTGGTATAGGTCGATTGATGGATCTCATAAGCCAGTGGCAAGAGTCTTGTAACTATAGAAGCTGTAAAAGAGGAGGTGAGGGGAAGTTTGAAAGGCATATTTTCATTTTCTTTCTCTATTCAATCATTTTACAATCAATATTCTTTTTGTCAATTGATCTGCATTATTAGTTTCTTAATTCATTGGGTCATTTTGATTGTCTAATATATATAATTGCTTTATATTTCTTATCTAATGGCTAAAAAATCACGTTAACTAGTGAATCATTCGAAGAATGAAAATTGGTCCAATTTTTGCTCGCTTTTTTTTTTCAAAATATATGAACTCAGTAGAAAGAATAGGGGGATGATTTGCCACTCAATTCTTATCCTCCGAGATAGGTTTCTAGAACTATCGTTCTAGAAGTGTTCTATAACCCCTTTTTACTCGAGGCTTTCTTTTACATATTTAAGGGTCTAGAGCCTGATTTAATTGCTAAAATGTATTTGTATTTGTATTTGAATTAAATAGAGATAAATTCACTGACATAGATACAAGAATGAATGTTTTGAGCTTTTAGTGCATTTTGGAATAAAAATAGAATTTGAGGGGACAATCATCATTGATAAATAAAAATTTATAAAATACTAATAATGACATGAATTTTTTAGTTTTTTTGTTAATGTAATTGGAAATGATGGACTATGGCTAAATTATACATAATAAATGAAAATATTTAGGAATCAAATTGCAATTTTAATTATAACATTTTTTAGGACACTTATTTTGGAAACATTGCTTGATATTTATTTTCATTTTGTATATGATTAAAATACAATACTCTAATTTTTATTGTATTCGATATTCATTAATTATTATGTTTAGGTTTTGCATGATTAACATTTTAAATAAAATCTCAATTCATGTTTAACTGGTCCAAACCTTCAAAGATAAATTTAACTTGTTTTTATATATGCATACACATATCCAAGAAAAACATAATATTTTCCCGTTCAAGAAATATTTTTGCACAACATTTTCATTCCAATTCCAATCATTTTTTGATTCTTTCAATATTTAACATAAATAAATTTATCATCATTTTCTTCTCGAGTATTACATGAGCTCAAAATAATATGATTTGATTAAAACAAATTGTTTAACATTTGGATAAAAACATCTCACAATAATAAACAAAATCAGGTGCATCACATGTGTTTCATACTAGTTCCTATAAAAGTTATAAGGATTATGACAAAATGACAGATTATGCAAATATTTCTATAGTTTGGGACTAAAATTGTGAAATTTTCCCCCAAAAAAAGGAGAAAAATGGTGGGCGAAAACTTTGATCGATTGAAATTGTTGACTTTTCAATATATATAAAAATGTTGGGCGAAAACTTTGATCGATTGAAATTATTGACTTTTCAATATATATATATATATATATATATATATATATATATATACATTCAATGAAATTGTAATACCACTTTTTTGTTTTACGTACTTTCTTGAATCTCACGTAATTTTATGTTGATGCGATTACAAATTTTGTAATTGATTATAATTATTATTATTATTAATTGAATTATTTTGCAGTGGAAGGACTTGGACGTCGTCTCGATCAATGTACCAAATTAGAAAGTTCAAAAAAAATTTATATGCAATTTTATGTGATTAATTGTTTATTTTAATTGTTAGGCTTGCCAATCCTATTTTTATTAAGTTAGTGGCATATTGCATTTAAATTTGATATTGGGGATAAGTTTTAGAGGCTTTTGGGGGTTCAATGAGAAAGTTTTGGACTTAATTACCAGTTTATGGGAGTTGAGGGACTAAATTGCAAATTACCAAATCTTAAACATTTAAACCTAAATCCTATCTCACGCCCCTCACTCTATCTCACATCTCTCGCTCTGTCTCGGCCTCTCTCCCTCTCGCGACCTCCGGTTCTCTCCCTGTCTCTCGCTCGACTTCGCCCTCTCCCTCAGTTTCTCGCCGGCGCACCACCGGCCAGCTCGTCGGCGCACCACCGCCCAACTCGCGGTAGCCCCTTTTTCCGCCCCCTCACACACAACGCACGCACCCGCGCATTGATACACACACCCACACGAACACACACTCGTATAAATATGAAATTTTATGTATGTGATGTGTATTTGTATAAATTTTATATTTCAGATTCGAATTTGTCAAGATTTCGAATTTTAAATTATTAGTTGGAACTTTGGTTCATAATTATATGAGTGTGTATGTCTCTGTGTGTGTATATATATATATATATATATATATATATATATATATATATATATATATATGGACGTGTAATTTCACATTAGAATTTCAGATTTGGGGCTTAATTGGATTTGTTGAATTTTTAATTTTTATTTGAGATTGGAGATATGTAAGATTATATATGTATATTGTATAATTTCAGATTTGTAGATTCATTGAATTAATTGGTTTTGTTGAGTTTATAACTAAATTGGAATTTTAATGTATTTTTGAATTTAGGAAATTTAGTTCTAATTAGTGTAACTGATAATTGATTTCAGTTAGTTTAATTGAAATTTTTGAATGTTGAGTTACTTTGAGATTTTCAAATTTATTAATATTTAGAATATTAATTGAATAATTTGGTAAAGTTAAGTTCTATAATTCTTAATTTGAGTTTGCATTAATAGATAAGAAAAGCTTTCTAAAGTACATTGAAATTGACATCTTATTTTCGAATATGGTGTTGTGTGTTGGACCTAGCGTAAGGTCACGTTGGGATTAAATTTTGAATGAAATAGAAGTTGTAACCTTGCTTAGAGTTTAAAATGTGATTTTGAACTGAAAGCATATTTTATTAATGAATGGATACAACTAGGATTTTGGTACATTGATGACACGGGCAGCCGAGGCTCCTCCACTTGCAAATCAAGATAACGGTAAATACTAAGGATGACAAGTAAGTAAACTTTCCCCTACTTTCATCAAAGTTGAATGTTAATGTGGAATTAATGTGCTTAATTGACATTCGTGTTAATTACGGAATTTTAATGCTTTTGGTCTACCATATGCAATTATGTGTAGTTAAGGAAATGTTCAAGCATGCACGTTACATGTCATTGCATCATCAAGCATGCATTGGCATCGAAATGGGAAAGTCAAATGTTTTAATGAAAGGAATGTGTCAAAGTGCAATTTTTGTCAAAAATTATGTATCCCAAGTTTTTGAAAGAATGGGTGTACTTCTATGTCATGAAAGATGCGAGTAGGAAATGGGGCGCGGGGGACCGGCGTACCCGAATGTAATGAGCCGCTTTGCGGTGGAATGAATGAATGAGCCGCTTTGCGGTGGGAAAGTGAATGTTAAACCGCTTTGCGGTGGAAATGCGCATGTTAATCTGGTTCCAAATAAGAATGGCCCACTGTTATCTGATTGACTAGAAGTTACATCAAGTGAGCTCACGATGGAAATGAAGTGAAAGTTTTGAAATGTTAAGTGAAAGTTCGAAATGTTGAAAGTTTTGAAAGGTTAAAGTGAATGGGGATACATATTTCAAAGTTAAAGCATTCATGTCATAAGCATGCATTCATGCATAAAGTTTACTTACTGAGCTTTAGCTCACCCCAATCTCTCCCCAACATTTCAGGTGATGAAAGTTAGATGATTAGAGGAGAGCACGTGGCGGCAGGCTCAGACAGTACCGACTTGAATTATTTAAAATTAAAGTTAATGATTTAATTTAAGTTTTTAGTTGTTATTCTTTTAAATTGATAAATCATTTTGAATTAGTTTCGGTTCTTAGTCAAAATAAGTTATGGTATTCCCCTGTGATTAGTTTTTATCAGGTTTCATGAGTTTATAAATTTGTACTTCAAGTTGTTTTGGTTGAGGAGTTTGGGGAATTGATGTTGAAGTTGAATTTTGGAATTATGGTTGAATGTTGAATGATTGGATTTGAATGGGTTGAAAATTTTATAATTATTGTAGGTGTGATGTCCCTCTACAGGTTGGTTATGTCCAAGTTATAGAGGAGACTCTGCCGAAATTTCTATAAAATTTTAGAATAGAAAATGAAAAGGTTGAAGTTTTTAATGTTTAATGTTTCAACGATTTATTTCCGCATATAATGTGAAGGGAAGTTAACACGACTAGATTTAGATTTTTGAACTTGGGGTGTTACAGAAATGTTACCACGTGGCCAATTATAAAAAAATCATAAATAAATTTTACCAAATAGAGGCTTATTTATATATTTATTTTTATTTTATTTTATTTTTGAAGAAAATGAACTTTTATACTAATATATCAAAAATGGTATGTTGCCAGACGGCTGGCAACATAACATGCACACAAATTATAAAAAAAATCATAAATAAATTTTACCAAATAGAGGCTTATTTATATATTTATTTTATTTTTGAAGAAAATGAACTTTATACTAATATATCAAAAATGGTATGTTGCCAGATGTCTGGCAACATAACATGCACACAAGGGTGTGGGTCCCTGTGTTTGTAGGTCCCACCCCATGTGTCTGCGTTTGGCAACATAAGGTGCCAAACGTCTGATAGGGAAATAATTCTATATAATATGACGTATTTGCCAATGGAAATTGTATGAGAGTTATCAAGAACAAAAGAACATGCAATTATGTGAGTTGCAAATAATTTAAATATATATATATATATATTAAAGCTCTGTAGTTCCTATTTGGTTTGGATTAAAAATTAAGGGTAATTGGCTCAAAAATGTGAGGTTTCACACATTTAGCTAAAATTATCTATGCTTTTGTTTTTTGACAAATTTATCCTTATATTCGCACTTTCTTGCTAAATTGGTCCTTTTTGTTCAATTTCGTTAAAATTTTTTGTTATCTAAACACGTGCAACACTCCTTTTATTTTTTAAGAGAGATTTTGGAAATTCACCCCCGCAATTTCATTTTTTCACCATCTTCATCTTTATTATCCTGTACTTCCCTCTTCTCATTAGCTGTAATTGCTTTGACAAAAGGGTGAGTAAGAAAAATCTAATAAGTAATGATAATAACTAGTTAAGTTTGTATTTTATAACTAACAAGTTGTTCGGCGGCTAAAAAGTTTATTACAATCAATTTTTTTTTTTTTTTTAAATATGTAGTTGAAAAGTGATTTTAAAAAATATGTGTAGTTAAAAAATGATTTGAAAAAATCTGTTAATTATAACATCAGTTACCAAACACAAGCTAAAACAATAAAATGTGAGATTATTGACTTAGAACCAAACAAACAAGCCCTTAGAAATGCTATCTTGTTTAACATAAACTTGTGTAACATTTTGAGGATTACTTAAAGTAATCGGGGGCAAAAATAAAAAAAAAGGGCTTACGAACGTTAAAACCAATTGGGAAATAATTTTTAGTAGTTGCATAAATTTGTTAAAATGTTTTTACAAGTTAATTTTGGACTTGGGTATTTTTTTGCAAAATGTGGTCAAGTTTTATAAAATGGGCGCAACAAATTTTTCTTAAGAAAAGAGGAGGTGCATTTTCTAGAAAAGGGTTTTCTAGTTTTCTCTCTACAAAATAGAACTTGTTGTTTTTCTTCAAAATAGTCAAAGAAAAGTTTATCTTCTTGATTTAATTGAGAGTGCATGATTTTGATTTCCCAATGGTATGGTTGTGAGCCTACATTTCGGTATCGAATTCATTGATTTTGGCATTCTTGGAGAATTATTCTTGGTGTTCTTGATTTTGTAAATCAAGGTAAAGATCCTACAGTGGTATCAGAGCTAGTAGGAGGAATTACCAAAGGAATCATAATTTCCAAAAAAGGGAAGCACCGCACTGTTGAAGAAAGTGAGCTGAGTCTGTACAGTGAATAAACCAACCGAAGGAAAGAAAAATTCAGAGAAGAAATCAGTGCACTACACTGACAGAAGAGAAATCCGTGAAGCCGTGAAGTGCAAGAATCCGTTCAAAACCAGTGGAAACCGAGAAGAACCGAAGGAAAGGCAAGAATCTGTGAAAAAGTTGAAGTCGACCAAGAAGAAGAAGAAACCGTCCAAGAAAGTGTAGAGGCTGAAAAAATTGAAAGTCAGGGAAACAAAGGAGCTGTGACCGCACAGTCAAGAATCCGATTAGAAAACGAGACTGGAGGCCAAGAAACCGTGAGGAAGAAGAAGATCAAAAAATCGGTGGAAAAGTGAAAATCGATCGGAACGAGAAACAAGGTGTGACCGAAGCAAGAAGATCTCTGCCATTTTTTGAAAATCTGACTTCCGGCCATACAATCGGCGATCCAAGACCACCAGTAGGACCACAAGGTGGAGGATAACTCTCGACCGGAATTTGGGCTGAAACCGGTGGTCGGAGGCGGCGAAATCGACGGGAATAAGAAAGTGCAACCAGAACTTTAAACTGAAATTCCCGCCAGTAGGGAGCTCCAATCAACGAACGGTTTGTACCATTGGACTCGTGACGGAGAGGAGAATCTTGTAGTGTGTCGGACAAAAAATTCCGGCGGCAGCGATAGTGGCGGTTTCCGGCGACGGTGGCAGTTTCCGGCGAGGCTCCAGCAACAATTTTTGACAGTTTGTTCTAAAGGACCTGCAGAGTCCATATTCGAAGTCCGTTTCACGAAATTCAATTTGGATATTGGTTGAGGTTTGCAAATGGTTTTTTGCATGATTCTTTAGTTTGATTTTTTGAGATTGAACTGTGCATTGAAGGCTTCTATTGTAGTTGTACGAACATTTAGGATAATTTCTGAGCTCGGGATTTTGTGAATAAATCGGGGAAGGGCTAGAAGTTGGGGATTCCTTGAGGTTCGGGTTTGACAAGATTAGGTTTTAATCTTGGGTGTATTGAATTTGACAAGATTAGGTATTAATCTTGGGTTTGATAGGAGGTCTTCTTGCTGATTTGACGTAAGAATTAGATTCACGGGGATATTTTGACAAGATTAGGTGTTAATCTTGGGAGTATGCAAGGTTACAAGATTAGGTGTTAATCTTGGGTAAATTCTGCATTGTATACCGGTTTTGTTGCTGTGGTTATTTTACTTGCTGGAATTTGCAAGGGGATTGATAAGTATCATTCGGTGAGCAACGATATTTTTGAACAATGGTTTCAAGAATGGGATCTAGGGTCGAGCTGGAGAAGTTCGATGGTAAAGGGGATTTCTCCCTTTAAAAAAAGAAAATGAAAGTAGTATTGGTGCAACAAAGGGTTGCAAAGGCATTGGAGGAACAATCCGAATGGCCGGAGCCGTTATTAGCCAAGGATGATGAAGTAGCTGAAATTCAAGAAGTCGCATATAGCACTCTGATTCTTCATCTCTCAGATAACGTTCTGAGACAGGTAAACGATTCTAAAACTGCTTTAGAAATCTGGAATAAGTTAGATGAAATTTATGCTGCTAAAACTGTTCCTAATAAGATTTTTCTTTTAGAAAGAATTTTTGGTTTCAAAATGGACCCCTCCAAAGATCTTGAAACAAATTTAAATGCATTTTCTGCAATGACTTTAGATTTAACGAACAGTGGACAGAAAATCGAAGATGATCAATTAGCTATAATTTTGGTAAATTCCCTTCCAGAATCTTTCAAAGAACTTAAAAATGTTATTAAATATGGAAGGGATACCATCACTCTTGCAAATGTCACTGCTTCGATTAGGTCTAAAGCATTAGAAATCAATTTGGAGGAGAAAGCTGTCCATACTGAAACGGCTTATTTTGTTAAAGGTAAATTTGGTAAGAAAGAGTCAAATGCTATGAACTTTAACAAGAATAAGGGTAAGAGTAAGTGCTTTCATTGTGGTAGAGATGGAGATAAGTGCTTTCATTGTGGTAAAACGGGACACTTTAAGAAAGATTGCTACGAGTAGCTAAGGAAGAAAGAGGGGCTGCAGGATGTAACTGAAAGTAATACTGCTTTTGGGGCTTTTGGGGATGATGATGATGATCAATTGAGAGTGTTAAATGTGACATTAGGTGAGCGGAATCAAGAGTGGATACTTGACTCAGGGTGTTCCTATCATATGACCTCCCATAAGGCTTGGTTTAAGACCTATAGAGAGATAGATGGGGAGAATGTGTATTTAGGGAATGATGAGTATTGTACTGTGATGGGAATAGGTGAAGTTGTGGTCAAGATGTATAATGGGGTGGTTAGAATTCTAACTGGGGTGAGACATATACCTGCTTTATCCAAAAATCTTATTTCTTTGAGCACATTGCATATGTCTGGTTTTCATTATGAAACAAAGAATGATAATATGTTAGTATGTTAGTATGTAAAGGCAATGACATTGTGATTAAAGGAATATTGAGAAATAGACTTTATTATATGCTTGGTACAACGGTAATTCAAGATCATTCATGCTCACACATAATTCAAAAGGATGACACTCAATTGAGGGACAAAATGATAGCCCATAAAGGAAATAAATTTCCTTGTATTTCTGTTGCTACTAACAATGTTGAAGGTTTAACTTCAAATTCACTTGAAAGTGAGTTTTTGGAGAGTAAGGAGTTTGGAATAAACTTAAGTGACCAAGGAACAAGTGATCAAAGATGTGAAGTTCAAAACCAGCTACAAAATAGTGATTTTGAATCAGTTGTTGAGGAAGTTCAACAAGAAAATGATGAAAAGGTTGTTGAAAATGACGGAGTTCAACAAGAAGCTTCTCAAGAAAGCTTGTATGACTATCTATTAGTCATGGATGATGAAAGGAGGCAGGTAAACTCTAATCCTAGTTTTTAATCCATTAGTCTAAAAGAGTGTTCTCTTTTGACAGGTATTAAGGAATCCACAAGTTGTGGAGAAGCTAGGAAGATTCAAAGTGCAATGCAAGAGAAGATGTTTTCTCCTAAACCATCAAATCAAAAGGCTTGGAAGGATGAAAGCTTCCAGATGACTTTCGGAATAGGTGAAGGTAAATTTAGATTAGGTGGAGGTTTGATTTAAGTCAAGGTGAAGGAATGTGGGATTATTGGCTTAGAACCAAACAAACAAACCCTTAGAAATGCTATCTTGTTTAACATAAACTTGTGTGGCATTTTGAGGATTACTTAAAGTAATCGGGGGCAACAATAAAAAAAAGGGGCTTACGATCGTTAAAACCAATTGAGAAATAATTTTTAGTAGTTGCATAAATTTGTTAAAATATTTTTACAAGTTAATTTTGGACTTGGGGTATTTTTTTGCAAAATGTGGTCAAATTTTATAAAATGGGTGCAACAAATTTTTCTTAAGAAAAGAGGAGGTGCATTTTCTAGAAAAGGGTTTTCTAGTTTTCTCTCTACAAAATAGAACTTGTGGTTTTTCTTCAAAATAGTCAAAGAAAAGTTTATCTTCTTGATTTAATTGAGAGTGCATGATTTTGATTTCCCAATGGTATGGTTGTGAGCCTACATTTCGATATCGAATTCATTGATTTTGGCATTCTTGGAGAATTATTCTTGGTGTTCTTGATTTTGTAAATCAAGGTAAAGATCCTACAACACATTTTTCAAATAAGTTAATATTGTGTTTGATAAACTTATTTATAAGCGTCACATTTCTTCAAATCATCTTTAACAATGTATATTTTTCGAAACCATTGTTTTTTTTCGAACTTATTCCTTAAATTTATTTTCAACCACACATTTTTATGGACTCACTACTTTTCACATTTTTCAACCTTACATTCTTTTAAAAACTCAAAATTCCCCCAAGACTTTCTAAATCAAGCTACCTCTTACTCTTAATATGTGATTGTGAATCACAAATTGTGATGTATGATTTATGACTTCGTATTTGACTGTCATCCACAAATTATGTAGTAATCCATGCACTATGTAGTATGTGGCAGTGGGCTCAAGTTATTTGTAAATTAGTATGTGATTGTGATCAGTGATGGATCTAGGACTCCCACCCAATTACAGCGATCAATGATTGTTGACCGTTGACTTTTGACAGTCAACGATCACGATACAAGATTGATTATCATCATCATCGTCGTCGTCGTCATCCTCCTCCTCTAAAATTAGTCATATTAATTAATTAATTAATTAATTAATTATTATCTTTATTAATAAAGGGGTATTCAAAATAACAAATTTATAGTTGAACTCTCATTTTCAGTATTAAATATTATAGGAACAAAATTGAAATCTATATAAAGTAAAAGTAAAATTAAAAGTGAGAATTTAATTCAATAAAAATATTCAACTTCTTCAGAATCCAAGTTTTTTGTCAAAACATTTTAAACAAAGTTGAAAATTGGACCAAATTTAAATTGCCAAAGATTTACCAATTTTTGTAAGAATTAAAATTGCAACTAAGATCCACAATAACTCTTTTTTAAAGTTTGGGTCCCTTATATTCAAGTTTAAATTTGAGGTGGCAACTCAAAGGGATCTTCAATCCAATTCCTATATTGCACATATACCTCAAAACCAATTTTAAGGATATTTAAAACCAAAAGGCCTTACTGTGCAATTTTTAAAATTGCACAGGTGACCCTCTTCCCAAAAACGCCGAGACCGAAATTCCAGACCTAAACGAAAATCCATTCTATGATTTCGACGTTCGAGCTCCATGTCCATCACCTTCCTCACATTGGCACGGGCTTCGTCTTGGAAGGAAGTATATCCTCCTATGGAGCTTCGTCAGAAAAACTGAAAAAAAAGAAGCAACTCAAACTGATCGGTTGGAGATTCAGGTAATGCGGTCACGCTACCTCGACACCTGCTAGATCTGTAACTGATTGTGACCCAAAAAAAATGCGGTATGTGATCATGACCTATTTAATTTTAATTTTAACTAGTATTACACCCGTGTGATGCACCGAATTTCTATCCATGATTATGATTAGAATTCATGATAATATGTTGATTATACAATCATATCAAATAAAAAATATAGTACAAATAATATTTTATTACAATGTATTATTAAATTCGAAATTTTAAAAAATACAACATTAATCAAAATAGAAAAAAATACCCAAGCGTCTTAAAATTTGGTGCTTAATTAATTTTTTGTATTAAGTTTGTTTTAATTTTATTTGTATTCATCACCAATTTTATTTTTAATATATTATAAATTTTTATTAAATTTAATTTTTAATGTATTGATTACATATATTTTATAAATACTTCAAAAAAAACACACACACGCATGCGCGCGCGCGCACACACACATACATATCAAAGAAATAATAATGTTTCGCACGGTGCTCCAGATATTTCTTTTTTTCTTGAAATTCATGAAAATATGTTGATTATACAATCATATCAAATGAAAAATATAGAATAAAATTTTACTAAAATATATTATCGAAATCGAAATTTTAAAAAAGAAAACACTAATAAAAATAAAAAAAATACCCACGCGTCTTAAAATTTGTCGCTTAATTAAATTTTTTTTATTAAATTTGTTTTAATTTTATTTGTATTCATCACCTATTTTCTTTTTAATGTATTTTAATTTTTATTAAGTATAAATTTTAATGTATTGGTTACATATATTTTATAAAAACTTCAAATATATATATATATATATATATATATATATATATATATATATATATATATATATATATATATAAACTTCAATACATTAAAATTTAAATACACACACTGTGACGACCCGAATTCTCTTCCATTCGAGTGCCACTAAAAGTGACTCATATCATATTATCGAGACTTAAATAGTAATGTAAAATTATTCAAAAGAATAATTAGAATCTCATAATTTTATTTGTGAATAAAAATAGAACATAATTTTCTTACATAAAGTTCAACATAATTATCTCATCAATCTTAACCACTTTTGCCACTTCCATGTTGACCGCCTCGAACCTTCAATTATCTGAAAATGGTAAATATCGTGGAGTGAGATTTATAAAATCCCAGTAAGTATACCAAGCATAAATTTTCTTTTGAAAGCATATGGATCATTTTCATCATAACATAGGATAGGATCGAAATACTCATAAACATAGGGAGACACAAGAATTTTACCGAACTTAAATGACAAGAATTCTTATGTGTAGCGCTACTAAACTCCGTCCCCTTAGCATAATCATAAACATATCATATGGAACCCATAACAATCTTGTGAGATTGATTTCATAGCAATGATCCAAACATTTTCATATAAACATAAGATATACTTACTTGTCATAAAAACATACTTACTTTTCATAAAAACATAAGGTATACTTACTTGTCATAAAAACATACTTACTTTTCATAAAAACATAAGGTGTATTTACCTTTCATAAAAACATACTTACTTTTCATAAAAACATAAGATATACTTACTTGTCATAAAAACATACTTACTTTTCATAAAAACATAAGGTGTATTTACCTTTCATAAAAACATACTTACTTTTCATAAAAACATAAGATATACTTACTTGTCATAAAAACATACTTACTTTTCATAAAAACATAAGGTGTATTTACCTTTCATAAAAACATACTTACTTTTCATAAAAACATAAGATATACTTACTTGTCATAAAAACATACTTACTTTTCATAAAAACATAAGGTGTATTTACCTTTCATAAAAACATACTTACTTTTCATAAAAATATAAGATATACTTACCTTTTAAAAGATTAAAATGAAGTGTAGTAGTAAATGGACCAAAACTTTCTTGACCACCTTGAATTTCTCTTACTTGTGGATTTTGTCAAGAGATTGGAAATAAGTGTATATGTGTAGAGTTGTGTGTAAAAGAGATGGGTTTAAATAGATGTATAAAGTTGGCATATTGTAAACATAATCATTCAATTCTATTAATTTTAACACATCCTTTTCTTAAAGTAAAGCACCATTCATATACTTTTTCATATTTATACAAATAATATGCTCTTCATGATTATATATAATGGAGTATATAAATCATTCATATACTTTTCCATATTTATACAAATATTATGCTCTTCATGATTACATATAATGGAGTCTTATCAATCATTCATATACTTTTCCATATTTATACAAATATTATGCTCTTCATGATTATATATAATGGAGTATATAAATCATTCATATACTTTTCCATATTTATACAAATATTATGCTCTTCATGATTACATATAATGGAGTATATAAATCATTCATATACTTTTCCATATTTATACAAATATTATGCTCTTCATGATTACATATAATGGAGTCTTATCAATCATTCATATACTTTTCCATATTTATACAAATATTATGCTCTTCATGATTATATATAATGGAGTATATAAATCATTCATATACTTTTCCATATTTATACAAATATTATGCTCTTCATGATTACATATAATGGAATCTTATCAATCATTCATATACTTTTCCATATTTATACAAATATTATGCTCTTCATGATTATATATAATGGAGTATATAAATCATTCATATACTTTTCCATATTTATACAAATATTATGCTCTTCATGATTACATATAATGGAACCTCCCATGCTTGCATATATTTTCTTAATTTCAATAATAAAAGTAATTTTTTGTATAAATAAATATTGGGATAACATTGAATTAAGTACTTGGACTTAATATACTTTAAATCAAGAGAATGGAAATATTTTTAGAAATTCGGAATTTAATTTAAAATCGAACGATCTCGATTATTTCTTGATTTGGCTATACGAATACGTCGTGGCGTTAACTTAATAAAAATGGGTGAAATAGTAGCGACACGATTTTCTATTAAAATAATTATTAATCGCGTAAAAATTCTTGGTCGCTACAAACTTACCCCCTTAAAATAATTTCGTCCTCGAAATTAATCTTACTTGATCTTATGATTTCTGAACACTTAATCAGAATCTCTTCTTCTTTTTCTTATGTAGCATCATCGCTACCATATTTAACCCAACCATATTTAATCCACTGGACTTTGACTAAATGCATCAATTTGTTTTCTTAAGACATGGACTTTTCTATCAATAATAGACATATGTCTACTCATAAATTCTTCTGAATCAAAATGAAAATTCCCAATCGTATGTGATATTTCATCATATCTTGTAGTATTCATGTAACTTGTCATTTATCATCGTATCATGTGACCTCAAATATTCGTATTAATATCTCTAAAATTTCAATAAATCTTTACTAACATATCATACCATAATAATTTGTCATTTCTTCTTATCACCAAATATCCCAAAATAATTAAAACGATTACCTGAATATTCTCTATGTAATATACCCAAACATGTTATTCACATATCAACATAATCATCAGTTTATCTTTCCAATATTTGTAACCCAAAATTTCTGCAAAATTCAATAAACAAATATCTCCCAAATAATTAAAATTCTTAACTCAAATATCATAACATTTCCCGTAAGGTATTCCTTTCACTTGCACAAACTTATTAATCCTGATTCAATACAGTCCTTATTTCACTTTCACGTATCCCCGTATTATTTCTATACCTTGATTATTATATCAAAATATCAGTACCCAAAATCCAAGAAAATATTCCATATCTCAAATCCCGTCATCATCAAATCTTCCTTTTATCAAGAAAGTAAACGGCGCATAAACTCTTGTTCCCTCTTTTCCATTATTCTATTCCACGCTTTCTTGCTGGAATCAATATCACGCGGATTCCCTCTGATCCTTAATGTTTTTAAATAGTTCATGCTGGGAAGAGGTTAGAATCATCAAACAATGGATATCATCCTTTCTAACATTCGCAAGTATTATTCCAATCTTCCTATGAATGATTTGAGAAAGATTTATAGAATAAGGCTCGAAAGATTGAGGTTGCTGATGGCTCATGATATTCCAGAAGATGTTCGCTGGTTGATCGAAGCAAAAGTTCGACTATCTGGTGAATTACCTATGACCTTTCCAAAACATATGCCTGGTTTAGGCAAAATCACGTTTGCAAAGAAACGAAGAGCAAAAAGATTGGGTGGTTGCTACAAATGTGCTCGTTGGAACTGTAATACTCGTTGCAAATCATTAGGATATTCTTCTACTAATCGAGATGATAAAATCGAATTCATAAAGGGTGGACTGAGTAAGGAGTCTTTGGATGATATTCGATTGACTCTCGAGACGCACCCAAGTGGGTATGTGCAACGTGAACTCCTTTCCTTATATGCTCAATTTAACGAGGACAAAAATCGTTATAGTCTCAAAAATATAATCGCAAAAGATCCTGTTTGCCAGTCTGTTTTACAAAATGAGGTTGTGGCAATTCAGCATTGATATAAGGTAAATCTTTGATACGCATTTAAAAATATTCTTCTGTTTCCTTTCACACGTTTTGATAAAGCTGGTAAAAATATATTTTCCTTTCTCGAGTTTTTATAAATATTGAAAAAATATATTTTCCTTTCTCGAGGTTTGATAAAGCTGGAAAATAAATCACCGAAAGGTAATATCTTTGATAAAATAGTCAAAAGTTGGCCGATTTTGTCAAAAGTAAATCTTTACTTTTTCAGAATCAATCAAAAACAGTAAATTTTTCCGGCTTTAAATAGCCAAACATATTTCATAGTTCAGGTATCCCAAAATCACATCTTCTTCGTAAGTTTTCCCTTCTATACTATCAAAGATGGAAGCACCAAAACTTCGACAGATCAAAACTATTTGTGTATTTTGTGGATCAAAAGTGGGGAAAGGCTTCGGTTATCTAGAAGCGGCCGTAGATCTTGGAAGGAAACTGGGGGAAAAAGGTATCACTCTTGTATATGGGGGTGGTAGCAGTGGTCTAATGGGTTGTGTTTCCCAATCTGCTCTTGCAGAGAAATCAAAAGTAATCGGTGTCATACCTGTCCCTTTGGTAGATGTTGCAGGAAAAACACGAGGGCATGAAGTTCAAACCTTATCCATCCATGAACGCATAACTTGTATGCTATATGGTTCTGATGCCTTTATAGCCCTGCCCGGAGGTTTTGGTACCTTAGAAGAAATCTTTAACATTACCTCGTGGGCTCAACTAGATCTCCATACTAAGCCTATTGGGCTTCTGAATGTTAACAATTTCTTTGATGGCTTGTTAACCTTTCTTGATTATGCTGTGGAACAGGGATTCATCTCTCCATTTTCCAGAAGGCTCCTTATTTCTGCTCCTACTATTGATGAACTACTGGATAAGCTGCAGTCATATATCTCAATACAAGATCCAGCAGGGGTTAAGATAGATTGGTCGCAAGGAAGGGGAATCAAGCGAAAATGGAGTCCGGTTAATGTAAACTTAACTTTATGAATCTTAGAATAGGTGGGGGTAGAGTACGGAGTATTCTTACTCTCGAGACACCCCTCTAATTTCCTAGGATTTCCTTAATGTTTAAATCTTGTGTGTACCTCAAAGGTTCCAGGTGGTAGATTACGGAGTATTCTTACTCTCGAAACACACCTCTTTGAAGGTTTCTTTATTTCCTCAAAAGGTCAGAGGTGGTAGGATACGGCTACTCCGGAAACACATCTCTCAATTTGAGGAATTTTCCATGTTGCTTTCTTTTGCTTTTGCGTGTTTCATGTATTTCTTTCCAGTGAAACTCTTGTGTGTTCTCCTTACGAGAAAATAATAATATCTCTGTTATCATCTACTAAATCTCGTTTGTGATGTAAATGAATTTGCATGTCTAACCTCAATTCTCTTAGTGATTGCATACCATACTATGCTCTTAATTCCAAACGATAAAATTCTAGGCAGAGTTTCTTTTGAAATTTGGACTTATTCAAACCGTAAGCATACTTCATAACTCACAATAATAAGTAATTCCACATTTGATCACAACGATCTAAAAATTGACCACAATTTCATCAAACTTCAATATCATAAAAAAAATATTCCAGAAAATCAATTCATAATTCCTCAACATAGAAATTTCAAATCATAGTCGTCAATATCACAATATCACTTCCTTCAATACCTTAATTGGCTCAAAAGATTACTCATACTTATATTTATAAGTCATAAATCATATTCCCAAAATTTAATCACAAGGCCAAAGTTCATAATAAATTTCTCTTCAATATAGAGGCATAATTCACTTACTCAACATAATAGTCATTACTTAATTCCCAATAACCAAATCTTTAAATCTCTAACTTCATAATGCTTCTCATAAAAGTCTCATTAAAATCATATCACTTATAATCTTAACATCTCATAAAACTTCATAAAATTGGCTCGCTATTTCTCATTAAATCTAAATGATAGATAATCTGAACATATTTCTAATCATTTCTGTTGACTTCTTATACTTAGTGCCGTGTCTAAAATCAATTATGCAAAGTCCATTTAAGGTTCATCATTTCTAAACTCGAGGACAACAATTATTTTGAAAATCATTCGTAAATCATATTTTTTTTTTTTTTTTCAAAATTGAAACTTGAAGAGTGGTACCAATAATCATCCACAGTTTTTCCTTGCTTTTAAGCAAAGGTAGTGATAAAGGGATAAATTATTGAACCGAAAATTGAAACTTGAAGAGTGGTACCAATAATCATCCACAGTTTTTCCTTGCTTTTAAGCAAAGGTAGTGATAAAGGGATAAATTATTGAACCGAAAATTGAAACTTGAAGAGGAAGTACTAATAACCATCTACAGTTTTTCCCTTGTTTTTACACAAAGGTAGTGATAAAGGGATAAATTATTGTACAATTCATTATCAATTTTGTTTGTTTAATATATTATTCCATATATTTTGGGCCAAAGTTTCAACCCAACTTAATTTCTAATTGAGTCAATCTTACTAAGCTTAATATGAACCAAAATTCATATCAATATCCTCTATGTCTCATGATTCTACATTAAAATGAATAAATTAAAATTTAGGCTTCTATCAATTCATATCATACTCAACATGTATATTTCACTTAAAGATTCATAACATATGAATATTTCATACTTAACATGTCTTAATAAAATCGTAAATGACTTGCAAAGCATATAACATACCTGGTTCGAGGAGTCAATACGTGGAGAGTGACATAGTAGAGTGATGAGTTAAAATATTTTAAAAAAATAATTATTATTAATCATTTCGCATCTTTACATAAGATTGGGCCTAATTAACCCAAATAAAATTTTATCGTCAAATCTTATTTTCCTTTAGTCCCCGAACTTCTAGAAATTTATCAAAGACATCAATATAAACATCATATCACTAACTAATTATATTCCATAAAATCTTCAGAACATTACAAACTCCCTTGCTTAAAATGAATTTTGTCCTTGAAATTCGCACATCAAATTTCATCATACTTTTCAAAATCATAACCATACTTGACATGTGAAAATTCAAATTTTTTTTTTTTTTTTTTTTTTAAGAAATAAAATTTCAAAAATCTACAGAATCGTTTTTAAAACTCTTGGCTCTGATACCAACTGTGACGACCCGAATTCTCTTCCATTCGAGTGCCACTAAAAGTGACTCATATCATATTATCGAGACTTAAATAGTAATGTAAAATTATTCAAAAGAATAATTAGAATCCCATAATTTTATTTGTGAATAAAAATAGAACATAATTTTCTTACATAAAGTTCAACATAATTATCTCATCAATCTTAACCACTTTTGCCACTTCCATGTTGACCGCCTCGAACCTTCAATTATCTGAAAATGGTAAATATCGTGGAGTGAGATTTATAAAATCCCAGTAAGTATACCAAGCATAAATTTTCTTTTGAAAGCATATGGATCATTTTCATCATAACATAGGATAGGATCGAAATACTCATAAACATAGGGAGACACAAGAATTTTACCGAACTTAAATGGCAAGAATTCTTATGTGTAGCGCTACTAAACTCCGTCCCCTTAGCATAATCATAAACATATCATATGGAACCCATAACAATCTTGTGAGATTGATTTCATAGCAATGATCCAAACATTTTCATATAAACATAAGATATACTTACTTGTCATAAAAACATACTTACTTTTCATAAAAACATAAGGTATACTTACTTGTCATAAAAACATACTTACTTTTCATAAAAACATAAGGTGTATTTACCTTTCATAAAAACATACTTACTTTTCATAAAAACATAAGATATACTTACTTGTCATAAAAACATACTTACTTTTCATAAAAACATAAGGTGTATTTACCTTTCATAAAAACATACTTACTTTTCATAAAAACATAAGATATACTTACTTGTCATAAAAACATACTTACTTTTCATAAAAACATAAGGTGTATTTACCTTTCATAAAAACATACTTACTTTTCATAAAAACATAAGGTGTATTTACCTTTCATAAAAACATACTTACTTTTCATAAAAACATAAGATATACTTACTTGTCATAAAAACATACTTACTTTTCATAAAAACATAAGGTATACTTACTTGTCATAAAAACATACTTACTTTTCATAAAAACATAAGGTGTATTTACCTTTCATAAAAACATACTTACTTTTCATAAAAATATAAGATATACTTACCTTTTAAAAGATTAAAATGAAGTGTAGTAGTAAATGGACCAAAACTTTCTTGACCACCTTGAATTTCTCTTACTTGTGGATTTTGTCAAGAGATTGGAAATAAGTGTATATGTGTAGAGTTGTGTGTAAAAGAGATGGGTTTAAATAGATGTATAAAGTTGGCATATTGTAAACATAATCATTCAATTCTATTAATTTTAACACATCCTTTTCTTAAAGTAAAGCACCATTCATATACTTTTTCATATTTATACAAATAATATGCTCTTCATGATTATATATAATGGAGTATATAAATCATTCATATACTTTTCCATATTTATACAAATATTATGCTCTTCATGATTACATATAATGGAGTCTTATCAATCATTCATATACTTTTCCATATTTATACAAATATTATGCTCTTCATGATTATATATAATGGAGTATATAAATCATTCATATATTTTTCCATATTTATACAAATATTATGCTCTTCATGATTACATATAATGGAGTATATAAATCATTCATATACTTTTCCATATTTATACAAATATTATGCTCTTCATGATTACATATAATGGAGTCTTATCAATCATTCATATACTTTTCCATATTTATACAAATATTATGCTCTTCATGATTATATATAATGGAGTATATAAATCATTCATATACTTTTCCATATTTATACAAATATTATGCTCTTCATGATTACATATAATGGAGTCTTATCAATCATTCATATACTTTTCCATATTTATACAAATATTATGCTCTTCATGATTATATATAATGGAGTATATAAATCATTCATATACTTTTCCATATTTATACAAATATTATGCTCTTCATGATTACATATAATGGAACCTCCCATGCTTGCATATATTTTCTTAATTTCAATAATAAAAGTAATTTTTTGTATAAATAAATATTGGGATAACATTGAATTAAGTACTTGGACTTAATATACTTTAAATCAAGAGAATGGAAATATTTTTAGAAATTCGGAATTTAATTTAAAATCGAACGATCTCGATTATTTCTTGATTTGGCTATACGAATACGTCGTGGCGTTAACTTAATAAAAATGGGTGAAATAGTAGCGACACGATTTTCTATTAAAATAATTATTAATCGCGTAAAAATTCTTGGTCGCTACACACACACAGATACACACGAACACACACACTCATTTACATATGCATATTAAAGAAATGATAATGTCTTACACGGTATTCAAGTTTTTTTTTTGGATTTTATGAATTCTTTTGATTATATAATCATATTAAATAAAAAATATAGTACAAATAATATTTTAGAAAGGACAACACTAATTTTGGCGCTTAATTAAATCTTTTGTATTAAAATTGTTTTAACTTTATATGTATTTATCACCAATTTTTTTTTTCATGTATTTTAATTTTTGATTAAGTTTAATTTTTAATGTATTGATGATTACATATATTTTATAAAAACTTCAATAATATATATATATATGATTGACCAACAATTATTATTAACTTTCATTTAATACCAACTATTATTTAATACCAACATTTAATACTAACTTTTATTAATTACATTTAATTCTTTTTTTTTTCCTTTTCTTGTGGCAAAAATTTCTTAATTTAGAAAGAATTTTGGGTGGGAAAGTGTGTGCGTAAAAATGGTGACGATTATCCTATTATTATATATAGATAAATTTTAATTTATAGGTTAAACACAATGATCAAAAGTAGTGTTCGAAAATGCGTCTTAATGCGCCGCCTAGGCACGAGGCATGGACAAAACGCCTCGCATCGTGGGTATGCGTGTAAAAATATGTTCGAGATTTTTTTTTGCCGCCTTGTCATGTGTTTATCCCGCCTACGCTCGCATTAGGTGCACCTAATCCAGCCTAAACATGTTTTTTTAATAAAAAAAATCAATTTTTTATATAAAAATATATTTAATGTTTTAAAAATAATTAAAATAATATTAAAAATACGAAACGCATCATGGTGCCTATTCTTCGCATTGACACGCCTAAATTTGTGATTCTTGATTCTCGACCTCGACGCCTCGCAATGCATTACGCCTTTTAGAACATTGATCAAAAGTGACAAATGTGATCAGCTGATTTTCCAATTTTCTTATAATTGTAAAATTGTAAACGAGTTTTATTTTACTCAGGTGTAGGAACTTCAACTACCATCGCCTTAAAATCGACACATATGGTCTGAACTCCAAACCCTTAACTCCGTTAACGTTGTCCAATGTAGCCTAATCCAATTTGCACTTTTTTGTATTCATTTATTACAAATATTGGAAGTAAGGGTGGGAAATGCAATTGAACCCCAGACCATTGCCATGAAATAAGGGTGCGGTCGAACATACAATTACTACCATGCTAACCGTCGACTGCCAATCCAAACCGTACTTGAGGTCTTTTTCAATTTTTTTGACTAGTGTGCAATATTTTCCACGCAATTAAAAAAATAAAAAATAAATAAAAAATCCTTATTTTAGCATGCTACAAAATTAATTTAATTACCAAAAAGGTACTGAAATCATTTTGTCAGAATAATAAGAATGGGGCATTTGGAGTAGTACTCAAGCACAAATTGTCATATTAAACACATTCATTAACCGTTGGATATTGGTTAATAAATCGAGAATTGAAAATCGATTAAAGTGACTTTGTGTCGACTTCGGTTAAATACTCAAAAACTCAGCTCAATCAGTTTAGGCAAAATTGTTTGCCACTTCGCCGCTTCGGGGCGCACAAACGGGGATCGACCTGAATTTTGATTTCTCTGCATGTATTGAAGGGTATATTTGACATTTCGAAAACCAATATCATATGAATGAGAAATTACGAAAAATGACGAAAATCAGGTCAAAATATTTGACCGTGCGACCACACGTCAAAATTAGTTTTGGGTTTTTGAGTAAAACCGTGCAACCGCACAGTTGGCCGGCCAAAGACACATTTTCTAAAGGTGCGTTGTTTGGAAATGGTGCATGGTTTGACCTTAAACCATTTCGTCCACACCCTTTCATGGTCTATAAATAGGACCCTTTGGGTGTCCTATTCCTCACAATTTGATATGCAAAAACATCTCTCATCTTCACTTCTCTCCAAAATCAAAATCATTTCATTTATTTTGATTTTCCTTCATTGCATCCTTTGGAGTACATAAGCCTATATTTGGTTCATTGTACTTGTGTTTTGAAGTGCTACAAACACAAGTGAAGTCGTTGTATCTTGGGAGTCGATTGCTGAAATCCGTAGGCACCGTTGCGGGGCAAATTCGACTTAAGGACAAAGAGTCCAACTCTTGCCTCGGCTTTGTCCCTCTTTTCTTCTTCTTCTTGTTTGTACTTTCCTTACCGTTACTCTGTCCAAATTTCGGCTTGGATTTATAAATTTTCATTCTTCTTATTTGGCGTCACTATTCACAAATTCACCCAACATTAACCACGACCAGAATCTTGTAAATTTTTTTCTGACGACAAAAACCCGTTGAAGGTTTCGCTGTCACAGTGACATTTTCTTATATGTAACTTGGTAAATTCTTGTGTCGAATGATACCTGATGTATCATTGATGTTGCAAAATACAAATTCTTCAAAGATTTCATGGACTGAATGATCTTCCAGGCCAACGTGTTCATGATAAAGAGGTATTTTTCGTAAAAAAAAATATAAAAATTATCCAGTGGGTTGCATCCAAAATTCTTAGCATATGTTCAGCCTCATATCACCCTAACCAGTTTTTCAGCCTGCATGGATCGCATTTGAATACATTTTATGTGATTATCAATTTAATTATTATTTCGTTTGTAACATATGGTTGTAGCTTGAGGATCCACAGAGCTGCATCTTAATTACACTGCTGACAGTCAGCACCATTTTTTGTCTGGCTGTAGGCTTGCTTATACCGCTGGGTCTCAAAAAAACTGTAGATCTGGTGGAGGTTTCGGAAGTGATACGACCCGTTAAAATAATTTAAGGTTCTGGCAAGGAACTATCTTAATTTCGCACTATTTGTTTTCTATAATTTGTAGTTTTCTCGAGGAAATCAAGATTACTCCAGCAGACGTAGCAGAAATTTTGATGCCAAAGACTGTACACGCTGATGCAGAAATTTGTTTGCATGATCTTATTTTAGCACTCAGGGGAGCAAAGAAGCAAGGAGAGAGAGATCTGGATGGCGTTGCAGGATCTTATTTTGATGCCAAAGACTGTATCACTCCAAATATTAGGTCGTCATTTGTTTTAATGAACAAACAAACGATACAAAAATTGAAGGTGATATCACTCTAGATTCTAGCTCAGAATCTATAATTTCACTTATTTCTCCTTGGTTAGTGGAATGGATGCCAAATAAAGGAGGCTATCTAAATGGGAATTTACAGCCTGCTCACATGGATTTCCGGTTCTTTTCTCTTGGAAATTTGTGGTCTATTGTCAGTAGCCTTGCAACTGTGAATCAATCAAATGCAATATTGGATCTTATTGAAGCCAAATGGCCGGTTTTGGTTGCAAATATGCCGTTTAAAATAGGTTATACCACAATGGAGGTGCCTGGCTAACTCTAGTTTGGCAGGTAAAATTTGTCTTTAATCTCGACTGAGGTATTTACTGCTGCATTATAATAAGCAGCATCCCCTTAGTTCCAAAATGAATAATTGCCTCCTTCAGTTATAATTTTTTAAACATGTATCATCAAATCAGGACATTCCTAAATTCAAAAAACAAATCACAATCTTGAGATATATTATCAAAATTACAATTTCATAGCATCCAATTACGGAGTGAGGACCAACCAAACTCAAATCATCAGAAAATTTTTGTACAAAATATGGTAATAGAGAAGATGGAAAAACCTCTATGATTTTGAAAATTGAGAAACGTTTCATTCCTCTATGTTTTTCATAAACAGCTACAACTTTGAACTCGAAGTCACAATGGTCTAATTGTTAAAAAAAAGGTTGAACCCCAACCCTAAGGATCCCCACCTGCCATGCCCTGCCCTGAGTCTTGGTGGAGGATGTAAATCACAGGTTATGTCTCCCAAAGTGCAGGGTGAGGGCTTACCTTTGCACTTGGTGAGGGTCGGATTCGAACCCCTGACCAAGCGAGACTGGTCTTTAAAACACTCTCACTTTCACAATGGTCTGGTTGTTGGTACCACGAATCTCCTAACACAAACTCTGACTGACGCGGGGGGTCTGCTATTGGAACCTATTCATGATTTTGGATACCATTTGATCGCCTTCAAAACACAACCCGAATTTGTCACAGTGCATGAATTTACACTGATTGTTACTTTCTATGGACATTTATAATTTCTTGCTTTGAAGCATCGAAAACCTTGTGAATTTCTTAACCAATTTCATATATTAGAGATTGGCTGGTGTATCTTTGGTTGCAATCTTTGTATTTCACAGGTTCCCACTACAAGAAAATGGCGCAATAGCGATGAAATTTAGCGACGACAGAAAAAGTCGTCGCTAATACCCACCCTATTGGGACGACAATTTTGTCACCACAAATACTCCAACTATTAGCGACGACTCATAAAAGTCGTCCCTAATACCAGAAACAATTGCGACGACAAAAAATGTTGTCGCAATAGGGTATGTATTAGCAACGACTTTCCTGTCGTCCCAACATAATTAGCGATGACTTTTTTTAGTCGTCTCTAATACATAGTAGTAGCGACGACTTAGTCGTCGCTAACTTTTTTTTAGCGACAACTTTTAATAGTCGTCTCTAATACTATATATTAGCGACGAATAAGTCGTCCTTAATTTTCAATTTATATATATATATATATAAACGTGTAAAATATTATATTTAGTTTTGTTCAAATTTTTTTTTTTTTAATTCTCTTACTATATATTTATACAATTTTCTAACTAATATATATTAGTTAAAACAAAAACAAACACAAGAATTGAGTTGCCCTAATGGTTTAGACAAGCCACATAACCCTTTGATCAAGGGTTCGAATCCTATAATCCACATATATATCATAGAAATTAAATAAAATGCTTGAATTGGCGGGTTGGGTCGAAAATTTGGATCGGGTCAAAATTGGGCCGGTGGAGCAAGTCACCAAATTTTTTTTTAATTATTAGAGACGATAAAGTCGTCGCAATAGACTTTGAAGCAATAGAGACGATTGTTTCGTCGCTATTTAGAATCAGCCACGGACCTAAAGCGACGACTATTAGGGACGACTTTGTCGTCGCTATTGAAAGTCGTCCCTAATGAGCAATAGAGACAATTTTTGGCCTTTTAGCGACGACAAACATCGTTGCTGTTGAGTGATTTTACTTGTAGTGTCCCATTTCAACAAGGATAAATCTTCCATTTGAAATTATCAATCTGTCTTGGTATATAACTGCTAGACCGGACTTGAGGTATGCGTATCCTAAAACCCAAAGAAAATGCGTAGAGATCTCAATAATTAAGGAATTTCCCGTTGATAAAATTTATTTATTTACTTTACATGGTGGTGCTTAAAAGCACATTTCTAGAATCCCTTGACGTCAAAACAAAGCTTATCATTCGTGGTTAACATTCATTACTTTTAGTACTTACTAATATCTAGAATTGCGATGCCAGCTCATCGTCATAAGCACGATATATATGTCATTTGATATCAAGTACTTTAAAAGCAGTGGTAGAATACAACACATTTCTTTTCTTGGAAGCTGCCACGTCTTCTTCTGGATAAGTGATGCGAGAAAAGACACTTGATTTTTGCTTCTAGTCTATCACCAATGCTACAGGTGGTGTTGACAGGGGAGGTTATGATGTGATCCAGACCACGGATACAAGCCCGCACAAAGATCCGTTGAAGATCAGAGGAGGACCGATGACTCGATTGCACATAAAGAGGGCCAAGGAAGCAATGGACAAGTTAGTTCAAGAAACAATGGCCAAAACAATGTTCGTGTCATCAAAAGAAACAAGTTCCATGTTGAGGCCGAGCCAAAACGATGAGTGGATCAACCTTATTCATTGCGTCGAAGAAAGTGGTAAAATTTCAATGTTACGGCCGTAACATACAAATCCTCACGGCCGTAACCAACCTACTGCTGAAATCTGAATTTTCGAAGAATTGGACTTACGGCCGTAAGAAGCTTTTGTCACGGTCGTAAGTAAGCCTCGGGTTAAAAGAACGAGAATTTCAAGATATGGATTACGGCCGTAAAAATAGTCTCACGGCCGTAATGGGGAAACAGAAAGGGTCTTACGGTCGTAATAAAATCAGTCACGGCCGTAAAATCGAATACGCGTGAATTTTAGGTTATTTTTATTTCCTTATTTTTAGGTAGTTGTTTCCTTGTTTAATTAGAACTCTTTAACCTAGTTTTTGACCCTATTTATAAGGATGTAATTTTCATTATTCATCACACAACTTTGATATTATAATTGAGAGGATATTTTGCTTTCACAATCTTATTCTTCATTGAATAAAATCCGAACTTGCGAGTTATTCTTGTTTGTTCAAATCTCGGTGAGAATTATTATTGCTTGTGATCAAGAGGTCAATATATCCCAGTGATTGTATTGGTTGTTTGGTTCAATTAATTTTAATTGGATCCATAAATCGTGGTTTCTTGGCGTTCTTGGGTCGATTTCAATATTTTGTGGGTTGCGTAGTTACAATTGCTACGTGGTTTGCATCAGGTTAGCAGCTGATAATGCCCGAATCCATGGTGGCTGCTGCGGTTATGATAATTAGGATGCCGGTGGTTGTCTGGATAGTCACGACCATGATGATCTTCTTTGTGATGTTAGCCATTGTCATGGTGATGATCATAATCGAATTTACTCTTGGGTGATGGATGAGGATCTTCTCCCTGATCTTGTTGATGGTAGCCATCAGAGCTGTCACGAGGGTGGTGTCCATCATAGTCGAATTTTCTCTTAAGTGGCGGAGGAATATACTTCTGCATTAGCGATACAAAGGGAACGTTCAGAATCAAATAAGGAGGAGACTTTATAGGCGTGAAATTCGGGATTTTCGTTAACAATTCAAAATTTGAATTTTTAATATATATATTTTTTAATTCAGTTATGTTTTCCTAATTTTTTTTTAGTTATGAATGATGATATCCTAATTAGTTTAGGTGTGGGTAACAATTTTCGAATTGATCTGTAATGGGTGTCATTATTCTTAAATAGTGAGTTATGGGTGTTTTAATAGGGGTTAAGTACACAAATACAAAATTAGAAAGTGTCAATTTTTAAAAATTAGGTATTTTAAAAGATATTTAAGAATGTTAAACATATTATCAAAATCAGGTATTTAGTCAATGAAAATCATGTTAATAGTTTGTAATTAATTACAATTGTAACTAATTTTAAATTTTGTAATCAATTACGTAATTATCTAATTAATTACAATTAAGTTTCAATTAAGTTGTAATTATAATTGTAATCAATTACGAATTGTAATTAATTTACATTAATTTGTAATTAATTACAGTTTATAATTAATTATACTTACAACTTTATTTCAACTTTACAATTGTAAAATAAGTAATTACTATTGTAACTTAATTGTATATTACAACTCACTCGAAAATTTTCATTTTTCTTTAAAAATTAATTTAATTAGTTACAAATTGTAATGCATTATAGTTTGTAATTAAAGACAATTGTAACTTTATTTCACTTTTGCAATTTTTTTTTTTTTTGAATTAATTCACTTTTGTAATTAATTACAATAATAACTAATCAATTTGTTTGCTAAAATTAATCGAATTAATTATATTTACCTTAATTACAATTGCAATTGCAACTTAATTAAATTGTATAATGAATTTCAATTTACAATTATTTACAGTATTAACTTTATTTCAATTTTATCATTAATTACTGATAAGTGTATTTTATACACTTATTTCTATCCTAAAAGTAGGATTTTAATTGTTTATTCAAGAATATTTGCTATTTATTTTGTATTATTTGTTTACATTTCAGAAATAATCCCAAAGTCGAGAAAATAAAAGAATTGAAGCCAAAATCGAGCAATGGGATGTAAAAAATGTGTAAGTGAGCAAATCAAGAATTGGTGCAGTTAATTAAAGGGCCAATTGGAAGAAGAAATCAAATTGGAAGAAATTAGGAGTTCAAGGACTAAAGTATACAAATTAAAAGAAGGATGACCAAATTGCAAATATTCAATAGCTGATTCGGATCAAGATAAGATACTTGAGGACTTTTAGGAGTCAATCGGATGCAATTAGAAGGCAAAAAGGAATAAAATATGGTAAGAATATTACCATAAATTCATTTCAATCAAACAAGGTCTTCGGGCAGATTTTTAGTCAAACTTTGAAACCTCATTTCGGGGTAATAAACGTTCGAATTGGGAAAATCCTATTTCAGGAAGAATTGTAGCCCTTTACGTTATCTTTTTAACGGACTTTGAAGCACCTCAATCGGATAATCGAAATGAAAAATATGATCAAAATACTAAATGTTGTGCAATAAAAGTAGGTGTGGGCGTCGGGTGGTTCGGTTCGGGTATCTCAAGAACCGGAACCGAACCATATTTTTTCGGTTCTTGTAAAATGGAACCATTCGGTTCCATTGAATCGCAAGAACCAAACCAGAACCAAACCATTCGGTTTTGGTTCGGTTTCGGTTCTAATTCGGTTTTAAAATAATAATTATTTTTCGAGAGCCTTATCGATGAGCATCAGGTCTCAGGAAGTAAGTCAATAACCTGAAATAAATTTCTACCGAATATACTAAGATCAAGAATTTCAAAAATCCTTTCACCACAAAGAAAGTATAGGATTCTCCATGAAACGGAATATATTCATAAACAAAAATAAGAAACGGCCTAGAAGGTTTTTCAAGCATGACAATATAGTAAACTTGTGGGATGAATCATGAGTTTTAAATGCATTATTATTAATTATTTTATATTTGTATTTAAATATTTAATTAACTCCATCGTGGTCATTTACAACTTCGCTTATTAATAAGTTAGTGTCATTCGATTTTCATTTATTAAGAATTTTAGTCCAAGTGTGATGTTAAAGGTTACAATGAGGTGGAGACGTAACAAATTTCATAAAAAGAAATTAATCATTTTCACTTTATCCAAAAAAATACAAATTCTTTTAATTTTTAGTTTTAGGACAACCAATTAAGATCCTAAAAAAAAAAAAGTAAGGATCAAAGATCGGTTCTAAGTTCGGTTTTTCGGTTCTAAAGGCGGAACCGAGAACCGAACCAAAAACTAATCGGTTCTCGGTTCCAAAACCGATTTCCTATTTTATTTTTTTAAAACCATACGGTTCCGGTTCGGTCATATCGGTTCCCCTTTTTTTGCCCACCCCTAAATAAAAGGATGAAGACCAAATTGCTGAAATTTAAAGAAGAAAATTGTTGCTGCCGATATAACCGTGCGGCCGCACGGTTGAAAAAGCGTGCGGTTGCACGGCCAAAAAAATCAGCGACTGAAGGTTGGCTTTTAGAGGCTGCGATCGCGCACTTTTGAACCGTGCGGTCGCACGGTAGTCTCGACTGGGCCGCAACCGGGTTTTTTTCGCGGAATTCAACAGTTTTCTCCTCCATTAACCTAATTCTAGGGGAAATCTATAAATACCAGACCTAAGGCACGAGATTAGGGGTTCCCAATCTTCATAATTCGTGCCAAAACGCTGTCGAATCGCAAGGGGATCCATTGAAGACCAAATTCAAGATTGAAGAACAAGGATCAAGAATATGAATGGGGTGACATCTTTTCATTCTTCTTGTGATTTATTTTCGATTATGTATTTAGGCTAGATTTTAATTGTTAGAATTGTGATGAAGTATTAATTTATTGATTCCATGTTTTGACTTTATATTTATATTATGCAATTTATGAGATTGATGTAATTAATTATGTTGTTATTATCATCTATGATTGTGGACGCATAATTATTGATGTTTGTGATAGATTTCTATATTCGAAAGAGTAGGAATTTATTAGACCTTGATTAATTACCGCGAAGTCCGATAGGGGATAGAAATATACCCTTATACTTCGTGTTATCCTTAAAAGTGTTCATAATTCGTTAATACTTTTCTACATGTTTGGATTGGTCATAGAAATATAGGCTCGTCTCTTGTAGGAAAATGTGTTTATGCATCGCTCGAAAGGGGACATAAATAAATATAGGAACACGGATTTTCAATACTCATACCTTGTTATTAAATGTTTAAGTCAAATACATGGTTGATATGTTTAATGTGGATTCATAATTCTAACATATTCATCTCATCCTTTTCATAAATCAAATTTTCTTATTTTCTTTAGTTTAATTTTTAATTTGTTTTTCAAAATCAAGATTTCCAAATCCTAACTCTTCTTGTTCCGGTTAAGGTAGTATTCTAAAAATACGATTTAAAACAATCTCTATGAGAACGATATTCGGATTTAAAATTCACTTTATTACTTGCGCGACCCGTGCACTTGCGGAGAGCTATCAATTACAATTGTAATTAATGAATTTGTAAATATTATTGTAATTGTAATCAACCATCACAACAATTACAACCCAGAATATGCAAAAGTAGGAAAACAAAACCCCTAAGCCGTTTCTCTTAAAGCTCTAGTATCCCTTGCAATGATCTTCTCAAATCTCAACCATGGCAATATTCCCGTTAGCTTCTTCCAACTTTGCAGCAGTATTTCAAAAAATGCAAGCATTCTCCACAATGGAGAATATAATAACCTAATATGTGAAAACTTGGGAAGTGGCCATAACTCAGAAATATTATTGTACAGTAACTGAACTAACCTAAATGTTTGCCATCGACTTGCACACTTTAAACAAGGATTGAGAGAAAGTGGCAGAAATTTGCACACTCTTGATCATTTCTACAACCTTGGCTCAGTTGGCTGCCGCCCCTTCGAATGCAGCATCCTTAGTCACCTTCATTTTCGGTGACTCATTAACAGAAGTTGGGAAAAATAACTACCTGCAACTTTCCCTTGCAAAGTCTAATTATCCGTTTCAGGGGATAGATTATATCGGAGGAAAAGCAACAGGGAGATTCACTGATGGAAGAACTATTGGTGACATTATTATGTAATAAAAGCAATAGATTATCTACATTCTCCTTTTCATTATAATATTATTTGTTTCAAATTGCATAGAAAATTCCAACCGTGGAATGACATATTTTTCCCATCTTATGCAAATTTTCAGCTACAAAGCTATGGACTTCACCCCCACCATATCTTTCTTTGGCACCAAATGCTGATGCACTTGTAAAGGAGTGAACTATGCATCTGGTGGAGCTGGAATTCTCAATGACACGGGGCTTTACTTTATAATCTTTATTTTCCTACAGTTCTTTTCAATTAAGAGGACTTCTTGAGATTATAATTTCATAAGAAAGCTTTGCTTCATGTTTCATTATTGTAAGCATTTTGCATCCAAAACTTCACAGAAATTTGTATATCCTTAGCACTTCTGGCAATCACAGCCTTGACATCATCATTGCTCGACAAAACGGCAAGCCTTCGACCACACATCCTCATCTACCAAAGTGCTGCCTCATATAACTATGGAGGACACATATTTCCCTACCCCCATAAGAAGTCCCTCTGCTATATTAGAGGAGTCACTCGCATCATCATCGTCGACCTCCACACCAGCTTCACCGACCTCCGCCACCGCTACTGCCTTCCAAATCCCTTTTCAATAGTGCGTACCCAGCCTCTTCTCTTTCGTCAAACATTTAGATCTAGGGCTATGGTTTGAGTACGTCGTACACACCCAATCCATTTTCGTAGTCCCCATTAGAACCATAACCTCTTTCCCTACCCGCAATGGTGGACGTAGACATTTTACACTGTTGGGACACAAATGGATATGTGCTTTTGCCGACGGTTTTTACAGGGGTTCGGGGGCAGCGCCCCCGATTTTTTTTTTTTTTTTTTAATGAAGAAGACCAAAAGAATGAAAAAGTACTTGAAATTTATTACAACTGTTCTCTAAGCATTTTCATATTTTGATAACGTTTCATAATTATATCATTGTCAATATTGTCAAGTACATCCTTCTCAATGTATGCAATTAAACTATCATTCAACAACTGATCTCCGAGGCGATTACACAAACGATTCTTGACATACATCATTGCAGAAAATGATCTCTCAACTGTAGCAGTAGCCACGGGAAGAATTAAATTCAATGTCACAAGCTTGTACACTAATGGATGCACTTCATGTTTATTTTTTTCAACCAACTTCTTTGTAAGATCACCAAGACCATGTAATCCTCCAAAATCTTCATCAGTGCGCATGTCAAGAATATATGTATCAAGTTGATCATCAAGTTCCAAAATATCTGTAGCATCAAAATCTGTCGGTTAATACTCACATAGTTGAAGCAATTTGTTCTTCTCAAAAGCAGCAAATGAATTATTTGGAGACAAACATGCAACACAAAGAAGTTACTATTTAGTTCAGAAAAACGATCATTCAGCTCTTGAAGTTGCATATCAATGATGGCATAAAACATTTCCACACGGAAGCGATGCAAATTTGTCACCGTGTCACACTTAGAACGGCCCAAAGCTATGAACATATCATCCATATTGGGAATACTGATGCCATGAGCTTCACAGAATGAACAAACTATCCCAAAAAAAGAATCTCATCCATCATCTCTCATCATTTGGAGCTGCATTTTACATAATTTTACCAATCTCATGGCATTGACAATATCTTGATCTTTTCTTTGTAATGCTTTTGACAATTCATTTGAAATGCCCAAGATCTTTTTCATCAGATGTAGATTAAATGCAAAATCAAATATGAGCATCAACTCCAATAAAATACATGCCTCACCTCTTGTTCCTGTACTTGTAGAATCAGTAGCAATCATCTCAATAATTTCAATTGTGGATGCAAACATGACAATCAAGTTAATTAAACAACTGTAGTGAGAGCCCCAACGTGTATCACCAGAACGCTTAAGAGTAGTTTCTTGATTGAGACCCCGTCCACTTGATATTTCACCAACATTTAGTGCTTCAAGAATTGAAAGTCTTTGTTTCTATCTAAGAAGATCACTCCATTTAGCAGATCCTCCAACAACATTCACCAGTCTATGTACTGAATGAAAGAATGTTTCAATTTTCGCATGTTTCTGTGCCACATCTACAAGAGCTAGTTGAAGTTGATGAGCAAAATAATGAATATAATAAGCATATGGGTTTTCCTTTAAAATGAGTGCTTTAAGTCCATTATACTCACCTCTCATATTACTAGCTCTATCATAGCCTTGCCCTCTCAAGTTAGATATACTTAAGTTATAACTGGAGAATAGTTGATCAATTCCAGCCTTAAGTGAGGCAGCTGTAGTACTCGAAACATGTGTCACACCTATGAAATGTTCCAATACACATCCATCCTTAACATAACGAAGAACAACTAACATTTGTTCTTTCATTGAAATGTCACGAGATTCATCAATTAGGATAGAGAAAAGGTTGTCACCAATATCTTTGATGATCACACTTATAGTTTCTGAAGCAATAGCACGCATGATATCTCGTTGAACTCGTGGTGATGTTAACTTGAGATTTTCAGGAGCATTCGTTAGAGCAACATCCTTAATCTTAGCATTATGATCACACAACCAATGCAATAGTTCAAGAAAATTACCTCGATTGTTAGAGTCTTCAGATTCATCATGACCAAGACAACCCTTTTCGTAGAAGAAATCGAATACAGTCGAGTGTGGCATTCAAACGAATTCGATAATCTTGTCGAACTTGATGTGATTGCTTATTTAGACAACATCGAATGCCAGTGCTTTGATTCTTGAATGATTCATATTGGACTCGAGCTTGATTGTGAGCACTATTTGATTTTGCAATATGTGTTCTAAGCAATTCTTTCTTCTTCCAAATCCTAAACCCACCGTGAACAAATGGACCACCAATTGAACCGAAAAGATAGCAGTAGAAACAAAAAACAGCATCTTTTTCTATACTATATTCCAACCAACTAGGATACTCATTATACCATGATACACAAAATCGCCTATCTTAGTTGCCCATTCTTGTTGTTGGAAATTCATGATTGCGAAACTGACATGGACCTCTTTGCACATATGTTCTTCGAATAAAATCCCGAACATTAAAATCATAATTATCAATTGGAACTCTCAATCCAGGATCCGAATGACGGTTTGCAAAATCAAATTCAATGGGGTCACTCCTAACATCCCCGACGTTAGTTTCAATAGGAACATCTTCAATTTGAACATTAATTTCTTCACCAAGTTCCTCAACCATTTGATCTCTAACTTTATTTTCATTAATTTGATCATCAGAAGAAAACGTGGATTTACGCTTAAAATATTTTTCCATAACTGATACAAATAAATAATTGTAAACTCATAGTAATCCTAAAATCTCAAATTATTAAAGCCCAAATTCCAAACAATGAAAAAAATTCAAACAAAAGAACAATTTCTCAATTCTCAATATCAAACTCAAAAATCTCAATCTCAAATTCAATACATCAAAATCTAAATCTAAATCTCAATCTCAAATCAATACATCAAAATCTAAATCTCAAGTCCTCAATCCTACACATACACTGATACACAAACACAATTTACAAAAGAGCAAATAAATTAACAATTAACAAATACAATAATCAAATAAAATTTGAAGGAATCAGGCTTATGTTCACAGTTCAATAATCAACTAAAATGTGAAAAGGAAATAAAAATAGTCAGACTCAGTGAAGTGAAATAGTGAGAAACTGAGAATGTGAGATACTAACCGCCGAACCGGAGTTACTGGACGACAGTCACACCACCAGTGTTCGTCGACGTCCAGTGCAGCAGTGCTGGTGCTACTGCAGTGCTTCGGTGCAGAGTGCTGCTGTGCCTGTGCTGCCTTGCTTCTGCTGCCTGCTGGTGCCGCAGAGTGGTGCCTGGTGCTGCGCTGCAGTGCAGGCAGTGCACTGCAGCCGTCTTGGCCGTGCGTGGACCACCGGAGCCAGAGCAGTGGCGGGGACGACTGGTTGGAAAGAAGAGAAGAGAACTTAGTTTTTTGGAACGTGGAACTTGTAGTCTTCAGCTGGCCTGCTCCGACGACTAGTTGGCCGGCGATGACATCGAAGGTGCTTGGTGGCTGGTGCGGCGCAGGTAGTGGCGAAGGTAAGAACGGAAGGAAGAAGGGCTGTTGTCTGGGTTTCTGTTCGAAAGAGTTGCAGCAATCCAGTGTTGATAAATATATATATGTCAGATTTCTACTGGGGCACATGCCCCAGCGGGCCCCACTGTGGGTCCTCCCCTGCCTACCCGTAAGTACCTTTTGTCTAAGCGTAGTCCCCATCGAAACCTTAACTCCATCCTCACCCATAATAGCCTTTTCTGTAAATCTGAATCTAAGCCACAAACCGCAGACATAGGACTCGAATATTGAAGTTTCTGCGAAAGCTTTAATTCCTCGCTCTCCTCGTTGTTTCGCTGCCTACTTTCAGCCAAACACACCCCTCTTCCTCCACCAAGCTCTGGCCATCCAGAGAAGAAATTCACAATGAGGTACTGTAGAGGTTCTCTCTCTCCAGAGAGAGTTCGAGAGAAACCTTCAATTTGACATTTTTAGTAATTTTTATTGAGAGTCGTTCTTGTTAATAGGGTTCGATTTATAATTACCTGATTTGATAATAAAATAGTTTCTGAAAACCTGATTATAAAAATTTAAAGTCAATAAGTATGAATGGGCCTAATAGCCCTTTTAATGGCTAATTTCCTCGAATAAGTAACCATGGACTTTAATTTCACAGTAGCAACACGGGCTTGGCCCGATAAGAAAAAAAAAGGCCCCATATCATAAACCCTAGACCAAAAATGATCTCCAACATATAAATATCGAATCTTGAAAACATTTCGGTTTTCTACCTCATCTCGCACAGTTCGATCGAGAGGAGAAAATGGTGTCGCTGAAGCTACAGAAACGGCTCGCCGCCAGTGTCCTCAAGTGCGGCAAGGGCAAAGTCTGGCTTGACCCCAATGAAGTCGACGAACTCTCCAGAGCCAATTCCCGTACGTATAAGTATCGAATAGGCGTGATTATTGGCGTTCGATTTCCTTTTTATATGATTTTTTTAGTTGATTTATTATGTTTGGTGAAAAGCACACATCCTTTCAGCAAGATTTGATTCTATCTTTTCGAGGACTTAAGAGAATGGATTTGGTTTATATGTTGTTTTGCTATCTGTTTGATTCCTTGTCTATGTAGTTTTCTGGTGCTATTTTTATCTTTCAGAAAAATTTAATTGAGGCATTGGTTAAGTAAATCGGGGAAAATAAGCTGGCCCATTTTTTATTATTATTATTATTTTTTTGCGTTTGTCTACGAGCTACACCAGACTTCCTCTTTACTCAGTAATTTTTAAAACATTCCAGTCTTGCACGATATCAAGCTCGAGATTATCTCCTTTTTAATTCAATTGTATACCCAGCCTTAACGGTCTTAGTAGTTCTTGCATTTCTCAAAACATATTATGAACCAGATAGAGGATATCTGAGAACGCTAGAAATATGGTAAATGAGTTCTTGATTTCTGCTGTTTCTGTACAGCATGTTAATGATCTTAAAACCTTTGGTGCCACAAGGAAAAAAAAAAAGGCAACCAGTTGTCGAAACTTCAAACCTATAATATGAGAATGCTGGACATATTAGTTCTTTCCAGGTTCTTGACTATCTTTTCTATCTGTGAGACTGCCCACTTGTACAGCTCTTCTAAGTTGATTTAGAATCTATATTGGGCATGAAAAAACACCTGCTTTTCCCAATGCTGCAACTGTGTATGTAAACATTTTGTGACAACACTTATTTCTGAATCTTTTTTTGCATAAAATTCAGGTCAAAACATCAGGAAACTGGTCAAAGATGGTTTCATCATTAAGAAGCCAACCAAGATTCACTCCCGATCTCGTGCTCGCCGAATGAAGGAGGCAAAAAGAAAGGGACGTCACTCTGGATATGGTACTTTCTTCTATGTGGGAATGCATACAGTCTAGTAATTGTTGATTGTATTAAAGTTGGTGCAGTCTTAATGATTAGCTAATTGAATGAGCTTTTCCATTATTTTGTTATATTTTGAATTTTGTTTATAAGTTCACTTCTCGCCAATTATAAACACGGGTTCTACTTACTGATGTTCTTCACAAGTATATGATGCTTTGTTACATCCTTGAAAATTAAAATAAGAATCTTTACCCTCTCTTCAAAAGAGAATAGGTAATTATAAACGTTAGATGTGATATTGTCTTATTGTGAGTTGTGAGACTTTAACTTTGTTTTACTGCTGTTCTAAAATTAACTTTGTGCATCAAAGTTATGGTTATATGACCCCTTCCATGGTGTATTCTTTTACCTTTATTTTATATATTCATTGAAAAGAGAAGTGCAGATGTCTGATATTTAGCGTGTGTTCGGATCGATTATAATCCACTTTTTTTTATTTTTTTTCATGGAGTTTGAGGTAGATCTAGGGTTAAAAGTTGGACAGAGAAGATGTGTGGTTAAAAGGTTGTATTGAAAATTGGAGCGATTATAAATAAAATAAAATAAAAAATCAGTTTACTTATTTCAGGTAAGCGCAAGGGTACAAGGGAGGCAAGGCTGCCAACTAAAGTTCTTTGGATGAGGAGAATGAGAGTGCTCAGACGCTTGCTTCGCAAGTACAGGGAGTCAAAGAAAATTGACAAGCACATGTATCATGACATGTACATGAAGGTAAAGGGTAATGTTTTCAAAAATAAGCGTGTTTTGATGGAGAGCATCCACAAGTCTAAGGCTGAGAAGGCCAGAGAAAAGACCTTATCCGACCAATTCGAGGCTAAGAGAACAAAGAACAAGGCTAGCAGGGAAAGAAAGATTGCTAGGAGGGAGGAGCGTCTGGCTCAGGTGACTAAACGCATTCCCTTTGTAGGTTTTTGATCAACAGTAGCTATAGAAACAATTGAATTATATACAGAACCTTTAAATTGATATAAAAATGAATGTTTTCAAAAATACAAGTTTGCATGAGATCTAGTGTCTCGGTGTGTATAGTACTGATTTCATTTTACTTTTATATATGATTTCACGCCATCTTGATTTAGTTTTTGGACTTCTGAATAATTGGATTTTTTTCTCGTCCATCTCAGGGACCAGGTGAGAAAGTAGCACCACCCGCAGCTGCAGCCCCTGCTCCTCCATCTCAAGCAGCTAAGTAAGTGACTTGTAAAATCGTTCTTTTCAACTTTTTTTTCTCAAGTTTTTGAAACTACGTTTTTAACTTGTGATTTTTGCAACACAGGGGAACCAAGAAGGCAAAGAAGTGAACTTTCTGACTCAGTTTTAAGGATTGGCGGATTCTATTATCTCCATGGATTTCTTTTATTGTTTTTCTTATTTTGACAGTTAAGTTTTTGACCTCTGTACTAAATCTTTTCTTATTACTACATTATTAACTGTTTCCAGTTTAATAGACTTGAAAAATCATTTAACGTGTTTCATTGTATGTTCTGTTATACAACGAATTCTGTATCTTTTGTATTTGTTTGTTTGGCGGATTTAGATAAGTGGGGATGTGGAGCATCACTTGAACATGACGTCCCTAGAAAATGTCCGAACCTCTTTATGTTTTCCGGGCTTGGTGATTTTTCCATCAATTTTTTATGCTTGCATAAAATGTATTTCAAGTTGAAATCAACAATTAATTTTAATTACACATTTCATAGATTCCATAATTTTTCAATCACTCATTTCATCAATTTTTATTTATATTAAAATCTAATAAAAATCTTTTATACTGTGATTCTTAATGTAATCATTATTGTTTATAAATTAATTTGTAAATAACACAATTTCTCAAATCACTTTTTAATCATTCAAATTTTCTTTCTCCAATTTTCAACTATGCGGGGATATAAACTTAATTTTTTTTTAGAATTAGGGTGCGTTTGAAAGGTCAAGTTTTCCATGGAAAAGAAAAGTTTTTCACCCAAATGTCATCCTTCCGTATTTAAAACTCATAATTTTCCAAGCAATTTCATTTTCTCCTTTTCTCACCACGCGTGAGTATTCCAAGTTTTTGTTGAATTGGTTTTCTTATCATACTAGTAGAATTAATTTTCTAGGTAAAACTTTTAACTATTTTTGACACGTTTAACCATTTTTATTATTGTTAATTTGTTTATTTTTTTCCCAAAAATTAACATTATTATTATCAAGTATAAATGTGTAAAAAAAAAAATATTTGTTTTGATTAAAATAGCTAAATTTTGTTTTACTTGCCATGAAAAAAATGTCAATCAAACAACAAAACTTGAAAAATTTCTCATTTTTCACTTAAAAAATTAAATCAATCAAACACATTAACTTCCAATTCCCTGAAATTCAATTCCTTAAAATTTAATTTCCTGACATTCATTTTCTTTTTACCCAAATTTCACCGTCGCTATCAAACGCAACCTTAGATTGATCTTGTTCCAACTTCCAAGTCATTTCAGTCACCGGTATAAACAAGTTCCAAAATAAAAAGTTCGACTTGCCAGTGAGTTTAATCTGCCTCTGTTTGGGTAAACACTTTTTTTTTTTTTTCCATAGACAAGAGTTCATAAAAAATACATTTCCTCAAATCCACTTTTTAACAGCACTCATTTTCCTAAATCACTTTTTAATTACATATTTTACCTCGAAAACTTACATTCTTTAAAAACAAAAAACTTTTAACAAACGAATATCTAGAGAAATAATATTTACATAATGAGCTAAACAGTGTTCCCTATGAGTTTTCAACAAAGGATTTATACCCAAAAAAAAAAAAAGTTAAAATTTAAAGATATGGGACAACGTTAAATTAACAATAAAATTATAATTTGACAACGTATTTATTAGGTTACAAAAATGAGAGATGTTCTCGAGCTTACACCAACAAAAGTACAAAACCAAAGCCAACAGATCCCCAAAAAATTTAATTACTCAGGATATTTGTTTATCCAATGCAACTTTATTTAGGATTAATTCCTTGAAACGAAAAAAGTGAACCAAATCTGATTTGATTAGTCGGAGGGACCAATCATATTCTCTGGGACTACAAGCTTATCAAATTCTTCTGAAGTGAGAACTCCAAGTTTCAAGGCAGCTTCCTGTACAACAGAATTTTTTGTCAAATTTGTAAGCAAAAATGAATTTTCAAATTCACAATGTTGCTTAATCTAAACATGGCATTAACAAAGAGAGATGGTGAATGAAATTCATCATGATGCAAGGGATAAAGCAGTTAACAATGAACCGAAGAGAATGTCTGAAAACAATTCATATAGTCGAACCTAAATTATTAGAAACAAGGCTCACTTTTGGTATTTTTGTTGCATGAGAGAGAATTGAGCATGTTTGGCTTAGCATAAAAGGTTTACATCCAAATAAGTTTCGGTATAAGTTTGGTTTTTTATTGATCTCATCAAATTGAAAATAGTAGCTTATTTTGATAGGCAGGCAAGCATTTTTTCATTTTAAAATAACTAACATTTTTCTGCTTAATATGAAAAAAATATCTTGTTGGAACGTGTTTGGGAATAAATAGCTGCTATCTTTAAGTTTATCCAAACATAAAAGAGGCATGATCCAAACGGTGCCATATGCAACTATAAGAAGAGGTCTAAACAACCAAAGAAGGAAGAGTTAAACTCCACAAATAGGAGGTTGGTTGAATCTCACCTTCAAAGTACTACCCTCCTTGTGGGCAGTCTTGGCAACAGATGCAGCATTGTCATAGCCAATTTTCTGGAACAACAGCAGCATTAACTTACAATAAGTAAATTTCAGCTACGGGAAGATATACAGCCAAAGAATGCATAATTCAGAAACTTACCGGGTTCAGAGATGTTACGAGCATGAGAGACTGCAAGGTTATACAAAACGACATAATAACAATCATCTTAGGGAGTTTCAACGGGTAAGTGAAAGGATATTTTAAGCTAACACATTCCATAGTGACTAACCTCATGTAATAGCTTAGATATTCTTTCTTTATTGGCTTGAATTCCCCTCACACAATTCTTCTCGAAAGAAGCTGATGCATCCCCAATCAATCTCAATGACTGATCAGCAAAATGAAAAATTATTGACTGCAAGTGATTCACTTGGAATAAAAAAATCATACAAACACCCAGAGAGGGAATTTCATAATGCCAATGTTTTTCAATATGGAAAAAACAATGTCGAGTAAATATCTGAACTATATTACGCTGAAGCAATAATACTAATACTCAGAAGAAAAAGACCAATGCCAAGGCAAAGATGTGGAGATTAAAAGAAATTACACTAAGCAATGACTCAATGAGTGCCCTCCAAACTTATCAAATCTTTAGTTCATAGTCAACATAATTCCCATATAAAAAATAGAATCTGGTTCCAGATCATTGAACCATATAACCCACAGATTTTACCATCTAAATGTTCTGTAACTGATGCAGGAGGATTCACTCAGGCACAACCATCATCAGAAAGAATCTTGAATATCAAACTGCACTATCTACTCTGAAATTTTAATACAAAGACAAATGTCGAAACATACATGTAAAAGATTGCTGGCAATCATAGGCTTAAATACATTCAGCTCAAAATGGCCATTTGATCCCCCCACCGTAACAGCTACATGATTTCCCATAACCTGGAAGGTGTGAGTGAAATAATTCATTAAATCGACATAGTTACAAAGTAGACAAGGCAGAACAAAAATCCAAATAGAATTTTTTAATGAGTTGTCAATCATTATACTAGCTGCTATTACCTGAGCACAGACCATTGTGAGAGCCTCGCACTGAGTAGGGTTCACCTTTCCCTGAATTAAGAGGGTCCAGTATACAAGATTATTTGAGAAAACTTGCAGTTAGTTTTAGTCATAATATGCTGTAGAAATACTTTTCTAATAAATGAAATCGATAACTAGATTACTGGCATGATACTGCTCCCAGGTTCATTTTCAGGTAGAATGAGTTCTCCTAGACCGCACCGTGGACCACTGGATAAAGATGACAACATGAGAACACCCAGAATGAAGGGAGTAAAAACAGTGAAGCGAGATATGTAAATAGACAAACCTTCCTAAGAAACGTATGTCATTTGCCACCTTCATGAGAGAGGCAGCAATTGTATTTAAGGCTCCACTGGTTTCAACAAACGAGTCATGTGCAGCCTATCAATATCAGAAAACACAAAGCAAAACTTTTATTGTAATTAATTTTTGCATATAACTTATTTCCAAAGGTTAGGCAGAGACCAGTAAGTAAAAACAGAAGAAGCTTCAGGAATGATGAGACTACCAGTGCTTCAAATTTATTTTCAGCTGTCAAAAATGATAAATCAGTTTCCTCTGCTACTGCTGCAGCAATCTTTACATCAAACCTGAAAAGTCGGTCGTTGTATAAGAAAAAAAAGTATAATACATCACAAGTCGAACTTTAGTAACACGAAGAGGACACTATCCACATGTATGACTTGTAACATGCAATAAATTAATTATAAAATGCTGCAATTCACTTACCCTTTCTTTGTATTCAATCCAGTCCCTACAGCAGTGCCCCCTTGAGCAAGCTGCCCATAAAATATATCTGACCTCTCAGAACAGCAGGCAGAAAGAAAGGACAAAGGTTGATATCAGGAGCAGGATGCATAGAAAAGAAGGGAACCTGGTACATGCGAGGAAGGGTGCATAAGACTCGATCAATGCCATATTTCACCTGAAAAAATAGACGAAATCTTAATATAATCATCAAATGTAATCATTCTAGCAACCTTCACAAATCAACTGAAACTTCATTTTACCATGGCAACAAATCTTTTAGAAGGTATTGGATAAAAAGCTTACTTGTGTGGTGTAGCCACTAAATTCTTGTCCAAGGGTCAACGGTGTTGCATCTTGAGTGTGCGTGCGACCAATTTTAAAAATGTCTTTGAATTCGGTTGACTGGAAAAAAAATTAAAAAAAAATAAATAAATAGATGAAGCGGACTAAGAAATAACTGTAGTATTGATTAGCATAGTAATGATAAACATAACAACCACAGCAATGACATCCCAAATAGTGTATGTTTATGAAAGAATATCGAGGAAAATACATAAATAATATACGGTTCCATAAAAACAAGATTTTATAACCAGATTGAAAAAAATGAACAGTAAGCTCCATCCAACATTGCATTATCATCATATCCCTACTCAAAGAACTTGTTTTTAAATGGAAGTGTCTTTTTTATGATTGATTGACTGCAAATGCATCCAACTTTGGCCCAGCTTATACCCAGAAAAAGCAATGATAGTAAAGCATCACAACAATTCCAGCCACGGTCAGAATCAATTATCTTAACATTCCACCCTTCAACATATGGGATACTGATCCAGCTATACAGTAATAACTTGGATCTTTACTATATTGATTCAAAGAATAAATTATCCTTAATCATTATCATCAGCTCGCTCATTGCCCAGACAACAAAAATAAAATGAATATGAAAAGGATTATTATACCTTAAAAAGCCTGAAGATAACAGCCTTGAAGAACTAGGCATATAATGGTTCCTCACCTAAGGCCCAGCAAACATATGCCTAGTTTCAAAACATAAAATAAAAGAACACTGGTATGGGTGGTCTAAGTTAATAACTTCATTTAATGATTGATAAATGACAAGGTTGTTTATTGTTTCTCTCTTTGGAGGTGGTGAATGAGAAAATTAATGAACTTTCGAGTTGGGAAAAATGTAGATTTTATTGATATTGTTGCTCTACAAACATTTTACCAATCAAAAGAATGTGAATGGCCATAGTCAAGTTGCCCGGTGAATAATTTGGAAGCGGAAACCAAAGTAGAAGCATGGCAAAATATATTGGAACTATAATGCAAGTGTTTGAACTAATCCATACTTCTTAAAATACCCAAATAAAACAAACAAAGAGATACAACCTAGGCCAAAGTCCAAACAGAATAAAAGGTTAGAAATCTCATATAGCTGGTGTTGTATACTGTGCTGAGGTGAGGTGGCAATTAGATTCAACGGTCAAAGTGTCAACGGTCAACACGTCTTCAAAGGACGAGTTTGGAGATGAGCCGAGGTGACTTATCATATCGAGGTGATCTCAACACGAGGTGATTCCTTGTGTACGAGATGAATGTGCGAACCGAGGTGATCTCAACCGGAGAGGTGATTCCCTCTTTACGAGGTGAATGTGTGAAACGAGGTGATCGTTATGAGCCGACCTTCAAACGGGGGCTCTACAGAATGGTCAAATCAGCCATAATCTTTTTATTTGTCAGTATTCATCATTATCAGTAATATGTCAGTATAATCATTTAATATGGGTCTATTAGAAATATCAATCACCATTATCAATCACAATCACATCCTGTAGACGTGATGTATTGTAATAATTGTGTCTAACCTCCTCAACTACTATAAATAGGAGGAGTAAATGTACATTCATGGGCAATTAATAGAAGAAATCCTCTCAACTTTCATCATTTGAGTATTGTGTTCCGACCTGACCATTAGATCAGCACCGAACTGGATGTGAAATTACTCAACTATAAATCCAGTTCGTTTTTTATCTGGTTACTCAACTATATATATAATGATATTGAAACGCTATATAATTCAAACTGCAGAAAGTGGACCTGTATACTTAGCTTAAAACTCAAGAATCAAATTATTTCAACGTGTAAAATCAAAATCGTAATCTTTTTATTTGTTGACCAGCTTTCCGACAAAAAGTGACGTCAACAGCTAGCGTTCATGATTAAGTCTAATCAACCTTCACAAATCAATAACTCACTGGCTGAAATTAATGTTATGTTAGAATGTACTTTATGTGCATCAAACATCTGCAGGAACTTTAATAGGTAGAGTCTGAAAGAGATACATAGAGAAAAGTAGGAAAAGCACTCTCAAGTTCCAGTAGGAAAAGTTTCAATCCGAAACTATGAAATCCCAAAAACATTTTAAAGTTAGAGCCCCTGACGATATGCGGTTTGCAGTTGACACAAAATGAGAAGTTCTGAGGAATAATTAAACAAACGAAGATGGAGAGAAACAGCTTAGCTCAACCTTTGAATGTAATGTAGTATGTAACTGTTTCATGTTAGGAATCAATCTTGAATGGATTTCCATTACAGCTGCGATGTGCATTACCTATACATAAGCCTAAAAATTAGATAGAATGGTTCTCTGCAAGAAACTAACAAATAGTAATCCCAATAGAGGCTCACAGTAGGAAATGTGTCATTTGAAGATTGTGATCTGTTGACGTGGTCATTTGGATGCACAAATTTTTCGCCGCGCTTGTGGCCGAGGATTTCAGCAGCTCTATTTGCAATAACCTGTGAAATACAGTGTCGCAGTATTAATCCAAACAGAGAAATATAAATTATTTTTATTAAACATCCAAAAGAAATGCCTAATATGATTTCATGTGTCGTGAATGCAATTACTCGAGTATTTGAAGTTTATAACTATGATGAAATGTTTAATTTAAAATAAAGCAATGCACCCTGAGGGGAACATCAGCGATTACAACATGTTTCGAATAAATTGAGGAAAACAATCCCTGTAGAGACAGAGGTCTAAAGAAAGGACTTTAAATGTTTCAAGAAAGAACTTTGTGCATTAAATAACCGGAGCCATAATTATTTAAGTAGATGTTTTTTATTGACCAGAAATGGCCAAAATACGGTTACCTAATGGAAAAGGAAAGGGTGGATATAATAATCTAAGACATGGACGCAGCAGCAGACAAAAAAATATCCTATCTTATATTTCTATTCCCCAGAGTTCTTAAGTTGCAAATACCTCATTGGCGTTCATGTTACTTTGAGTGCCACTACCAGTTTGCCAAACCACTAGTGGAAAATGATCATTTAACTTTCCCTCCGCAACTTCTTGAGCAGCCTGCATAATTGCTTTCCCAATGGATGGATCAAGGCCATAGTCCATGTTAACCTTCATGTAAGACAATAATATGCAGAAGATTAAACATTAAAAGAACAGTAAACATGTCACAAACATTCTAAGAGCTAACTACGCTATAATTCTAACAAGCATCACACTAAATGGGAAAATTTATTCATTATACAATCTAAAGGTCTTATTTTTTTATCAGTTTGTTCGTGAGTGCATAGATATGTTTCCAAGACGGAAATGAAAAACAAAATGATGATGCAATCTATGCCAAATGAGAATACTAAGTTAAATCATTAACAACCTTCGCAGCACACTTTTTAAGAATCCCAAATGCGCGTATAATTGGTTCAGGCATTCGTTCACGCTCGCCTCCAATATCAAAATTTTGCAACGATCTTTGTGTTTGAGCACCCCATAATCTGAATGAATTCAATATAAAATGTGTGAAGAGGAGAACTATCAGAAAGGATTAGAATAACCAGGATATTTATACGGTTAAGAAATATTTCTCAGAAGTCAGCTCACTTGAGAATTCTTCATGAATAAAATGTTGTGCAAATATAATGATAACAAACTCTAAACAAAATATCATTGGGGGTTAAATAAGACAACGGTATAAGAGGTCTCTTAAGGCCCATCTTCATAGCTTTGTTTCACAATCAAACTATAACGTTAATTTACTATTTAATGGTGGGCTATAAACCCTCTTCATGCTCTATATTCGTTTGCTACAGAAGTTTGTTAGCTATTTGTTCATTACTCAAAATAATCGGACATGCACATGCTGGTGACTAGTAGCGCTAGTTCAACCCCCATCGACAACCATCCACTAGCTGCAGGATCAAATCCCGCTATTCCAATGATAATTAGCAGACCGTAATTCAGTATATTCTGAATATTGGAGTAAAAAAGCACCAGAAAAGAAATAATTAATTGAAAATCACAATTCAGGATTTCAATTAAGAACAGAAACATAAACCTAGAAACAAAATCCTATGTAACTAGAAACACAACTTCCAGTTTCAAAATACTTGAGATAATAAAATAAAAGAACGGGAGTACGGACTTGTCGGAGGGAACGCGAATTGGTCCAAATGTATCCTTTTCTTCCCTGTAAGAAGTCGTGTGCAATCTGAAGCTGCTTGTATAGCGCAATGACTCCGCTAAAAACGACGTCGCCATTGTCGATCCACTGGACAGCCGACGAGATGCTACGAAAATCGCCATTACTGGTATCTGTGAAGTCCTGTTAATAATGTTTGTCCTAGTGTTTAGGAGAAATAGTAGTGCTGATAGCGTTTGATTTGGTCTAAAACGGGAAAAATTAATAAACACACACACCAAACTTCACCAAGACCTCTGTTCGGCGCCTATTTAAATTGGAGTCAGGAGACCTTTTTTGTGTTGTGATTAATATTGGAGGGTGAAATGTGTGCATTTAAAAAGTGAGTTAAAATTTATATGATTTAAATTGTAGTTGGTTTAAATGACTTTTAATGAGCCGTAGAACACGGATCCTTTGTTTGTTAAAATTTTTGTGTTTAAAAACATGTATTTTTATGCTTTTTAGGTAAAATGTCTGTTTGAAAAGTAGAGAGAGATAATGTGTATGGTTAAAAAGTTATTTGAAAAATTGTGTTTTAAAAACATGTTTTCCAAATAGAGGCTTAGTGACTTGGATAGCCACGTGGGGCTCCGTTTGTCACATGTGATTTTCTGTTATAAAAATCGGACAGAATGAATTTTGATGGGTGGATGGTGGACAGTGGACATAAGTTAAGTTTGGTGAGTGTTTCTTTCACTTCAAAGTAGAGTGAGTAAGTAGTTCCAACATTAGAGTTTGGTGAGTGTTTGGTAATTTTTCCTGATCTTAGACCCTCTAAACCACGTTTAGGATAATGTTTAGCGTGGGTTGTTTTATTTCCCATTCCATGTAAAAGGCTTTGTATAAAAGTTTTAGTTGATTATTCAATAAAGGATGCATGCTTCTCCAAGTAGTGAGTGTTCTTGCTTAAGTTCTTGAGTTCACCTAACAAGTGACATCAGAGCACAAAATGGGGCCTGATTGAGAGAGCAAACAAGTGAGAATTGGAGATCGAGAGAAAGCAAGAGAGACAGAAATTGTTAAAAAAAGAAGATTGATGGCTATGGGTGTAGATGGTAATGGAACCTCTCTTCAACCAGCTATTCCCAAATTTGATGGTCATTATGATCATTGGTCGATGCTGATGAAGAATTTCCTTCGATCGCAGGAATATTGGAGCCTAGTGGAAGATGGAGTCTCTGTACCAGAGGAAGATACAGAGTTGACAACATCTACAAGTAAAGCAATCGAGGACAAGAAGCTGAAGGACCTGAAGGTTAAAAATTATCTTTTTCAGGCAACTGACAGAACTATCATGGAGATGATCTTAGACAAGAGCATATCCAAAGTAATCTGGGACTCAATGAAGCAGAAGTACTAGGGTTCTACCAAAGTCAAAAGAGCTCAACTTCAGGCTTTGAGGAGAGAATTTGAAGTTCTTGGCATGAAGGAAAGAGAAAAGGTAGATGATTACTTTGTAAGAACTCTACAAATTGCAAATAAAATGAGAGCTCATGGAGACAAAACGGGCGGGTGATTGTGGGGAAGATCTTGAGGTCATTGACTTCTGAGTTCAACTATGAGGTATGCTCTATCGAGGAATCAAATAATGTTACCACTATGAGTATTGATGAACTTCAAAGCAACCTCTCGGTTCGTGAACAAAGGATGACATGGTAGCAAGAGGAAGAACAAGCTTTGAAAATCACCAATGAAGAAAAGGTTGGAGACAAAGGAGAATATAGGTTTGAAGGCAGAGGCATAGGCCGTGGCAGCTTCGAAGGAAGGGATCGAGGCAGAGGTAGACAATCTTTCTCCAGAGACCTTATAGAATGTTTCAAGTGCCACAACAATATGAATGCCCTAGTTGGGAGAAAGCTGCAAACTATGCAGAGTTGCATAAGAATGAAGAAATGCTCATGTCAAAATGAACAACTCAAGCAGGGGGAGTGTATGGTTCTTAGACTCTGGATGCAGTAATCATATGTGCTGAACAAAGGAATGGTTCTCGGACTTCGATGGCAGTTTCTGGCAAGCTGTGAGTTTGGGAGATAATTCAAGAATGATAGTGATGGGCAAGGGAAGCATTAGACTGCAAGTGGATGGTTTAACTCATGTAATCACCTTAGTTTATTTTGTTCCCAAGATAAAGAATAATCTTTTGAGCATAGGTCAATTACAAGAAAAAGGTCTTTCCATCTTGATCAACAACGGGATGTGTAACATCTATCATCCGAGAAGTGGACGGATTATGCAGTCCAGGATGTTTGCCAATACAATGTTTGTTGTTCTGAGTTCGGTGATTGCTTAGATCACAACATGCTTACAAACTGTGACTGAGGACATGACACAGCTGTGGCACCACAGATTTGGAAATCTCGGTTTCAAGGGACACAGAACTCTTCTCTACAAGAAAACGGTGTTAGCATTACCAAAGCTCATAGCTTCTTCCAAGGTGTGCTCTGATTGCAAGGTGGGCAAGCAACATAGAGATGTCATCCCCAAGAAAAGCATGTAGAGAGCCTCACAGTGTCTACCAATGTTTAGCAAATAGGACCGGACTGGGCGGTTCAACCGGGAACCAGCAGGAAAATCGATCTGGTTGACCTCAAAAACCGGCCGATTCGACCAGGAAAATCGGGAACCAGCCGAGTTTTAAAACCCGATTTTCAATTATTATTTTTTTCTCTAGTTGTTTTAAGCTAGTTGTGTATAATTTTTTCTTCTAAATGAGTAAATATTGGTTTATTTGTAAAATAACATATTTTTTAGAAAATTTTGTGATTTTTGGAATAATTTTTATGTTTTAATTGAAACCGGTTCGACCCGATTGAACCTTTTGACCAGTTGCCTTTTCGGGTTCTAATCGGTCTCCGATTTTCTAAACACTGGTGTCTACAATTGATCCATATTGATATTTGCTGTCTCATTAAGCTTGCTTCACATAGCAACAAGAGGTACTTGATTAATTTCATTGATGATTATAGTAGAAAGACTTGGACTTATTTCTTGACAAAAAAGTTTGAGGCTTTGGGAGTATTCAAAAAATACAAAGCTATTGTAGGGGAGAGCGGTAACTCTATTCGTTGCTTGCGCACTAATAGAGGTGGTGAGTTCAATTCAAAGGAGTTCAATCAATTTTGCAGTGAGAATGGGATAGCAAGATAGCTAATAGCAGCTTCCACACCTCAACAAAATGGTGTTGTAGAGAGGAATAGCACCATCATGAATATGGTACGTTGTATGCTATCAAAAAAAAAGAAATTCCTAAAGAGTTTTGGCCAAAAGCTATTAATTGGGCAATTCATGTCTTGAATCGGAATCCAACTCAGCCCTGAAGGAGGTAACACTAGAAGAGGCTTGGAGTGGCAACAAACCTTGATGAGAATTGAGAAAGTTCAATTTTATTGCACGAACTCGTGGTCCACATTACAAGGTCTAAGGTCAAGGAACCTCACGACAATGCATTCAAGCAAGATTCGAGGTCGAATTCTTTTCAAGAGGGAGGAGATGATGAGATCCGAGAAAGTCAAACCTTGATGAACGTGCCGGTGGGACCCATGACGATATCTTATGCCAAAGAGGTTCAAGATTTGAGGCTAAACAAAGTGGTTAAGTCAAAAGAGGAGCCAAGAATCAAGTAGGAGAAGAAAAAAAATCACGAGGTTGAAATTTACTCCACGCGACCGCGTAGAAGGAAGACCACGCGACCGCACGAGCCATTTGAGCACCGATTTGGCAGAATGTGGAGGTTATTGTTCATGCTTGAACCGCGCAACCTTGAACCACGCGGCCTCGCGGCTATACTGGTGGCGGGTTTCGCAGATTTTCAAATTTAAATTCGACCTATTTTCTTTTCTTACCTCTTGTAATATAAATAACCCTTTTGGAGCCTTAGAAGGAAGTTTGGACATTTGAGGCCTCTTTGAGAGCATTTGGGAAGGTAAAATCATTTTCCTTATCTTGTAACTCTTCTTAGAATTTCTTCAACTTTAACTTGAGTATATTATTCTTGTGTTTGTTGTTGATTTTCACCACCTTGAAATTTGTTTAATCTTTATCAATTGGGCTATATTTGTTAACCTTTGAATTTTGGGTTAGATTTAACTCGGGTTAAGATATCTATTTACCCTTTTAGTTTCTTGGGTTGATTTCAAATTGTTGTGGGAATTTTTTATTTAAACACCAAAGGGGTTTGCATCAAACCTACTGTTGACTATTTTAGGGTCTTTGATTTTGTTACTTATGTGCATGTCCCAAAAGATAGAAGAACAAAACTGGATGAGAGGAGAATAAAGTGTCTTGTTGGGAGTAAGTGAGGAGTCGAAAGCCTATAGACTCTATAATCCTACTACCAAAAAAAAAAAAAAAAATACTGATCAGTAGGGATGTGGTGTTTGCTCAGGAGGAGGCATGGGATTGGAATAGTATTTAACAATGATATTTTAGAGTGGGGTGATGAGGAAGAAAGGAAAAATGAGGAAGAAGAAGGAGAAGGAGAAGAGGCAAATGAGGACATTGAAGTAGAAGATGTAAGAGCTGTCAACTCTTGCAAGGATTCCTTGTTGAGGTTTTCGCTAAAATAAGTAATTGGCCTCTTCTCTTGCATAAATACCGCTCCAATACCTATTCCTGAGGTATCACATTCAATCTCGAAAGTTTTGTCAAAGTTAGGCAATGATAAAAAGGGTACGGCGCACAATCTTTGTTTTATTTCATTAAAATCCCTCTCTTGGGCCTCCCCCATTTAAAACCAACATTCTTTTTAACAATCTCAGTAAGTGGTGAAGCTAGAGTACTAAAATATTTAACAAAATGACGATAGAAGCTAGCTAACCCATGAAAACTTTTAACCTCGGTGATACTTTTGGGAGTTGGTCATTCCTTAATGGCCATGATCTTCTCTTCATCAACCTTAACCCCCTTAGTGCTAACAACAAAGCCAAGAAAAATAATACTTTCCATGCAAAAATTACACTTTTTGAGATTGCAATGCAATTTTTCTTCTTTTAAAACCAAAAGCACACATCTCAAGTGTTCAACACGCTCATCCAAATTCTTACTATAGGTCAAAATATCATCAAATTAAACTATCACAAATTTTCAAATAAATGTACGCAAAACATGATATATTAATCTCATAAAAGTACTCGGTGCATTATTGAGACCAAATAGCATTACCAACCATTCATATAAACCATGCTTAGTTTTAAATGCGATTTTTCATTCATCTCCTTCTCTCATCTAATTTGGTGGTATTCATTTATCAAATCAATCTTACTAAAAATGCAAGAGCCATGCAATTCATCTAGCATGTCATCTAATCTAGGAATGGAATGTTGATACTTTACCGTTATATTGTTGATGGCTCAGCTATCAACACACATCATATGGGTTCCATCCTTCTTGGGCACTAATAGCACGGCTACGGCACAATGAATCATGCACTCGCGAACATATCATTTGCTCATCAACTCCTCGACTTGCTTTTAAAGTTCCTTGGTCTCCTCCGAGTTGCTTCGGTATGCCGGCCTATTTGGAATTCATTTTTCAATCAAAGAAAACCTAATTTGAGTTGTGTGAGTGGGTGGGTAGTTAGGATGTGGTCTTTTTTTTATGGGTGGTTGCTGAGTCACATATACAAGTCATGGGTCATAGGATACATGTTTAAATCATAGGTCACACCTCATATATCGTAGGTGTCATTATATAGGACACGTGCACAATTCATCCAATCACAACATTTCATAAAACCCCTTGGTCTCATATCTTATAGGTCACACTTAACATGTCACAAGTCATAAAATTCATTGGTCACATATCAATTTTAATATGATACAAATTCAATAGAACTGGTCACATTGAATAGTTCAGGTCACAGGTCACAGGTCACAGGTCACGATGTATACTTCAGGTCACATATCACATTTTAAGGTCACGTGTCACAGTCCATATATTGGAGGTCACACGTAACAGGTCACACGTCATAAAACTCCTTGATCACATATCAATTTTAACGGGACACAAATTTAAGAAAACTAGTCATAATTAATAATTCAGGTCACAGTCATAGGTCACGATTCATACTTCAAGTTACATATCGCAATTTTAAGGTCATGTGTCAGTTTATATGTTATTGGTCACGAGTAACAGTTCACATGTCACAAGTCATTTTATTGGTCACATATCAATTTCAACAGTCACATTTTATATTTCAAATCTTCTTCTAACTTTCTAGGTGGAGTGAGTGACATGCAGCAATGATATTTAGATGGCAACGTGACGGTGTGTTGGAGATGGTGGCAGTTGTGGTGGTGGTGACAATATGTTGGAGATGGTGATTAATTATGATGGTGCACCAAAGAGGAGGAGGTGGTGGCGATGGCGACGACAACGATTGCTACAGTTGTGGTGGTGGTGAGATAGTGACAACGGTGATGGTGAGGGAGGTGGTGGCGGCGACGACAACGATTGCTACAGTTGTGGTGGTGGTGAGACGGTGGCAACGATGATGGTGAGGCAGGTGTTGGTGTCGAAGCACAGTCCGATACACTGTGATTCAAAGATTGGGTGGGGGTCGTTTCTATAATATATTAATTATATTAATTAAACCCTAATTTTTAAAATTTTAAACTTATTTCTTTACATTTAAATGTGGCATTGTAATCACATAATGTGTATTTTTCCAAAAAAAAAAAATCAAATTTCCTAATTAGAGCTAAACAAAAAAATTGTGAAAGCGTTTATGAATTGAGTTAATTAAAGGATAAAATAAATGATTGGTCAAAGAATTTAATTTGCTTAACTATTCATTAATCGAACTTTAAAACAATATTCAATGCTCACTCAAGAGGCAGCATAAAGTAACCCATTCATCTCAACCGCTAGAAAACGTAAAATACTTTAACCCACCACAGTTTGTTGTTTGGTTTGAATATCTAAACAATTAATTGCAAATATTGTTTTGTATAGATGGATAATAAGCATCAAAAAGTCATTATTTCGACCACCATTGATATCTCCAGCTTTTAGAATTCTAAAGAGCATCAAAAACACTTTCAATTACCCACCATGCGGGGACAGAGACATCGTTGAATGCTGGGAATTTAACATGAGTAACAATTCTCATGGGAAATCATTATACAGAAACAAATATAGTAAAACCTGTCGCCAACATAAAAGATGTCAGAATTTTCTTCATGCATAACAAAGAGAGGATCCAGTTCCATTCTTGAAACAAGTTGAACTGGAGAAAAATCCTCTTTGCAACCCGGTTTTCATTTCTATACTTTGACAGGAGTTTTTATCTTTAAGGTGCTGATTGGGACGCAAGTTGAACCCAGGCGAATTCTTCTTTGTAACCACCGTCTCCATTACATGAAGCCTCACACGTGTAAACCACGATTGTTGCCCAATCGAGAGAATCTACATCATTTTGCACCCCAAAATAATAAAGTAACTGCGGCAAAACCTGAAATCAACAAGAGCATAAATTTAAGGTCCTGAAGGGAAAACGAGGATGTAGATAAAATCCAAACAATGACCATCAGGATCCCCCTTTTGGTCAAGTCTGATTATTGACATTTGAATAATCAAATCAAGCTAACAATTTATGTACAGCTAATTCAGCACATCATTTCATTAAAATTAAGTGGTACTACTAAACACTTACCAAAATCATGTTAAAAGTTCAAAGCAATCAGAGCTTCGAAAAATGGCAGTAAGGCAAAACATTCAATTCTCTATTCCATTTTTTGCATTTTCAATAATTAGCTAGGAGTCTACTAACCGAAGGCTTAGAGTATGTCCAAGATACTACTTTAAAGATCATCATTTTTAAATTCAAAGAATACAATTTCTAACAATCCAACAAACTCTTTATTTTTGCTCTTTACTAGTTGGTGATTTTGCACCATCTCTGAAGTTTTGGAGTTAGAGATTTGTCCTAGTAAATGGTCCAACTTACTGAAACCTCTAAGAGCATCACAAAGAAACTCGTGAGATGCTCTTTTTATTCTTTTTAAAAGAGTCAAATCTTAAAATTAAGCTCGAAGAGACCCTTTATTTTAACTTTTTTAAAATTAGAAGTGAGTTTATAGAGCTAAAAAGGTCGCACCTGAAACTCGAAAACTCTAGTGCCACCACAATAGTTGCATGCAGGAATATCAGATCTTGATGGCCGGCCACTGTGCACCGGCCACAATGCTTTTGCTTTAGCAAACCTACAGTACCTGTTCAAAAAAAGAAATAAATTACAACCTGAAGACTGAGGAACAACAGGAATTTAAAGATGGTGCAAAAAGTAAATGTCAGTAAAAAAAAAAATGTCCTCCAAATTAAATCATTCGATCACCTCAACACTTGCTCAGGGGCACGAGATATTCTCTCCTGGAAAGATGCCCAGCTCCTCTTGTCATCATCTCCCTGTTCAATAACAATTAATCTGAGAATTCATTCAGCCAAAACTTCACAATCAACAGATGAGTAACACTCACAGTAAAATCATCCATCAGTGACCTGACTGACTCGTCCACCCGATTTCCAGAAACTAATGCATTAGAATATTCACTATCAGACATCTCATTCTCAAATTCACATTCATCCTCATTTGTGATCTCATACTGTGGCCAGAGAGAATTGCTCACAGCTGTATACAAATAAAATTCTCAATCCACGTGAAATAGAAACAAATTTATGGAACTTCAGACAAAGTGTCATGTTACAATCTAGGAATAAAGCACTCACTATATCCGTTATAGGTGGCTACCTGATTCAGACATTTCTAGAGAAATCTGCAACTGGGTACACCCTAGTCTATGACCAGACCGCCAGTGTGCAGCCTGAAAATATCCATTTTCTCCTCGTCAATATAGAACTCTACAAGTTGCCAAGTTATATGTAAACACAGGCAAAATTCACCAAAATACCTGGTGTTTCCCAGAACAATATCGCACTTTTCTGCAGCTACCACATAATTTATCCCCTTTCCACGTACCACACCAATTACAAAGTGTTGCTGAGATGGGTAAGGTAGAATAAATCAATCTAATATTAACATTTGAATTCAGAAGTGATGATATCATAAAACTTTAGCTTACGTCTTCTATATTTACCAAATATTTCTTAACAAACATTACATTTATTTTGTGTGTTCGTGTTTACAAAATTGCTCCCAAGTTCACAAAAAAATCCTTCATTGTTGGGGGTAGAGGGGTGTTGTGCAGCCAAATTTCAAAGAAGGGGACATCAACAGAGTTACATAAATAATATAAACTTGACATACTACACTATTGTTAAGAAGTGAATTATATTGAAACGGTACCTCCAGCTGTCAAAGGTTGCTCTGTCCCATCGTCACTGGGGGCATTACTTGAATAAAATGAATTTTTGTGTGGCAATTGACAACGGAAAACCTTGACACTTCAAAATCCAGTTGACACGATAAGACAAGATCAGAAAATAGTTAGCTAGAGGAATAACTCTTAACGCATCCTCCATACTCAAAAACAAACCTTCTGGATGGCTTCTGAGGATAACGCTTCCACTGCTCATGCTGATCGCGAAGAAGACAAGCCATTGATGGACACATGAAAATGAACAATGATCGGTGAAATGTCGATTCATCAGACAGTGGTGCATAAACCTGGAAAATCAATGAACATTGAAGAATAAATCAGAGACAAATGGAATGCTAAACAGTTATTGCACTAGACCTGAATATTTATAGCTTTTATATACCTGGAGCAAAAATTGCAATGGCTCACTGCAAAAATCACAAAGACTAGACTTCTCGGAAGGCAAATTAATCGGGTCCAACCAAGCCTACATTAGCAATAAAAAAAGGTAATCCCCCATTTCAAAAATACAAAATTATAACTCTTTAGTCTTTTCTTCCTACATTCAGTCTCTTCTACTTCAAATCACAAGCTTTAGCTGCATTTTTGGCAGAATCAAGTATGACAACATTTTTTATAGGAGCGAACAGAAAAGGTCAACATTCTAAGCACTAAATAAAATCAGGAAAATAATTCCACATATATTTACCTGAGTTTCTTGACAGAATGTCTCTGCATAAAGCAGGTAATTTTTATCTTTTAAGCACAGCCAAACATGCTATAAATTTTAAAATTTTAAGGTATATCTTGTATAGAACTCATGTGAGAAAGAATTAGCAGAATTACCGGAGTGCCACCAGCTTTGCTTGGGAAATACTGGCGGAGTAATGACCACTTATTTTTTGGCTTTTGGACAAATCCTAATGTTAAAGGAACTTGTTCTTCGTCATCTTCATCTTCATCATTGTAAAAATCTGCTTCATCAGTTTCATCCACTTGAGCTTCGTCATCTTCTTCTTCATCTAGAGATGATATGTGCAGAGTCTTGAACTTCTCTTCATTTGCATCAAATTCCATTTCCTTCGACGTTCTTTCTTTTTTTTTTTAATCTGCGTTAACTGATAACAGAAAAGATGGGAAATCAGAAAATTGAAGTATTTTTGGGGCAAACCCATTCAAGCTAGATTAGTGGCGAAGCTAGGAATTGCATGTTGCGGGGGCGAAAATATGCGGATGGAGGTGGAGGCCCCCGAACCCCGCCCCTGAAATTTTTTTCCCCTTAACCAAGGGGATTGAAATAGGCGATTTTGAGTACCAAATAAGCAAGTTAGATTGATACACCAAAAGGACAAAACCAATTTGTCCATACAAAAACAATCTGCCAGTCCTACTCCACCACCTCTAGTGGCAACTACTTAAATTCACTTAAGCCCAAACTTACAGATGCTAGGCATACAGAATAACACGAAAATGGGAAATTGCACAAGTTTTTGTGATGCTTAAAACAAATTTCAACATTGATTGAGCTATAGGAAACATTTATAACAGATATATTCAAAATATACTAATGTGAATCAAAAAACCTAACCACGGGCATTTTTTTTTTTTATCATTTAAGAATTAAGAAGAAGAATGCACTAAAATTACCGACAAGCAGGAGCCAGAAGTGAGGCGGCGCCAGGCCGTGGTCCTTGACAGGTAGCAACAGGTGGGGAGCCTAACCTGTGCTAAGCAAGGCCCCAAACTAAATTCAAAAAATGGGCCCCCACAACGACCATTTAAAAAAATAATAATAATAATAATCTAAATATAGGGCCAAAACCATGTGCTCAATGCTCAAGAATGGTATCCAAAATTGGCTTAACATCCAGAATGCATTATAAATACAATGAGATTAGTAAACCCTAATGCATTCTACAAGTTAATTATCTTAAAAATAAGAAAAAAGTGCAGAAATTGAGAATAATATATTAATATGGCTAACAAAGTAAATAGTTTCTACTCAATAATTAAATGGGGAAAAAATGGATCCAAACATGAATATATCTTCTGTCTTCTCCTGCTCATAACTCCCAAAGAAAATTGAAAAAGAAAAAAATGAAAATTCGAAACAAATTACTTCACCAAGACATTAAAAGTATATTTGAAGTTAAAAATCAACATATTCCGCTTACCTAAACCATAAGATTGAAGAGTGAAACTGAAACCCTCTTCAGCGACATCTTGAAGCCTTGAAGTTCTGCTGAAACCCATTAAAGAAAGACGCTCATTTTTAATATTCAATTCCAAACGATTTTAGAATTATGAATAATGAATCTGAAACTGAAATTTGGGATTTGAAATCGAAACCAAAGGGCTGAATCGGCTGATGGTTTCACGGTGCCGCTGCCGGGCTGAGTTGAGTTGCTGAGCAAATTGAAGTCGACGACACGGCGTTGGAAAATTGGAAGGTTAAAGGTTTCTGGGTTTGGAGTCTTTGGACCTGGGCTGCCTGCATATAAAAAAAATAAAAATTGGGCCCTGAGTTTTTGGGCTGAGCCTACTATCAGGTCCGGCACCAATCTGGAATCGCCGAGTCGAAGTCTGAAGTAGAAGAATAGAGCAAATGTCTAACTTCAGACTTGGAATAGATTGTTGCGAATTTGTTTGGGGCTTTGGCAATTATTATTGGGATAATTGTATTACTTATTTTAGATAGTATATCCATTTTTTTCCCTAAAAAATACTTCACTATTACTAAAAAAATTGAAAAGTATCATAATGTGATACTAATATATTTGATAAGTATTAGGTTGTGATACTTCATGTGATTATAAAATATTTTTCAATTTTTACAATTTTATTATAAGTAATTTTCAAATTTCATAAAATTCAAGTAAATTTCAATATGATCCCTAAAAGTAAAGTATTTATGTGGACAACCCATTATTATTTGAGGAAATTACGACTAGGCCCAGTTTTAAAGATCCACAAATCAAGATATAAGTTATGGTATTTTTTTCATTACAAATTATTATTCAATTTATAATCTACACAATTTTTTAAACCACTTTTTATTAACATATATTTTTTCTATCTATTTTTAATCATATATTTTACCTAGAAAATATAAATAAATACATTATAATTTGAAGAAAAGCTGTCGAACACATTCTAATAGTTCATAAATAAAGTATTAATTGATTTTTTAATATCTATATTATATATTAAAGCAGAACAGCCGTCAAAATTTTTCCCGCCCATTTTCAGTTTCCATTTTTGGAATTTTTTTTTTTTTCAATTGAATTTCCGGAATTGGAAAATGAGTTGTTGACAATTAATGAGACATTTAATGTGGGAAAGTGTGTAATGCATTGTAAATAAGCACTTGACTACATGTATTGAATGCTAATAATTTGTCTACTCTCTCTCTCTCTCTCTCTCTCTCTCTCTCTCTATATATATATATATATATATATATATATATATATATATATATATATTTCCTGTAATTTTTATAGATCCTATAAGAAATAATTGTTGACATAACATTTATTTATATTCCAATTCATTCACTTCACTCATTAATCCATCCAAATTTGTAATTGTTTTAACACCGATGAATCATTTCATTGTACGTGTTTTTCATATTTTGAAAATCAAGCTAATTATATTTAGGTAACAATATTCATACAACACATTTTTTTAAATTTACACCATAATTTAATTGCAAGATAGATTTTCGGTATTTGTTTAGTTTTGCTTTTATATTCTTAACTTTTTTTAATCGCATTGTTATTTATAACATTCAATTAATTAATAAATTTTATTTCTAATCACAAATTTTATTCAAATATTCTGCTAATTTGCATTGAAAGGATGTGCAATATTTTCTTTAACTTTTGTATTAATTATTTATTTTGATTATTTAAAAATATGAGAGATAAATAAGTGTTTTTCGCCAACAAAACAAATATATTGAATGAAAATCGTCTCAAAAGACAAGATGTGAAAATTAATAAAGAGTTGATGATAAAAAAATTACAAAAAATTTTAATATAACTATTATAATTTGAAGTAGTTTTATTGTTTGTTCTTTTTTGTTTAGTTAAAAATATTAGTGACAAGTAAGTTTGTTTGCATTAATATTCATCATTAATTGCTTTATAAAAAATAAATTTTATAAAGAAATTAATACATTTGAAAAACTACACATTAACTTTGAAAAACAAAAATAGCTTTACTTTTTCGTGCATTATTTGTGCATTAATTAGATTAATATTTTATTAAACTTTAATATTTGTTCTTTTTTGTTAATTTAAAAATATTAGTGACAAATAAGTTTGTTTACACTTCTTAATAATTTTTTTTTTCCAGAAAACGGTAATTTTTTTTTTTTAAGAAAACGGTGACTATTCATTTTTTTAATTATTTGAATTATACTTGCTAAATCAACGTAAGAGGTACTTATGATAATTAATAATTTATTGAAATTAAAATTAATTATTATGTCATCACATTAATAAAATTTGAATGGTATTATGGAAATCATTTTACGTAGTGAAATTAATTACTATGTTATGGATGACGTGTTGACTGTATTTGACCCCTGTAGGAGACCCATTATTTGGAATAATGTTGTTTGAAATAATAAATTTTTTGGAGATGTGTAGTTAAAAATTGGAGAATATTTTTGAACTTATGTGTAGATTATTTTATTGGTATATAATGTGTGGTTGAAAATGAATTTTTAAAAAATGAGATTTAAAAATAATAGATACCAAATAGGGGCTTGATGATGCGTTTAGTGCAATGGGAAATGAAATTGAAATTATTAAGGATGTTCATTTTAATACTTAACAACGCTACTCCAAACAATGTGCAAATATATGTTATTTTCGATAAAAAAAATAATATCAATTTTTTTTTTTTGAAAAACAACTTCAATTTTTTTTTTTTTTTTTTTTTTTATGAAAAAATGTGGAAAAATTAATAATTATTTACTACTTAAATATATAAATTGATTTTTATTACTCAAAGAAGCTATTATAATTTGAAGTAGTTTTATTGTTTGTAAAATTTTATTAATTATTTTAATATATTATTTTTTATGCATTTTGTGTACGGGAGAAATCTTATATTATTATTATTATTATTATTATTATTATTATTATTATTATTATTATTATTATTATTATTATTATTATAATAGGATAGTTGGCCCATGTTTTCCCGCCTAAACTGCTCTCCATTTTTTTTTTTTTTTGCCTTCCTCACGGTCAAATTGTGGCAGTTATTTGTCTGACTTATGATGATGAGGATCAGTGCATTGGTACTGACAAATTGTTTAATCTTTTTTTTTTATCTAACTTTGTTTAATCAATTCTATAATGTATTGATTCATTAATTGGATCATTTTCATATGGATTTCAAGGACAAATTATGTAACATTCAAGAATGGAAAAAAAAAAAAACCATTTCCGTTTGAGAAATAGAATTTTTTTTTTTAATTTTTTTATCATTATTATATTTTGACATTCTAAAAATATCTACAAAAATATTATTGTAGCGTTGAACAACATTAACGTAAGAAATAAAAAAATATTGTTATTTTCAAAAAATAAATTTACTTCACGTGTAATTCTTTTTCATGTATTAATTGATGTTCTGCACAATTAAATTGGAAAGTTTTAATATCCTAAATTTTAAGGATCATAAATTTTGAAAGAAGTGTTTTGTAATTTACATTGAATTTTGCTATTGAAACTTTTATGTTTATTCATATTCTTTCTCATAAAATATGAATTTAATTGTTTTCGTCGTGTATTTCTCACATTTTCATTAATTAATAATTATAATTTTTTTTCCCGTGCAACGCACGGGTGCGTATACTAGTTTACCTATAATAATTCAATAAATCACCCCCTTTCCACGCCATCCCACCCCCGACCCACCCCACCCACCTACCTACCTCCCCCTCACTTATATAGCCCTAAAGAAAGCGATCCAGCTACTCGTACAGATGAGAACATACAGATCATTTACAGATGCTAATCAAATGACTATTTTACCCTCCACGTATTAATTTCCAAATTTTCTCCACAGCCCAAAAAGGTCTACACCGAATTTAACCCAATTCCTCTCCACCCTAAAGTCGCCAAATTCACCTTCACCACGGCATCGCTTCAGGCGAATATTGGATTTTCGATGGTCAGACCAGAGTTCTTCTTGGTGGGTTCAAAAATTTTAGCTCGATAATTTCACTGTCGTATCTTCATGATGTGGAATCAAAGTAAAAATTTCAGGTTTTGGCACCTTGGCATAAACTGGGTGGATTAAGACGTGTAGGATTTGTAATCTTTTTAAATGGTAAGATTTGTGTAGGATTAAGACTGTGATTCCTACTCTATTTTCCTTTTTTTTTTTCTTTTTTTTTTGGGGGGGCTTGAATTCTATTGGGTTGAGAATACTGAGGCACCTTTTTCAGGGAGATTAAATTGAAGAACAAGACATAAAGATGAAATTCGAGTTTGAATTATGGATAAATCACCTCAAAACAGCCCCAAAACTGAGACAATGTCTCACCAAAAATTCCAAAGAAAACCACAAAAAATACCACCTGATGACTTGAGAATCCATGGACAAGAATAACAGAAAACTGGGATAACAATAAAGGTTCAGAAAGTAGGCTATGATGATAACAAAAAGTCGAATTCACTGAAATGGAAATTCGATGCTCCGGATAAGATGGATGTCAGATGTGCGCCGGAGAAGATGGAATTAAGCCCACTGCCGATAACTATTCACCACTGAGAGAAGATGGAAAATGGAGGTCAAATGGGCTACAGTTAAAGAGTTCCCCCTAGACAGATAAGTGAACGTGTGGGCGTGCCATTTCTTTTTATTTTTCAAATAAAGTATTCCACATCATCATCTGTTAGTGTGTCTGTAAGTCCATTGGTACATATAGCATTTTTCGAAAGAAATAGAATCACCATTCGCCACACTCTCAGTCTCAAATGCTCCGACTGTAGCCGCTAAGCATGGCAGCGATATCACAGCGCCGAAATGGTCCGACATCGATGACGCACCTCTACTTCTTCGCGATAGCCAAAGTGTCTTCATCATTTTCGCGATTCTTCTTTACAATAGCTAACCGTGACTGCAAATCTACGGTGGTTTTTCTGCGAATCTAGTGAATGCGTGATTTTCAGTGTGGTGGTTTGTGGTTGTGGATGTAGAAAACACAATAACATATATATCCTTATATATGTTCTACAAATAAACTAAGAGAAAGAAGAAAGAATAGAAGAAGAGAAAGAGAGAAGAGACAACCCTAAAACCACACCATTCATTATAATACTCAATCCTATATATACATACAAAACAAAAGCATATGCTTAGAATATTCTAAAGCATATAAAGCATATTCTAAGCATATTCTAAGCATATTCAAAAGCATATTCTAGAATGTGCTAATTATTCTAACATCCCCCCGCAAACTCACGATGCTATAGCATGAAGCAACAAGAGTTTGTCAAGTAAGAATCGGAAGCGAGAAGTCGGATGAGACTTGGTGAAGAAGTCTGCAAGCTGCAATGATGAAGAGACAAAAGGTAAGGCAATAGTCCCATGCTGAAGATGATGACGAACAAGGTGACAATCAATTTCAATGTGCTTCGTGCGCTCATGGAACACTGAATTATGTGAGATCTGGATGGCACTCTTGTTATCACAATACATAGAGGTGGGAGATGAAATAGAAACACCCATATCTGCAAGTAGCCAACGTAACCACACAATCTCAGTAGTAGTGGAGGCCATAGCGCGATATTCTGCTTCAGTTGATGAGCGATAAACTACTGTCTGCTTCTTACTTTTCCATGAGATAAGAGAGTCACCCAAAAATACACAGTAGCCAGTAGTGGACTTACGATCAGTTGGGTTCCCAGCCCAATCTGCATCAGAGTAAGCTCGAAGCTCTAAGGAGGAGGTCGATGGGAATAAAATACTCTGAAAGCAAGAGTCACGAAGATAGCGCAAGATTCTAACAACCGCTGCCCAGTGAACCATGGTAGGTGCTGAAACAAACTGACTGACAACATGCACAGCATAAGCAATGTCTGGCCTAGTAATGGTAAGATAAACAAGGGAACCAACAATAGTACGATACAAAGTAGGATCAGACAGTGGTTCACCATCAGAAGATGAGTAACGAACATTAGCCTCAATAGGAGTATCAGCTGTTTTAGTATCAGTAAGACGAGCACGCTCAACGACATCTGCAGCATATTTAGACTGCGAGAGCATATAACCTCGAGGAGAAGAAGCAACCTCAATCCCCAGAAAGTAAGTTAAGGGACCCAAATCCTTCATTTCAAAAAGACGAGCCAATTCTGATTTTAAATTGGTTATCCCTACAACATCATCACCAGTAATGATCATGTCATCAACGTACAACAGAAGGAGAATACGACCAGTGGAAGTACATCTACAGAACAAAGCGGAATCATGATGGCTAGATGTAAAACCAAGAGAGAGCACAACTGTAGAAAACTTCTCAAACCAGGCACGAGGTGCTTGTTTGAGACCATATAGAGCTTTCTTAAGTTTGCAAACAAATCCAGGAGAATGAGGAACACCAGGTGGAGGAACCATATAAACATCTTCTTGAAGATTTCCATTCAAGAAGGCATTTTTAACATCCATTTGAGAGAGACTCCACTGACGAATAGAAGCAACCGCAATAAGTGTACGTACAGTAGTCATTTTTGCAACAGGGGCAAATGTCTCCTCATAATCCAAGCCATACTGTTGAGAAAATCCCTTAGCAACCAATCGAGCCTTGTAACGCTCAACTGAACCATCAGATTTGGTCTTGATCTTATAGACCCAACGAGATCCAATAGCATGTTTTCCTGGTGGTAAAGAAACTAATTCCCAAGTGTCTGTCTTATGTAGAGCATTAAGTTCATCAGTCATAGCCTGTTGCCAAAGAGGATCTAAGGCTGCTTCTTTGTAAGAGGAAGGTTCAGAAAGCTTATGAATGGAAGACAAAAAACAACAAAAGGACTCAGAATAACAAGAATAATCAAACTCGGGTAAGTGAGCAGACTTACGTATACGTTGAGGATATCGAGGAGGAGGAGACTGCGAATCCTCAGCCTCAGACGGTGCTTGGGGATCCATAGGAGAAGGGAGGACATTCTGAGATGGCGCATGTGTACCTGTAGCAGATGACGAAGATGGAGAACAAATAGTAGGGACATATGTAGATGGTCTATCAATATCATCAGTGAAAGGATCAATACAAATGAGATCTGACGTGGTCATGTGAGAGGTATTATCTGTAATAGAAAAGAAGGGAATGTGTTCAAGAAACACAACATTACGAGAGACATATAACTTGTGACTGACAGGATCAAAACATCGATAACCTTTTTGTCCCTCACCATATCCTAAGAAGACACAAATAGCTGAGCGTGGAGTTAATTTACTACGTTCTGCCGTAGGACGAAGAACAAAACAAGTGCACCCAAAGACTTTTAAGAGAGAGTAATCAGGAGAATAACTAAACAAGGTTTGAAATGGTGACAAACCAGATAAATGAGAAGATGGTATCCTATTTATCAAATAGACAGCAGTGAGAACTGCCTCCCCCCAAAATTCACTAGGTACTTTGGCAGATAGGAGAAGGGAACGAGCAGTTTCAACAATGTGTCTATGCTTACGTTCAGCAACACCATTCTGTTGAGGAGTATCAGTACAAGAAGTTTGATGAATTGTACCATCAAGAGCAAGCAACTCACGAAAATCATTAGAAACATATTCCCCACCCAAATCACATCGAAAACATTTAATGACAGCAGAATGTTGAGTTTTAATAAGTGCTCGAAACGAACGATAAATAGAAATAAAATCAGAACGTCGCTTCATAAGATATACCCAACAGTAACGACTATAATCATCAATAAAGGAAACATAATATCGGGATCCTCCTTTAGTAGAAACAGGAGCAGGGCCCCATACATCTGAGTGTACAAGATCAAATGATGCAATAGAAGAAGAAATACTACGAGGAAAAGGTAAAGCTGAAAATTTAGCAAGTTTGCATCCACTACAATCAGAAATATCATGAGGTTTTAAGTCTCCCAAACAACCTTTAGAAGCTAAAAATCTCAAACGACTAGCAGACACATGTCCTAGGCGAGAATGCCATAAATAGAAATTAGAAGAAGAAGAATTCAAATGGAAAGACGATAAATCAGTACTAGAGGCTGCAACATGCGCTGGTCTCAGATTATCTAGAACATAAAGTCCTCCTCTTTGCCTATGGCCGATCCCAATCAGCTTCTGAGACTGCGGATCCTGTACATAACAAGTAGTAGAAGTAAAGTGAACAGAATTACCAGAATCACATAATTGACCAACAGAAATAAGATTTAAAGTAAGGTCAGGAACACAATAGACATCTGATAAAGATAGATTAGAAGTATGAACAGAACCAACACCTGCTAAGGACAACGGGGTGCCATCAGCAGTCATAACAGGTGAAGATGACATAGAAGAATATAAATAATCAAAAAGTGATGAGTTAGGAGACATATGCTTAGAAGCACCCGAGTCAAAAATCCACGAGGAGGTTTTACCTGAGGAGTTCTGAGAGGACAAACCTACATGAGTAGAGGCTGACATGACATGTGACTGTAAGGCTAAAAACTTCTGAAACTGCTCACTAAGATCAGTCAATCGGGAATCAGATGAAGGCGGTGGACCAAGTATAGAGGAGCCAACAGGTGGAACAATCGCTGCTGTGTGGGCATTGGATCTATAAGACTGCTGGGACTTCAATAACTTAGGACATTGAGCCTTCCAATGTCCCTTTTGTCTACAAAAACTACAAACATCATTTGGGAACCGTGCATATCCTTTGGTTCGATTCTGTGTAGATGGTAAAGCTAAGACTGAAGTCCCAGAATGTGGAAGAGATACATCTTCAGTAAGAGATTTTAACCGTATCTCCTCAGCAACAAGTTCACTAACAACTGAATCAACAGATGGAAGAGGAGTACGGTGCAAAATAGAACCTCTGAGTCCCTCAAAATCACTACGAAGTGCCATCAAAAACTGAACCAATCGTTGCTCCTCTCTATAAATAATATAATCCGCACTTGCTTTCAGACCTGCCGGTTCAGTAAGAGCTAACTCATCCCAAATTGATGTCATAGCAGTATAAAAATCCAGAATGCTCATATTCTTTTGTTGCAATGCTCGAATATCAATCTCTAACTGATATCGTTTTGCAAAACTAGATTTAGTGTACAAGTTCTGCAAATGGTCCCAAACCTCCTTTACCGTTTCATACTTAGCCAACTGTGTACCAATACTATGTTCTACAGAATTATTTATCCATGTATGAATTTTTGAATTATTTGAATCCCAGGTATCTAACAGAGTTGCATAATTTGCATCATTATTTTCCGGTTTCTCAACTATTCCACTGACATAACCCCACAATTTTTTACCCTTAAGAAAGTGTTTCATAACATGACTCCAGTAAGCATAGTTTTTACCATTCAAACGCACATTAATAGCCTGAAGAGAATCATCGGATGCCATTATAAGAGAGAAAACGATACTAACCAACAAAGTCAAGCAAAGCAGTGTGTAAAAAAGAATGGATAACTGCAAACCAACACCACAAGCAGATAGAGGATGAATAGTCGATCGCAAATCCGTCAACCGTGCCGCCAGGAACTGCCGCACGCGCCCCCACGCGCCACCAGAAGGTCCGACTGCCTGACTCACGCGCCTCCTTACACCGGCGCGTGTACTCTCACGCGCCACTCCGGTCGACGCGGCTCCACCTGCAGATTCTGAATATGGTCTTAGATCACCGGAATTCCTACTGCAAGTGCCTCGAAATTCGTGAAACAGTACGGTTTAGAGTTTTTCGCGAAGAAGAAAAATGCACGCTGATTTCGTTTTTCGAAGGTAATGTGAATCAAATTGCTCTGATACCATGTAGAAAACACAATAACATATATATCCTTATATATGTTCTACAAATAAACTAAGAGAAAGAAGAAAGAATAGAAGAAGAGAAAGAGAGAAGAGACAACCCTAAAACCACACCATTCATTATAATACTCAATCCTATATATACATACAAAACAAAAGCATATGCTTAGAATATTCTAAAGCATATAAAGCATATTCTAAGCATATTCTAAGCATATTCAAAAGCATATTCTAGAATGTGCTAATTATTCTAACAGTGGATATGGTTGGTGTTGAGGTGATGGTGCTTTGGTGGATGTGTGGTGTAGTGGGGCAGGGGTTGGTAGTGACGATGCAGGTGATTTTTAAGCTAGTCCGTGGGAAGTATCACTAATTGACACTCATGCGGCACCAGCGATCTGTACTCAAATCTCAATGGAATGCACTATTGATTACTTCGACGCTGGTGTTCTATTGGCTGCTTTATGAAGTGACTCATTTGGTTATAGTCAGAGATGTAGAATGAATGACTGAGTCTAGAAGTTGAAGGACATGGATTGGGTTGAAACCTGTTTTGTTTAATTGTTATGTATATGTTATGTATAACAGAAATCACTATTTTCTCTTTAATAATACTAGTGGTTGAGAGGCGGTGGTGGTCCGTGGTGGTGGTTGTTTGATAATGTGTGTTGTGTTTATGGTTGTCAATAAGTTGTGGTGGTGATGGTGAGATAATGATTATGTTGGTTTGGGCCACACGTTCAAGTCACGAGTCATATATTCAAATCACAGGTCACATGTGATATATTCAAATCACATGACACACTCATATAGATTGTATGTCACATTATAGATCACATGTCACAATTCATTCAATCATAGTATGTCATAAGTAACACTCTATATTTCAAGTCACGTGTCACGAGTAACAAATTTAATTTCAAATGTCACAATTCATATATTGCAAGTCGTAGGTCAAAAGCAGTAGTCTACATGTCACTGATCAATTTCTATAGGCCAATGATCAAGGAGAACTATGTAAGTTACAAATTTTAATTTAATTGATCTTCATAGTTTTTAAATATTTATATATACACACTGATCAATTTTATATGTGTGTATTCAAGAAGTTCTCATTATTATTTGTGGTGGTAGTGGTGGTGGCGGTGACGGCTGCAGGGGTACGTCGGAGATGGTGGCGATGGTGAGGTGGAGGAGGTGGTGGTGGTGATGGCGATGGCGGTGGCGACGACGAGAAGGCACAGACTGTTTACATAAGATCTGAATTGAATTGCATGGGGTGTGGTGTGGTGTGTTGGGTTGGGTTGGGGTGGCGTCAGATAATATATTAATTAATTAATATATTTTTGAATTGTATGTGTGGGATGGGCAAAATTTTATAATAATATATTAAGAAAAAAATACATATATAAGGTGTTTACAATACACAATTTCAATTTTAAGATATAACTTAAAAATTTTCAAAAATTAGGCTGTAGTTATAATTATTTAATTTAATTAAATAATTAAAGATATTTTATTAATTATATAAATTCAGGTTACAAATTGCAAATTGCTTAAGTCACAAATAATTTTAGGATCACAAATTATCAAAATAATAGGTCACAATAACAATTTTTTCAAGTCACAAATTTTAAATTAATCGATCCCCAGTTATTTCTAGGTCACAACTTATCAAATTATTAAGTCACCAATCTTTTAAGTCACAATTATCATATTATTAGGTCTCAATTCAATTATTAATTATTAGGTCACAATTCACTTATTAATTATTAGGTCACAAAACATTTGAAAACTTACCAACATCACAGTCTCACTACCACTAGTCCCCAACCGCCGCCTCCACCATCATTTATTTTCACTTCAATAAATTACCAAAAACAACATGTGACCTGTAATCTATGCTCACAACCCCTGAATATCGTCGTCACTACCTATGCCTCCACCACCTCCACCTCAACCTCAAAATAAAATAAAATAATATATATATATATATATATATATATATATATATATATATATATATATATATATATATATATATTGCAGTTAGCATCTATCGACCACCACACTGTAACACACAAAGCATCACCACCATCATCATCACCGCACACCAATGCACCACCGCATCCACATCACCAACCATCGCAACACCACAGCCTCACCCACCATCGTAACACCACAGCAAAACCCCACCAACACCACCTCCTGTGACCCAAACTACTAAGCCCTTGTTTGAGCCCCATTATTTCAATTTATAATTTGGATTTTGAAAATCTAATGGTTAAAATGTGGTTTGAAAAGTAAAAAATTGTGGGCTTGACTTGTCTAGATGGTTGAGATTGATTACTGTAGAAAAAAGTTGTATTTTTAATGAGAAATAATGAGGCTCAAACAAGGGCTAAATCTGAGCTGAAAGATCCCCGTCTCCAGATATGAGAATGTCCGCCAACCATCCTTGGTGAAGCCAAGGTCGAAACCGTGCAGCAACAACTGTTATTCCAGCGACGTCGAATCGAAACCATGTGCAGCAACAACTGTTGTTCCTGGAGACGTCGAAATCTAAACCTTCTGCGCGCAATGAGTGAGTTAGCCGGAGAGAACGTTAGAGAGAAGGTGGAGGTGAGGTGACTGAGTGAGTGAGGGAGTTCGTAGAGAGATAGGGTGTGGGTGCGGGAAGAGAAAATGAGGATAGAGAGAGAACGTGCGTGTTAAATGAGGAGAACTAGAGTTTGATATGTATATGAAGGTAGATAAAAATATGATGATTTTATTTTAATTTTATTGTTATTAATATTAAAATTAAAATATTTAATTAATTATATTATTTAACACCTAATATATAAATCTGTAAACTATCTTCTTTTGTTTTGAAGTGTGGTAAAGTAACAACATATTCTGTTGTTTTACTTCATTGGGCCGCGATTAAAAAAAGAAAAGATTAATTGCGCTAAATAATAACTTTTCTTACGAATATTATTATTTACTTAAAAATGAAAAATGCTTACACTCGTGAAAAGTATCATAAAAAAAATATAAAAATATCACAAGTATCATAAAAGTAGGAAAGGTATCGCCAAAATTTGAAAAATCTCATAAAAATTTGAGAAGTATCAAATTGTGATAAATGACATAAATAGATGTAAATCACAAAAAATTTAAAAGTACCGTAAAATTGAAAAGTATCATATTGTGATACTTTTTAAAGGAAGCAAATTTCAGTTTTTATATCTAAAGTTGGATAGTTTTGTAAATGTCTACAAAAAAGAAAAAGAAAAAAGGCTCGTTCTCCCTCATTTTTCTAAAAAAATAAATAAAATCATATTCATAATTTTTATTTTTTATTTAAAAAAAGGCTCAATTGACTTCATCTTCCCTAAATTCTTATGATTTCTACTCGGCAAACAGATCAATTGTTCTACATCAGATGTTGCTCTTCGATAAAAAAACTGAAAATCTTGTGAAGACGAGATCTTTCGGACGTCGAAAAAATGTTGTGGGGCAAAAGTTGAAAATACACTATAAATTGACTGAGAAAGACTGGAAAAGTGGACAATATTGGAAGCGGTCACCCTTACCCCCCTAGCTCTGCCTCTGAGCTAGATAATAATAACATAAAAACCATTCAAAGAAGCTTTACACAGCAAATTTTTTTTACTATTATATTTGAAATTTGTATCAACATTGAAAAATTACTTCATTTAAATAAATTAGCAAAATCGGGTAAGCGAGATTGAGCTCCTAATTGAAATGGAGCTGGGAAAATCAAAGATAGATTTAAACGGAAAGACGAATCACATGGGTAGTTGATATCCAAAACTAGAAGAATCTTCTTTCTCCTGCACAAATTTGTATTTCTTGCAATCTCCTCTTCCTCGACGAGAACTTAGGGCTTAGGATTTGATGGAAATGTCTCATGTGGCTAAAGAATTGGGTTATAATAAATGAACCATTGTATTGGCGCACTTCTTTGGAAAATAAAAATCGTGTTTTTTCACCTATGGTGGTCCCCACCGTTGCATTCTTCTATTTCGTCCTTTTGCAAGTTTAAATCCCATTATCACTCAATTTTGAAATTAACGGGAACTGATCTAGTGCCCATGGGCATTAGTTATAAGGGCGGGCCTCACTGTCCACCCACTATAGCAGGGTGGGGTGTGGATTTCATAAGAAATCCACACTGAGTTTTAGATCAAAATCCATTACACTTATGCCCTTTTGTTGTCTTTATTTGTAAATTCAAAAAAATTGCTTCTCATGATATTATTGTCAATTATTCACAAAAGGCTGTTAGATGCTACAAAAGTGACTAGTTTTGTTTTAGTATGTGTTCGGCAAATCTTAATTATAATCAACATAATTTTCAATACTACTTTTTAATCATATGTCTTTTCTTTCTCCAATTTTTAACCACACATCTTATCTAGAAAATATAAATAACACCAATCATTACCTGTTATAACAATTACTGAATATATTTAATATTTTTAACTGTCAGTTGAATGTTTTGACTATCAAAATCTGATAAAATTTTTGGAAGTAGCTCTTCCGAACAAGTGCAAATAAATGGTTCGGAAACAAAATGATTTGGCTATCAGTATGGGCCTTTGAGAAGTTAATTGATAAATTGTTTATGGATAAATTTAGGGAAACGTACTTAACAACTACACTATAAGAATGGTTAATTGCACCCTGCACTTCATTTTTTGGCCCAATTGACAAATTACTATCCAAAGGAAAAAAACTGAAAATTACGTTGTCTTCTTCTCCAAAGCGAAATCATCGTTGCTGCATCACCTTCATCCGCCCGACTAACCGCACAACCACAAGCCACCACCTGCACCGAACCACCACCACCACTTCATCAAATAAACCCGCTGTACCACCATAGGAGAAGGGGGCGAAAACTGCGATTGTGAAGGCAAGGGAAGATGACCAGGAATCAGGCTTTCCTCACGTAATCTTCTGTAACTTCTACTACTGCCCGATTTTAAGCCTTCTCGTCTTTGAACGATTGGCGCCTGTAGTGCAAGTGGTGTGGTGGTGGTGGTTGTGGTAGTGAGTTGTGGTGGTGATGCTTGTGTACGGTGCGATGGTTGCCGGTTGTGGCAGAGAGGGGTTGTGGTGATGTGCTGGTGGAGTTGATGATGATGATGGTGGTGGTGGTTGGTGTTGGGGTGGCAGCGTCGGTGAGGTGGGCAGTAGGCCTGGTAGTGTCGTCGGTGGAGTCCTTCACCACCATATTAGAGACAAAGTATCATAATCAAAGTTTCAAGTTTCAAGTTGTGATACTACAATTTCGTCCAAAGTATCATAAAAAATTAATAAAGTTTCATATTTTGATACTAAAAATTTGAAGTTATGTTGTGATACTTTACAAGTATCTTATGATACTTTAAGTATGGTGTTGTGAAACTTGTAAAGTATCATAAGATACTTGCAAAGTATCATGTTGTGATACCTGTAAAGTATCATAGGATACTTTCAAAGTATCATGTTGTGATACTTGTGAAAACAGTATATTTCCAAAAAAAAATGAAGTATTTTTCAGTTTTTTTAAAAATGAAGTAAATTTCAATTATGATACAAAAATATGGGTATTTTTGCAAATGTCCCCTATAAGAATTGCCTTAAGCCCGTGTTTGAATTTTTTTTTTTTTTTTTTTTATATAAAGAGTTTATTTGAAATGAATAGTGATTTTTAGAAGAATGTGTGATTAAAAAGTAGGAAATTTTTTGAGTTTACGTGTAATATTATTTTATTGATAAATGAGTGGTTGAATAAAGAGAGGGAAAAGTATGATTTGTTTGTAATGAGAATCAAATATGGCTGAATAACTAACAAACTTATGAAATAATTTTAAAAATCAAGTATTAAATATAAAAGTAATATCATATTATATAATAAATTAATATATTGTAAACCCAACACACACACACCCATCACAGTAAAATCATATTGTGTGTTCAAACTTTTTTTTCTTTCCATATTTTGTAATGATATTTACAGTAAAATCATTTTATATTGTTATTTCATGCAACGCACAAGTTTTTTATACTTTTATATTATAATTATAATAGAATATAACCGTCATAGGATCATACACAGTTTCCCATCAAAAACACTTTCTATATTCCAAATCTTTGTAAAAATGTTTATATATATTTCATATTTAGTAAGAGACGTAGTAAGTATATTTTATATGAATGTGTTTCATTGGAAAAATTGGACTAAAATATTTTATTATAAATAAAAGTACACATTACATGAATCATTACATCAATGATCACATTACGAGAATCATTAAAAATAAGTTCATTCCATGAAAAAAGTCAGATAAATTTAAAGTTAAAAGTCGTTTAAATCATTTCATTTATTTTGATTATTTGAATTCAATTCAATTTAAATATAATTTTTATCTTGAATCAATTACCTCAATTAACATGAAAGAATTAACTTCTCATCTCCTAAAATATATAAAAGAAAAAAAATCGTGAACTCATTTCAATAATTTATAGAATAAAAAGTTATATATAAATAACCAATAAGATTAGATAATTTAAAATTTTGACATGATAGTCATCACAGGATGACAGGAATCTACACGTCCCGCAAATCTGAGTTTTTGTAAAAATAATAATAATAAAATATATATATATATATATATATATATTATATTTATTCCAATAAGAGTTGAAATAAATATATTTTATATAAATGGATTATGTTATAAATGAAAAAATTAGATTAATATATTTTAAAAAACAATAAATAAAATTATCGAAATTTTACTTCCTAATATGTCAATTAAATGGGTACGTTCTTGATATGTATATTACAAGGATTACTAATTAGTTGATGTCAACTTTTTGTTACATGATTAGTAAGTTTCCAACTAGCCATGATTAGTTTGTTTATGTGTTTTATTCTTTCCTTTTGAATTTAATCCTAAGATGTTTTATCGTGCCCTCGAACCAACAAGCTTAAGAAGTTCGAGTAAATATAGCAACACATAGCTCTAGAATTGTTCCTGCTAATCAAATTGATCCAAAGACAGAGGATCATAACCAGGGTCCAAATGCATCCACAAGTTCAGGAATCTGGTATGTATAGAACAGCAACTAATCAGCAGTCAGTCCAAGATCCTTCCAGCTAGAAACAAACACAATATACCCGTTTCTCTCAAATTCATTATACCTCTCAATCGAAGTCTCCCACTTCGACTTCGACTTCGACTTCCAATTCTAATTATGCTTATGAATTTGCTGACCCTTCACGGGGCCAAATGTACTACACTCAGCCTCTTCGACCCCAGTTGGCTGCTCAGCATACCATACCATACCATTCCATGGCATTTGCCCCAACTGGGATGTTACCTGAAGTGTAAATAACGCCGTCCATGCTGCTTTCCATGGACTACAAAACACCGAGTTAAAACTCTGCACACTGCTGCCCCCAAATCAACATGCTTAAGAGTCCCCTAACCATTCCTAATAATCAAACTTCTAAATTAGCCACTTATGTTAACTAGTTTAACAGAATATATCAAACAGAAACTAATAAAATGGACTCATACTGCTAAAAATAAAAGGTTGGGGGGACCTATGGTCCCAAAAAATAAAGGTTTAAATGTTTTTTCAACTAAAATGAAACGTTGAGACCAAATCTACAATTAAGCCTTAAAATTTTGAATCTTCTATCTATACTAGTGTTGGATCGTGCGTTGCACGAGATTTGATTTTTAGTAGTTTTATTAGCGTCAAATATAAATTAATTCAAAACGTGAAATATAAGTTAATCACAACTCAATATCCGTTAGGGATGGCAAAAAAATCCCCGAACCCGATGAGGCCCCGACCCTAATGGGACGGAAAGAAATTACCCCGCGGGTCGATTGGGCGGGTTTGAGTTTGATATCAATTACACGAAACGTGTTTGGGGCGGGGCGGGTTTTGGTTGACCCGCCCCGCTAACTTAATTATATTTTTTAAAAAAAATTTAATGTAAAAAATGCAAATAACACACTTTCAAGATACAATTTTTTGATTATGATAACATCTTTGATTCTGTGATGAATTGGATACTTGATTGTTTTGACTTTTACTTTTTTTTAGTGGAAAAAAATTTTTTTTAGTGGAAAAAAAGTTAGAAACTTGAAGAAAATTATGTTTAAAATATATATATATATATATATATATATATATATATATATATATATATATATAATATATATATATATAGGCCGGGCGGGTCGGAGATGTCCCGTTTTGATATCCATCCCGACCTGCCCCGTCCCGTTTTAATTTAACAAGTAATGGGGCAGGTATGATTTTGATAATATACTCATAGGGCGGGACGCGAGGTACCCGCTCCAAATCTGTTTGCAAAAATATTTCTATCTCCTGACTAAGCAAAATCATATGGGAATAATAAAAAAAAATTCTGTCTTTTTTTTGTTTGTTTTTCTTTTCCCGTTTGCTAAAATATTTTTATCTCGCGACTAAGCAAAATCATACGAATATAATAAAAAAAAAATTTGTTTTTTAACTGTTGCCAAACCAGAAAAAAAAGGAAAATAAATTCCTTTTTTTATTTTACTTTTGTCAAACCAGATAATTGACTTTAATGTGTGAAAGCAACCAACAAAAAATGAATAGTAATCTTTGAAGATGCTATTCTAATAAATCTATCTATATCTATATCTTACTTAATATTAAAGGAGGAGAATTTCCGTCAATTTGACACAACTTTTTGTGATTTTTTTTATACAATATTATATATTTCATTTATTTTCACACTCAACTTTTATTGCTTTCACACTCCAAAGACCAAAACTCAACTTTTACTGTGTTCACACTGTTACTTTCACTTAAATATTTTTATGGAGATTTTTTTTTACATGTTTATATTTGATTATTTGTGTTTAAACCTCTCTTTTCATAATTTTTTTTTATCTTTTAATGTTTTGAATTTTTCAAATAAGTATTTGTGTGCAGTCATACAAATTCAATGCAAAATTTTCAGTTCAAAATTATATCGAAGTTGTATCGCGCATCTAATACTAAATAAATCTTATTGTATAAAATTTTTATAAATAATCTTATTTTTTTAGTTATTTAGTACATCTAAAAATTTGAGCTCCTTTCTATTGCGTTCTATTAACTTAATTAGTATTTTTATAGAAAGTTACATTTAATACGTAAATAATTTTTTTCAATAATTGTGATATTTTATTGGTATCAATCTTATGGATGAATAATTTCGGTCTGTCATATAAATCTAATATCGACTCCTCCTGCCAATTTGACACAGCTTTTTGTGATTTTTTTATACAATATTATATATTATATATTTCATTTATTTTCACATTCAACTTTTATTGCTTTCACACTCCAAATACCAAAATCAACTTTTATTGTGTTCACACTGCTACTTCCACTTAAATATTTTTATGGAGATTTTTTTTTTTACTTATTTATATTTGATTATTTGTGTTTAAACTCTATTTTCATAAAAAAATTTTATCTTTTAATGTTTTGAATTTTGCAAATAATTATTTGTGTGCAGTCATACAAATTCAATGCAAAATTTTCAGTTCAAAATTATAAAGAAATTGTATCACGCATCTAATATTAAATAAATCTTATTGTATAAAACTTTTTATAAATAATCTTATTTTTTTAGTTATTTAGTACATCTAAAAATTTGAGCTCATTTGTATTGCATTCTATTAACTTAATTAGTATTTTTATAGAAAGTTACATTTAATACTTAAATAATTTTTTTCAATAATTGTGATATTTTATTGGTATCAATCTTATGGATGAATAATTTCGTTTTGTAATACAAATCTAATATCGAATTTTCATTTATATTTATATAGAATATTTAATCAATTTGTATTAAATTTTGTTTTAAATAATCATACTTTTAATTCAATATTTATGATTCTTAAATTTTTACAACAATAAGTAAATTGTTGTAAAAATTACATTGTATAAAAATTGCAAAAATTTATAATACAATGAATTTGATGCATCTTTGTCAATCACAATTTTAGTTTTTTTCTTTTTTTTATGATTATCTAATTCGTTTCTTATACGTGTTGTTTTTCATTGTCAATGGTCAAAACAATAAATATTATCTTTTATAGCATGCATATTATTAACTTTTTCATATATTGTTTGATTGTTCAAAGTACATGGACATTGGAGATCCCGCATTTAAATATTTATTTTGCAAAACAAATTTTTGGTGCGAGGAGAGAGTGAATAAGCATTATAAAACATGTCGTAATTCGAAGTTCTTATTTTGTTGTGGGGTGAACACGATTTTTAATAATATTTCAAACCAAACCATTTAAAACAATTTGAATTTTTTTCAAGCCAAACTAAACCATTTCATTTTTTAAACAAAATGAAATCAAACTATTTTTTGCGATTTGGTGCGGTTTGAAACCACGGATTGCCAATGAATAAATTAGTGTATTTCAAAGCGAGCTCAAAGACACATATTCATCTAAAATTTTGAGCTGAAACTAGCTCAGAAATAGTATTAAGTTTCTAATTGAGTGCTTTGTTGTGAATGAATCCATGTTGACAAACAAACTAATTATATAGAAGTAAACTATCGTTAACTCTTATATTAAAAATTTTATTTTAAGAAAATATCTTGGATGATGATAATGAATTGAAGGAGGAAAAATTATTTCCAAATGATTGTGGATTTGAACAAATTAATCTTTGTCTCCTCAATTTTGATTTGTTGACAATAAAAAGTATATTGTTTTTTTTTTTTTAATTGAACAGTTGTCTTTATTTTTATTTTTTAGAATTTGTCGGGTTGGCTGTTTGAAATCTTGATTTTGACAATTGAAACATAAACCAAATTGTTTAAGGTGGTTTGGAATTTTTAAAACCAAACCATTTGTTGCAGTTTAATTCGATTTTGCGATTTATTTGTTCACCCCTACTTTGTTGTATACAAGAGAAAGGGAATATTTCTCTTATAGAAGATCATCCTCTAATTTCGAAAGATTTGTTATATGACACGGAGACAGGATTAAAAATTCCATTGAGAACATTCGGACATATAATATGATGTTTTCATTCACTTCTATGGGGGAATAGATAATGAGCTAAATGATGGTAGATGGCCTCACCTCTTCAGATTACACGATCAAAATTGCCATAATATTGAGAGTCTATTGCCTGATGACGGTTCAGCTCTGCAATTTGCTCGCTTTACATTGTTGACAATGTGAATGAAGTTGAAAGCAGAAAAATGGTCGTGAGGTATGTATTATGTATTTATTGCTTTTATATTTATATTGTTTACGGATAATTTTGTTGTGATATTCTAAAATTTAATTTATGTCTTTTAATGTCCCCGGGTATGAGTGAATCATGCGATTCTATGTTGCATGATTTAATAGTTTCTGATTCGAATGATATGCTAGACAAATACAACAAATTGTTAAGGCAATTTAGGTCGGTTTGAGAAAAGATGATTGATGAAACACTTCAAATTTAAGACTTATACTTATTGGTTGGTGGGCGACCAATGATGGCCAATATGATTTTTCTATTGTCGATGAAATTTCCGAATTGATTGTCGGTGGATTTTGACACACTACCTGGACACATGGATATCACTATTGCGTCACGTGGTGGACCTTTGCAACAGATAAGTGAGGACACAAGTTTTTCTGAGAAATATTGATCATACACGGGGATTGAGTAATGGAACAAGGTTGATAATTAAAAAACTTGGCGACCATGTTCTAGAAGGTCAATTTTTTTCTGGCATCAATGCAAGACACAAGTTCTTTATTCCAATGTTATCGTTGAACCCTTCTGATTCTAGGATACTTATGAGATTTGAAAGAAGACAATTTCTATTGATGGTGTCATATGCCGTGACTATCAATAAGAGTCAGAGACAATCCATTCTTGCATGTGGAACTTCTTCTTAAACCGTTGGTGCTTACATATGGATAACTTTATGTTGCGATTTCTAGGGTGACAAATCGTTCCAGATTAAAGATATTGATTTATGATAAGAAAGGAACAACAAAATCAACAAACAAAGTTGTGTACAAATAAATATTCCAGAATTTGTAGTCATATGAAATCAATAAATGATGATATTATCTCTTATTTGCGAAATTTATTTATTTTATGAAAATGATTTATCTAATTTCATATTGAATTATCTTTATCTAAACGTTTCTTCCCGTGCATCGCACGGGTGATTAACTAGTTTATCTATATAAAAATAAAGTAGCCGTCACAAAAAATATACACACACTTTCTCGCCTAAAATTACTTGCTAAATTTGGAAAGTTCTTGAAAAAAAAAAGAATTAAAAAAAGAAAAGAAAGACTCATTAAAATGCAATGGGAATTAGAATCATTTCAAAATGTAATGATTGAACAATTCAAATTCCAAAGTGTAATAATTACAAATTTGAATTAAACTTTTGTGGTAGTTATTTTATTTTTATTTTTTTTAAAACAAAGAATATAATGTTTTAGATGTAAAAATTAGCGGTTGAAAAATTGAGAGAAAAATGTGTGATTAAAAAATAGTTTTAAAATGTATTGTTTAAAAACATTTTGTCAAATAGAGATGCTTCATTCCAATTTTAAAAAAAGGATAATTTGAAATTATTTTTTTTTCTTGAAAGAAAAATGTATTTTTAATTGTGAAACAGAGATGCTTCTTTTTTTTTTTTTTTTTTTTTAAAGGTGAAAAATTTACATCAAAAGTATTATAAATCTAATTTAAAAAATAAATAGATAATTTTTGATTGTTATAAAAAAGTATTCAAAATCCGTAATTTAGAAATATATTAAATTATTTCCAGAAATATATAAAGTTATATTATAAAATGTGTTGAAAAATATTTAAATAACCCGAAAATATTTTAGTTTAAAGAACAAAAAATGTTTTAGCTTAAATAATTTAAGAACATTCCTTATATTGCGTATTTTTTATAAGTTTTCAATTAGATTATATAGGAAAAAAACTAAATGACTAATCCAAAAATTTTCTTCGGAATCAAATAATCCATACTTGATTGAATATAATTTTCTTTCAGATCGGATAGTTTCATACTTGATTGAATATTTTATATATATTTTTTGAAATACAGTGTTCATTTATATTATTCTTAATTTTTTTGTGCAATGACAATGTTTTAATTTGAAAAATACTATTAAAAATTCTATAAAATTATATCTAAGCAATACATTAAAAGATAAATTTCATCAAAAATTAAAATATATTTTGTTAGGAATCAAATTAACAATTTTTTTTTTTTTTTGCATTGTTATTAAAAATTTGCTTTGATTGCGTCATATGCAATGATAATTAACGAGAAGTTTAGTAAAAGATAACAAGTGAGAATAAACAATAAACACTTTGTCCGTAAAAAGTCACAAAGTTCAAATGTAAAAGTTTATTATATATATTTTTTAGTTTTTCTTAATACTCAGTATTCAAAAAACTTAAAATGGTTTGATCCGAAAAATGCAACATATCAACATATCAACATTTACTCATTTGGATATAAAATTAAATATTAGATATAATATATATGATTTTTAATTTTATTTATTATATTATATTATATTTCAAAATAAAATAATTTAACATATAAAAAAATAAGTTAAAAATAATTTATTTAGAAGAAAAAATCCAAATAAACAAACAAATAATAAATAAGAATAATTTTTAAAAGAAAAAAAGAAAAATCACATAAAGATCAGGATTTCCTAAATTTCAATTAGTTTTGTAGATGTTGCATTTCATAATTTGATTAATTTTGTCTTTTTAAAAGTTTTAAATTAGATAATATTTTGTATTAAAATATTATTATATTACGTTTTTATTTGATAAGATTGTAATTAACATATTTTTATAAATTTTGATCGAAATCATTATTACAAACATATTCTCTGCATCGCACGGGCGAAAATACTAGTGGTAGTGAAAACAAAGTAACCGTCACAAAAAAAACACACACTTTCCTGCCCAAAATTACTTTCTAAATTTGAAAAGTTTTTGCCCCAAGAAAAAGAGAATTTTTTTAAAAAAATCATTAAAGTGCAATGGAAATTGGAACTATTTTAAAATGTAATAATCCAAAGGGTTAATAGTACAAAACGTCCCTACATTTGACATGTATTGTGCAAAACGTCCCAACGTTTTGATTTTTGACGCTAAACGTCCCAACCTTTACATTTTCTTGTGGGAGACATCATTTCCGTCAAATTTAACTTCATTTCACCGTTAATTTAGAATTGAACAGTAAATATTTAACACATGTAAGGGCATTTTCGTCAAAATCAAAAGCAGCACATTCATATTTGGGTAATTGGCACAAAACGTCCCTACGTTTGACACTTATTGTGGAAAAACGTCCCTACGTTTATTTTTTTGACGAATAACGTCCCTACGTTTATTTTTTTGCGAATAACGTCCCTACCTTTGAATTTTCTTGTTGATTAGTCCTCAAATTTTACTTTAATTTCAATTTAGTCATTCTGTATTTGATTTAAAGGTAATTGTCTTCAAACGTGTATAACTTTTGATCTACAACTCCGAATTGCACTCCGTTTTTTGCGTTGAACTCCAAATTCAACCATCTTTCTTATGATGTATCATGTGCTCATTTATTAAACATTTAATTTTGAATTTTGTATAGTAAATACTTATTTTGTTAGGGCATCATTGATAGACGTAAATTGATTTCTGTAAATTTTATTGAAACAGTGAAATTTTAATTTTAGTGTATGTTCGGTGGCTAGCGGAATTTATAAATTGGATTTATTTGACTTTTTTATTTTTTTAAGATAAAATATTTGATTAAAAATTTGTATGTTTAGCCCATACTTGAGCCATATTATAATATCTAATCACTGGTTGAACAACACACATTCTCTCTCTTCAAGTCACTTTTTAAAAATTGGAGAAAGAAATTGTGTGTTGTTCAAAAGTTACTAGAGATTATAATATGGCTCAAACAGGGGCTAAACATACAAATTTTTAATCAAATATTTTATCTTAAAAAAATAAAAAAGTCAAATAAATCCAATTTATAAATTCCGCTAGCCGCCGAACACACACTAAAATTAAAATTTCACTATTTCAATAAAATTTACTGTTCACTGATATCTCGCGAGATATCCCCGCAAGTGCACGGATCGTGAGAAGTAATAAAGTGGACCTAGGAGTCCGGATTATCGTCCCACGAGGACTGCTATTAATTATCGAAATATTTTAGTTCTACACTTTATTTGAACGAACAAATGAATTTGACGTTTTAAATTAAAACTAAGAAGATGAATTAAATAATTAAATTGTGAAATTGTTTTGTTTTAAAAGATGATTGTAAAGTGATTGAGATTCACGATTTCACCTAACCAATTAAATTATTTTCAATTCCAGATTTTATTTTCTAAATATGTGATCGATCGAATTCACTGTTTCAGATTGAGATTCCTCTCTCGAGTTTAAATCAATCCTACCTAAATAAGTCAACCTTGTATCTCTACAGAGGGTCCGAATATTCCTTATCTAGATGCATTACACACAAGAATTCACACACGACCGCAATAATTACAAGAGTATATCTCTATCTCTCGTTCAATTACTGGATTTATTACCTAGATCTATGTTATCAACTCACCTCTCGGATTATGGAAATAACACATAAAATCATTATTAAGTGGCCAGTTCATTTACGCATTAAACGCAATAATAAATCAATACATGCATCAAAGAGTTTAAACAAGGAATATGGAATTAAAATAATATGACTAGGCTACATCGTTCATCCAACCGTTAAAATTAGTTACAGATCATGATTGTAGAACAAAAACAATAAAATATAACGTTCATTGAAAATAACAAAGAAGAATGGAAAGATTGCACCAATTATCAATTCTTCAAGTATCTTCAATTTACGCCCCTCTATGATGCTTGAATCTCCAAGAATTTTAATTAAAATCTCTGTTGTGGCTCGTTCTATGGAGAGGCAAAGGTCTTATTTTCGTGCAAAGAAGTTGTATATATAGGTTTTAGGGAAAACCTAGGTAAAAAAGAGAGAATTATTTGAAAATCGCGAGAAAAAGTCCACATTTTGGCCCAGCCGGAAAGCCAAGCGATCGCGTTGTATAAAACCTCGCGATCACGTAGGCATGGGTAAAACTTTCTGTTGAAAAATTCGAGGCACCTTGCGATCACGTGGTAGAAATCCCACTATCACGAGGAAGGACATTGCAATGCAATTTTCCATCTTTTTCCGGCTGTGTAAGTTGGCCACTGACTTTTAATTGCACCTTCAATCCTCAACTTCCATTTGTTGCAATTTAGTCCCCAAACTTTATCTTCTTCTCGATTTGCCCATTTAAGCTCTCAATTCCTTCACTTGGGTCCTTCAACCTCTGATTTGTTCACTTGAGCATCATGAACCTTCCCGGTTGACGTTACAAACTCCTCACTTGTCCAATTTAGCTCCAATTAGCAATCCAATTATGCGTTTTTCCCATTGATTTCATCATTCTTCATCTTTTGGGATATTTTCTGAAAAGTAAATAATAAACACAAATTAAAAAGCAAATATTCCTAAAAGACAATAATTACACCTAATTTAGACATACAAATAAGTGTATAAAATACACTTATCATTTACAGAAATCAATGATGCCCTAACAAAATAAGTAGGGTTAATAGCACAATTTCTTTCTCCAATTTTTAAAAAGTGATTTGAAGAGAGAGAATGTGTGTTGTTCAAATAGTGATTAGAGATTATAATATGGCTCAAACAGGGGTTAAACATACAAATTTTTAATCAAATATTTTATCTTAAAAAAATAAAAAAGTCAAATAAATCCAATTTATAAATTCCGCTAGCCGCCGAACATACACTAAAATTAAAATTTCACTGTTTCAATAAAATTTACAGAAATCAATTTACGTCAATCAATGATGCCCTAACAAAATAAGTATCTACTATACAAAAGTAAAAATGAAATGTTTAATAAATGAGCACATGATACATTATAAGAAAGATGGTTGAATTTGGAGTTTAACGCAAAAAACACAGTGCAATTCGAAATTGTAGATCAAAAGTTATACACGTTTGAAGACAATTACCTTTAAATCAAATACGGAATGACTAAATTGAAAGAAAAGTAAAATTTGAGGACTAATCAATAAGAAAATTTAAAGGTAAGGACGTATTCGCAAAAAAATAGACGTAGGGACATTATTCGCAAAAAAAAAAAAAAAAAAAAAAACGTATGGACGTTTTTCCACAATAAGTGTCAAACGTAGGGACGTTTTGTGCCAATTACCCAAATATGAATGGACTGCTTTTGATTTTGACGAAAATGCCCTTGCATGTATTAAATATTTACTGTTCAATTCTAAATTAACGGTGAAATGAGGTTAAATTTGACGGAAATGATGTCTCCCACAAGAAAATGTAAATGTTGAGACGTTTAGCGTCAAAAATTAAAATGTTGGGACGTTTTGCACAATACATGTCAAAGGTAGGGACTTTTTGTGCTATTAACCCTAATCCAAACTCCAAAGTGTAATGAATGCAAATTTGAATTACAATTTTGAGCACAACATGCATTTGTTCCAAAAAAAAAAAAAAAGTTTTAGCACTATTAAATTAAATTAGATAAAAATAATCGTAGTTAATTTTTTCCTTTTTCTTTTTAAAAACAAAGAATGTGATGCATTGAGATAAAAATTAGTGGTTGTAAAGCTGAGAGAAAAATATATGTGATTAAAAACTAGTTTAAAAATGTGTTATTTAAAAATATTTTGGCAAACAGAGATGCTTCGTTCCAATTCCAAAAAAGGATAATTTGAATTTTTTTTTTTTGAAAAAAACAAATGTATTTTTAATTGTTAAACAGAGATGCTTTATTTATTTATTTTGTGAAAAAATGTGAAAAATTACATCAAAAATATCATAAGTCCAATTTAAAACATAAATAAATAATTATCAATTGTTATAAAAAATTATTCAAAATTCGTAATTTAGAAATTTTGTTAAATTTATATATAAAAAAATTATTAAAAAATATTCTACTTAATCATAGTGTAACTAATTTGGTAAAATAATATTAAATTTTTTCTAGAGATATATAAAATTATATCATAAAATGTGTTGAAAAACATTTAAATAACCGAAAATGTTTTAGTTTAAATAACGAAAAATGTTTTAGTTTAAAGAACTTAAGAACATTTCTTATATTGTGTATTTTTTTATAAGTTTTCCGATATAAAAAAAAATGATTAGGATTAGGGTTGGTTCAACTTCATTAGCTTCATCAAATTTATTTTTTATAAGTTTAGAGTTTAGGGTTTATTTCAAACAACACAAAATTTTCTAAAAAAAGTTATTTTAGAATAAAATAACATTTATTCATTTGAAGATAAAATTAAATATAAAAAATATAATAATAATATTCTTTAATTTCAAAATTATCAATTCATAACAAATATAGATTTATGGTTGTTAATTTTATTTATTATATTATATTTCAAAATAAAATAATTTAATATATGAAAAATATGATAAAAATAATTTATTTAGAAGAAGAAAGTTCAACAAACAAAAAAATAATAAATAAAAATAATTTTTTTAAAAATAGAAAAATAATATATTAGTTTTATACATGTTGTATTTTCTATTTTGATTAGTTTTGTTTTTTTTAAAGTTTTAAATTTCATAATATTTTTTATTAAAATGTTATTTTATTATATTTTTATTTGATATAATTATATAATTAATATATTTTTATAAATTTGGATTGAAATTACTGTTAGAAACATATTCCGTGCATCTCCACGGGTGAAAATAGAGTCAAGAGTTGCAGTCGCACAGTGAGTCATAACCTTCCATCATCCCTCTCTAAAAACCTCCCGAAAAACCCGAATTGCTCAAATCCAAATTGATTTTAATTCAACCTCCATTCACCGATCCTTTAAATTCTTCATTAATTAAAGAAGAAATCCCAATCCGAAGCACAAAAGAATTCTTATACATGCCCAGAGAAATTTGATTCAATTAAATTGATAGAGTAACTAATGTCAGGTAAGGGAAGCTTCACGGTGTCGCGGAACCATGGGGGAGACAGATGTTACAACCCGCCGGAAGTGTGGAAGCGACAGCAGATGCTGTTACAGCAACAACAGTTGATGCACCAGCAAAAGCAGCAGGAGTTGCAGAGGGCGGCGGTGAAGACGGAGGCTTTGGCCCGTGCGGATTCGGGGAACCGAAGTGAGTCCGATGATTCGAATGCAGCATTGTCGAAACGTGATTCTGTCTGCTCGGTTTCACCTCCTCTACAGCCGCCGCCTATTGGTGTTACTAACTTGGATCGTTTGATGGAATCTGTTACTCCCTTCATTCCTGCACATAGTGGCTCTGAGGTAAACCCTAAACCTCTGTTTTTTGTTTACAGGAATTGAACGGGAAAAACAGTGTCTCTTTACTATTTATATATTTGGATTATTATCTAACCAAAAATTCCGTTCACTACGAAGTCTAGTTCAGGCTTCGAAGGCTTCACTTTACTAATAACTGATTTGAACTTATTTTCTCATGTTAGGATCTCTGGATTGCATGTTGAAAATGAATGTCTCTTTCACATTGGAAACCCAATTAAAAGTGTCTGAAAGGGGAAAGGCGAAGAGATTTCATTCTATTAGATGTCTTGTTTTGGATGAATTATGAAAAAATGCATCTCTGAATGGTCCTTTTTTTGGTCATTTTTCAAATAATTTACAAGAAACAGAGGTTTCAATGACTGTTAGTTCAGCTGTTTTGAAAAATTTATGAAAGTTATAATTCTGAAGGCCGTTAATTTGCAGCTTTTTCAAGGGTTTGATTAAGTTAGGAATAGCATCAATTGGAAGTAGGTTAGAAAAATCTACCAAAGTAGTTTTATAAAGCTAGTTAAATAGAGAGCCATTTTCAAAAGATTTACAATAGTTTTACCTAAAGGTTGTTAAATCCCAGCAATTTTGGAAGATATAAAAGATAAAGTTTTCTGAAGGTCATTAATTTGCATCATCGTGTATTGTTGACAGTCAAATGCGAAGGGATGGAGAATGCGGAAAGCAATGTCGCATCCCTTTTATTGTTTGGAGGATCTGTGGGAATCTCTTAAAGAGTGGAGTGCGTATGGGGCAGGAGTTCCTTTGTTACTGAATGAGAAAGACCGAATCATACAATATTATGTTCCATACTTGTCAGGAATACAGTTGTACATAGACTCTAACGAGCCTCCTTCACGACTTAGGTAAGCATTAATTACAAGTACTCTTTGATCGTTGTTTTATTTGATCTTCGGTTGAATTTAGTTACTATTCATTTGCATTTGGTAAGTAAATACAATTCTTCAATTCTTAGTTTTTGGTAGTTACAAATTCATCACTCATCAGTGTCACACTCCTTTTGATCATTGTTGTTGTGATCACCTACTCGTTGGACTTTCTCATTGTATTCTCAATCTAATGAGCAAATCTTGTCCTGATAGTTTTTGGATGTGTTATAATGAGTAATTATGCATTCATAATTTGTTTCGTACCAGTACCTATATCAGTTTCACTAGTGCTACATTCCTTTGACCATTGTTGTTGTGACTTGTGATCTCCTTCTGGTTGGATTCTCCCATAATACTCTCCAATTAATATGAAAATTACTACTGATAGATTTTGAAATGTTAATCTTCCTTGGAGATTTTCCTATAATATCTCATAATTGATTCAACTTCGTTCTATACTCCTCAGCCATGTGCTCGATAGTTCGGTCTTATTTCACTCATTATTTACCTAGGACTATAATACATACATCAAATGCAAAATGCTGGACATCTTTCTCGAATTAAGACGTCTCTAAATAAATTAATAGCTTTTAATTTATGGCTCACATTTCCCATAGCTTCTTTGAATTTCTTGTGGCCAAGATTTTGAGCTTTTGAAAAGATGCTATGTCATTACTTTAAACCAAAATCTAAGGAAAAAAAATTCCTCTAGGATCATTGCAGTTTCTTAAAATTATATTTCCCAGCTATAGAGTCAGTTACCATTACCACTACCAATATTTGCATTCGTAACAGCATTACATTTGTAATTGTTATAAACTTAAAATCTTGCGTGGGAAATTATTTTCAGGAAGTAAGAAGGCAAAAATATAAATCCTACCAACACCAATTCCAAATTGCCTCATTTTCGATTTTCCAAATAGCCAATTGGAAGCAGGGTTATATGCCAGCTCTGGTCTTTGTCATAATTTTTTGTGTAACATTTGAGTGTTACATATTTTTTTTTTTTTTGAAAAGTTACCTTTTCTAGTCTAACATTTACATAAAGTTCAAAAGTCTTATAGAAGATATAAATATGAAATGGATTATATTGTTATTCATACATGAGTCCGGAGATTAAATCTCATGTGCCAGAGTGGGACTGGAGTGTATGTGCCTATGTGGCAGTATCATGTGAAGACGTATAAATATGGAAATAGGTATCACTCCTGAAATGACCAGTGTGGGTGGTTGTTTACCCAGGTTACGGAGAAATAGTGCAATCAGAAAGTGAGTCCAGAAAGGTTATGCTTACCTGTGAGAATTTTTTGGATACATGCTTTATAACACATAGGATAAAATATGACAGGTTTTATGACAATACCACTGCTTTCCCAATGATAAATGAAATACAAATTACATGGTCTGAAGGTTTTGAACGTGCAACTTTTGAATTTTTTGATTTGCAACCATTAGATATGGATTAACTTGTGAATTTACTATTTTTGGGTCTCTAAAATCACATGTTCTCTAGACCAAAAAACATATATTTTCTCAGGGTTCCTATACCTGTGTTTCTGAGATTTTAACTCCCTATTCCATTTGTTCACTTTACGTCTACCAATAATTAGCAAAATGCTATGACAAACTGTGATGCCTAGTAGTAAAATAACTATTTCTTCCACCTAGATTTATTCGCAAAGCTTCTTGTTGCTTCATCTGCAAACAGTCTCTTAATCACTACTCCCGCTTGATTTTTCTTCTCCTTGTTTTGTTCTTCAAAATTCATACTCTACTGATGTGACATATAATCTGAAAAACATTTGACTTCTGAAGTCTAGCTAAAATATGCAGCAGATCATTCCTGCACCTCCTCTATATTTTTTAAGTACTTAATAGCTTTTGCTTATATTAGCATTAGTAGATGTCCAAAGTTGTTTTAATTGGGGCAACCTGTATGATTTCCTTGTACTTTTTTGAAAGTATATTACAATAATGTATTCGGCAAGGTCATTTCACGCGAGTAATGTATTTATGTAGAATAATGGGAAGAAATTAAGGATCTTATCTTTTCTATTATAATATATGGTTTGCTATTTTTTATTGGACCTATACGAGGAGAAGGTTACAAAGACTTAGAAAATGGGCTGCATTGGGATAAATGTCCTTTGCTGGGATTATATTATGGCATCATCATTCGAAAAAACTGACTTCTGCTTCTTCATATTTGGTATATATTACAATGTATTATATCTGTGATACTAGTTCCCCTTTCTGGCTAGAAATTTGCTTCTCCTTGCATTTGGTCTAAAGAGAAGTTACTCACTAGAGGAGGCATCATCGTTAAAGTTCAAAAAAATTTACTTGGCATTCTACAGAAGAAATTTTTGAAAGTTTGGATTTCATGTTCACGAGTATCCTGTATCCCTTAGCTTTAGTGGCAAACGTTTTTATACCAAGTGCTGCTTTATATCTATATATTCCATGATCATGAGTTTGCTGTATTAAGATAGTTAACTTGGAGCAGCATCTGCTATGCTCTAGTTTAACATGAGAATGCTTATCCAGTAGATTACCTTGTTCTTCATCATTGGATAGTTAATCAGATAAAATTAACTTGACGATCACACTACTTTGACCTCAACATTTGTGTTTAAGAAGCAAAGAATTGGAGAAGCTTCCTATAGAAAAATGAACTAGTTAGCTAGACTTCACAAAAAATATGTTTGTCGTTCTGGTGAACATGTGCTAACTATTTTCTTCAGGAGGCCTGGTGAGGAAAGTGATGCCGAGTCATCAATGGAAACAAGTAGCGCTGGTAACAGTGATTGTGAAGCTGATAGGCACTCCAAATCCATTGCGGATGGGTCGAGGAATCGGCAGAACGTCATTAATTTTAACTCCCAACATCTAAACAAACCCGTGATGAGAGATAAATCTGTCACCAGTTCATGCAGTGACGGAGCTGAGATATCTAATTCACCCGGACTACTCTTGTTTGAATATTTGGAACAAGAACAGCCATATAACCGTAGACCACTAACTGATAAGGTAGAACTCACTCTTTAGACTTTGAAATATCCAATCAGCATTTGTCCTTTTTTTTATGACCTAAAAAGTGGTTATTTGTGCAGATTTCTGTTCTTGCATCCCAATTTCCTGAACTGAAAAAGTACAGAAGCTGTGATCTACTTCCAGCAAGCTGGATATCCGTAGCTTGGTACGTTTTCTTGCATGCAAATATACAAAATTTTATATTCTTATTCGATGTTCTCAGCTCTTAAAATTTCTTTCTTATTTAATCTGTTGCAGGTATCCAATTTATAGAATACCCATAGGCCCAACACTGCATGATCTTGAAGCATCATTTTTGACCTTTCATTCCTTGTCAACGCACTCTAGAAGTATATCTCTCTCTCTCTGTGAATGTGTGGAATGTCTAATTTTCCTTAGTTGATACATCGTGACCTTCCAGGTAATATTTTGCCTCCATTACATGCTGCAAACACCATGCAAGTACGTGGAATTGTCGATATGCCTTCAAAGATTTCTTTACCAGTCTTCGGCCTTGCTTCATATAAGTTAAAAGGTTCGATTTTGAGTCCTTGTGCAGCTCATGAACAAGAGCAAGAGAACTCTCTTTTGCAAGCTGCAGACAATTGGCTTCGCAGTTTGCAGGTTATTCTCCCTGATTACCAATTTTTTCTTGCTCACTCTCAATGGAGATGATGGGACGTCTCTTTTTAATCTGCAGAAGTTGGTGCCTGTTGTGGCCTGTGGGACGATCATTTTGGAAATTGAACTTCTATAGAACTATCCCCTTCTTCCCAGCCGGCCAATAACCTGCTAAAAGATTGTGCCGTGTTGTTTAAGCTTTCTCGTGTCATGGGCATGTTTAAAATACATTCAATAGCATTTTTATTCGAGTAGTAGTACATATCATGTGGCTTTGGCTGGGTGCCGATTCACCATATATGATAAATTCGTCTGGTATGGGATTTGGGATGCTTGACACTCCATTTTGTTTAGAGACTTACAAGAGATATAATCAGCACCAAAATACGAATTGATCTCTTGTGACATGTTTGGTGTGTTGAATTGGACTGCATGAGAAGAAAGATAGGTTATAATCTTGTCTACTGTACTTTGCAGTTCATACCAAACATGCTCTTGGTCTTGGTTACGTTGTGGTGAAGGGGCAGTCAAGTTGTATGTGATATCAATATGTTACTGAAATCCAAAATCTTTCTGCTACAGTGATGAAAAATTGTAGATTTTGTACTATGTACTTTTAGAATGCACAATACAAACCAATAGCAATAGAATTTTCATGAATTGATGTTGTCAAACATATTTGTTTTTATTACCGTGTAGCATTGTTTAAACTTAAATGACTTAAAAATCAGGTCGTTATTAATTTATTATAAATTTTAAGTTAGAAATAATATTATAAATTTAGCCTCTGTATGGCAAAAACACAATTTTTTTTTTAAAAACAACATAATTCTTCAAATCATTTATTTAATCATATTTTTTTTCTCCATTTTTCAATCATACATTTTACCTTGAAAAGTGCAACAGTGGCGTTGCATCGATCGATGCAGCAATGCCACTCCATTTAGGGATGACAATGGGTAGGGTTTGGGAAATTCATACCCTACCTACTAGAAATTTATAACATTCATACTCTATTCATATACTCATTTAAGAGTAGCGGGTTGGGTTTGCTTTTATACCAATTTAAAATTCATTACGTATTTTAATATATTTTTTTGTGGCAATATATATATATATATATATATATATATATATATATATATATATATATGAAAAATGGTAGAACGCTTAATCAACAATGATATAAGTATCTAATTGTAAGTTTTCCATGAACTTCATATGTAATATACTAATTGACTATTAAATTTTTTTTTTAGTATGTTAAATACAATAATTTTTTAAAGGAAATTAATGGGTATATGGGTCAGGTTTGAGTTTTTCTATAATACTTATTCCCATGTCGAGTTTCTAAATTTACACCAATGCCCTACACACAAACCCATTAAGTTGGATAATCTTCGCCCATTTGTGTTGGTTACCCAACGGATTTCGGATTCGTGGATATTATTGTCATCCCTAACTCCGTCGATCTAACGGCTCAGCTGCACTCCCATTCCCAAGTTCACTGTCGTTGACAGCTTCATTAAGCGGTAACATTTGTGAGGTATACAGTTGTCGTTGCAATTAGCCTCAATCATATCTCTAAAGACCTGCGATTCGAGTGCCGCCGCCTCCTCTAAATCGAACATCTCTTGTTCCTTTTGTCGTTAGAATTTTAGAAATGCAGAAATTGGTTGTAGGTGAAGGGTGGTGGGATCTGTTTTGCTTGGGATGGGTTGTGTTGGAGGCGGTTACAGATTTCAGGGTGGTGGAGGTTGTGCAGGAGGCGGTGGTTGTCTGGTGTTGGTGGCGATTTTCATGAATCTTGGGTTGTGCATTTGTGTGTGTTTTGAGATGGTGTGTTTGTAGCAGCGGCGGCTGTGGTCATGGTCTTTGTGGTTGGAGGTGGTGGTGATCTTGAAATAAAAATGTGACCTACAATTTTTTTTCTTGTGATGTTAAAATAAGTCTCATTTGTGACATTGAAAAATGATGGTTCAAGGTTGTGACATTAAAAATGATGGTTGTGACTTGTTATCCTAAACTAGTATTACACTCGTGTAATGCACGATCATTTATTACTTAAATATATTGAGTTTATATGTTAACATATAAAACGAATATTTAATTAAAAAATGAGAATGAAGGAAGACAATTAATTACAAAAATGTACATTATACATATCTTAAATTTTTTTACGGTTCATATTTTTTTCATTACAGGAATTTCTTTAAATATTGTAATTTGAATTGATTTAAAACTTAAAATGGAAAAGAAAAATTACATTTAAATAAAATTTGTAATAAGTAAAAAAAAAAGATATATCTGTGATATACGTTCAGAATTTTACTATAACGAAAAGGAAAAGAAAAAAAAAAATATATTGATAAACGTTCTTATTTCATCCTCTTTCATTTTCTATTTTTTAAATAAAAATATTTATGTGATATTAATAAAGTTTTTTATTTTTTTTATTTTTAAGAATTTAAAAAAATTGTAATTAATTTTCAAGAGGGGAAGACGGGCCTATAAGGTTGATGTCCCCCTCTTGTAATTGATTTTGTATATCAATAAAATTTTATCATATGCTTGGATTTTCGAACTATGATAATAAAAAATAAAAAAAAAGGAAGATGGACCAAGAAATTTCGGGACCTGAAAGATGTAGTTGTTTAAAGACCTGCATTCCATTGGACTATTTTAAATTTGAATTTTGTTCGAAATAAATAATAAATAGTGAATTAATAATACTAAATACCATTTTAGGAAATGTGTTTTAGACATGAAATGGGCCAATACCTATTTTTAGGAAGTGCTCTCCCTTAATGTATTACGTTTTTCTCTTGTGGACGTATTTAGTCATTGTTTAAGTCCTCATTATCCATAAAATGAGTTTTATAATAATGATTTTGTGGAGAATGTATACTTAAACACCTATTTGAGACTCATTATTTCAAATAATGTAGTTCGTAACAGTAAATTTTGGTACAATGAGATGTTAAAAAATAAGATTTTTTTTTTTAAAATTTATATGTAGATTATTTTATTAATAGAATGTTAGTTGAAAATAAGTTTAAAAAAAAATGAGGGTTTTAATAAAGTGTACTTAATAGTCAATATGGGCCTTTTTTTTATTATTAAGTTGTCACAATTATAATAGTTAGGACTTTAAATAACTTACTACTTTTTAAAAAAAAAAAAAATTACTTCAATGACCATTTGCATAACTATTCAATTTTAATGATTATTGATGTAATTACTTTTCAAAATATAATTCCTAGATGATCACAAATAATTTATCACTATCCGAATAGTACTATTAAAATTGGTACTAATTATCTTATTACAATATTTGATATTTGAATATATTAAACAAATATTTAATTTCATTTTTACTTTAACGTTACAAAATAAATACATGTGATCATATATTTTAATGAATGTATATCGCAAACACATTTAGCTTTATATGCTAAGAAATCACTTATGCATCTCGATTTATAAAAGCAGCTCGAGTGTTTAACCCACAAGACATAATACTTTATCACTTACCCATATGAAAATGATTTTTTAATAATCAATTTTTCTAAATATTTATTCTCAATATACATCCTTTTAAAAAAATATTTTTTACAATTTTTCATACTACTTTTTAACTATACATTCTAAAAAATTCTCAAAAAATCAAAATCAAATAGTTAAATTCCGTATAAATCGATCTACAACTTGAAACCATCATCAATGACAGAATTTTAAAAATTTAAAAATTATAAATACGAACTATCAAAATATTCAAAACTTATTCAATAATTTCAATACAACGTGACTTTTCATTTTCCACTCAGCAGTGAAAATGTTATGTTACGGAAAGAAATTATTTTTATACGTTTTAAATAAATGTATTTAACCAAGTCCTATTTTGAAATATTATGAGTTTATTGACATGTCTTTATTTTTATTTCGATAAAAATTAGTTAAACTAATTATTAAAGTCAGTAATATGTATTTTGCATATTTTTATTATTTAAATATATAGTATTAAACATAAATAAATAAACAAAATGAGTAATATGAGTGTCAACTCGAACTGAAATTAATTATTTATGACCAAATTAAATTAAATTAAGTTATTATAAATATCATTACTTAAATAAAACAATTTTGAAATAGTGTTACACGTGGAAAAAGTAAAATATACAAAATAAAACTTTTACATTTAATTTTTGATGTGATTTTAGAGAAGACATGTTTATAGTTGACTATCACTTGTAAGTTCTTATTAAAGTTCTCGTTGAGATCTTCGATTTGATACCCACATTATATATATTTTTTATTTCAAAGTAATAACATAATTATCAATAGTATTATGGTTCATTGAAATACTTCCATTTTAAGAAAGACTGTTTAGGCGGAAAAAGTTCAAAGACATGTTTTTGGGAAGCAATCGCCCTTTGTATATAGCTAGTATTTCACCCGTGCGTTGCACGAAAGTTGTTATCCACAATATTGATTTCAACAAGTATTCTTCAAATTCTAATGCTTATACATAATCAACATATGTATAAATGTATAAAAAATAATTTTCTACAATAATTATTAGAATTAAAAAAAAAATAACATAACTAATTCAAATTATTAAAAACTTCTTTGAATAATAAACGTCTATTTATATATTTAAACAAATGTATATCATGTTTGATGTAATATTATGTGTACAAATATTGATGCATGTGAAATATATTAATATATTTCTCATAACTTCTACATTTAATATATTTTTCAATTTCATTCAAAAACATCAATCACAATAATTAGAAAATAAGTAGACAAAATATTTGAATTTAACCAATACAACTTTATTTACTAAAATAAATAGTCAAAATAATAATTTGAAAATCTCGCAATTATCATGATACGACAATCGAGTAAAGTTGGAGAACACGAAATTATACCGAAAATCTTATACCCTATAATCTTTAAAAATTTATTAAAATTAAGAATGATTAAAAACTATTAATCATTCTATTGATATTATTAACTAAAAAGAAATCAAAGCATTAATTATTCAATATTAGTCTTCGTTCAACAACTTTTTCTATAAATTATTTATAAGGAGCGCATTTTTTCAACCACATATATATTTCAGGAAATATGATTTTTAATATTAAAGATAAGAAATGATTTGACCATTAATAATTAAAACGAAAATTTTTTATTGATGGCTACACATAGAATAACTAAAAATATTAATTGAACTATATATATGTAAGGCAATAAATGCGTTCACATTTATCCAGTTTTTGCATTCAAATTTTGACATACATTCATTTTGCATTCACTTATTGGAACTTATTATTTATGGAAACAGAAAATGAGCGGGAAAATGGCCAAGAATTGTTTTTGAGAAGTGCCTTAATTTTATACTAGTTAATCACCCGTACGATGCACGGGAAGAAACGTGTGGATAAAGATAATTTCATAAAATAAATAAATTTCACAAATAAGAGATAATATCATCATTTATTGATTTCATATGACTACAAATTCTGGAATACTTCTTTGTACACAACGTTGTTTGTTGATTTTGTTGTTTTTCCTTTCTTATCACAAATCAATATCTTTAATATGAAATGATTTGTCACCCTAGAAATCGCAACATAAAGTTATCCATGTGTAAGCACCAGCTGTTTAAGAAGAAGTTCCACATGCAAGAATGATTGCCCCTGACTCTTATTGATAATCATGGCATATGACACCATCAATAGAAATTGTCTTCTTTGAAATCTAATAAGTGTCCTAGAATCATAAGGGTTCAACGATAACATTGGAATAAAGAACTTGTGTCTTGCATTGATGCCAGAAAAAATTTGACCTTCTAGAACATGATCGCCAAGTTTTGTAACTATCAACCTTGTTCCATTACTCAATCCCTGTGTATAATCAATATTTCTTAGAAAGAACTTGTGTCATCACTTATCTATTGCAAAGGTCCACCACGTGGCGCAATAGTGATATCCATGTGTCCAGGTAGTGTGTCAAAATCCACCGACAATCTATTCGACAATTTTATCGACAATAGAAAAATCATATTGGCCATCATTGGTCGCCCACCAACCAATAAGTATAAGTCTTAAATTTGAAGTGTTTCCTCAATCATCTTTTCTCAAACCGACCTATATTGCGTTAACAATTTGTGTTATTTGTCTAGCATATCCTTCGAATCAGAAACTATTAAATCATGCAACATAGAATCGCATGATTCACTCCTACCCGGGGACATTAAAAGACATAAATTAAATTTTAGAATATTACAACAAAATTATCCGTAAACAATATAAATATAAAAGCAATAAGTACATAATACGTACCTCACGACCATTTTTCTGCTTTCAACCTCATTCACATTGTCAACAATGTAAAGCGAGCAAATTGCAGAGCTGAACCGTCATCAGGCAATAGACTCTCAATCTTATGGCAATTTTGATCGTGTAATTTGAAGAGGGGAGACCCCCTACCATCATTTAGCTCATTATCTATTCTCCCATAGAAGTGGATGAAAAAATCATATTATATGTCCGAATGTTCTCAATGGAATTTTTAATCCTGTCTCCCTGTCATATAACAAATCTTTCAAAATTAGAGGATGATCTTCCATAAGAAAAATATTCACTTTCTTTTGTATACAACAAAGTAGGGGTGACCAAATAAACCGCAAAATCGAATTAAACTGCAACAAAGGATTAAATGTAAATTTCTATAAAAATACTAATTAAGTTAATAGAACGCAATACAAAGGAGCTCAAATTTTTAGATGTACTAAATAACTAAAAAAATAAGATTATTTATAGAAAGTTTTATACAATAAGATTTATTTAGTATTAGATGCGTGATACAACTTCGATATAATTTTGAACTGAATATTTTGCATTGAATTTGTATGACTGCACACAAATACTTATTTGCAAAATTCAAAACATTAAAAGATAAAAAAAAATTATGAAAAGAGAGGTTTAAACAAAAATAATCAAATATAAATAAGTAAAAAAAAAATCTCCATAAAAATATTAAGTGGAAGTAGCAGTGTGAACACAATAAAAGTTGAGTTTTGGTCTTTGGAGTATGGAAACAATAAAAGTTGAGTGTGAAAATAAATGAAATATATAATATATAATATTGTATTAAAAAAATCACAAAAAGTTGTGTCAAATTGGCGGGAAATTTTCCTAAATTGATTAAATATTTGATATAAATATAAATGAAAATTCGATATTAGATTTGTATGACAGAACGAAATTATTCATCCATAAGATTGATACCAATAAAATATCACAATTATTGAAAAAAATTATTTACGTATTAAATGTAACTTTCTATAAAAATACTAATTAAGTTAATAGAACGCAATACAAAGGAGTTCAAATTTTTAGATGTACTAAATAACTAAAAAAATAAGATTATTTATAAAAAGTTTTATACAATAAGATTTATTTAGTATTAGATGCGTGATACAACTTTGATATAATTTTGAACTGAAAATTTTGCATTGAATTTGTATGACTGCACACAAATACTTATTTGCAGAATTCAAAACATTAAAAGATAAAAAAAAATTATGAAAAGAGAGGTTTAAACAAAAATAATCAAATATAAATAAGTAAAAAAAAAAATCTCCATAAAAATATTAAGTGGAAGTAGTAGTGTGAACACAATAAAAGTTGAGTTTTGGTCTTTGGAGTGTGAAAACAATAAAAGTTGAGTGTGAAAATAAATGAAATATATAATATATAATATTGTATTAAAAAAAATCACAAAAAGTTTTGTCAAATTGGCGGGAAATTCTCCTAAATTGATTAAATATTCGATATAAATATAAATGAAAATTCGATGTTAGATTTGTATGACAGAACGAAATTATTCATCCATAAGATTGATACCAATAAAATATCACAATTATTGAAAAAAATTATTTACGTATTAAATGTATTTTTCTATAAAAATACTAATTAAGTTAATAGAACGCAATACAAAGGAGCTCAAATTTTTAGATGTACTAAATAACTAAAAAAATAAGATTATTTATAAAAAGTTTTATACAATAAGATTTATTTAGTATTAGATGCGTGATACAATTTTGATATAATTTTGAACTGAAAATTTTGCATTGAATTTGTATGACTGTACACAAATACTTATTTGCAAAATTCAAAACATTAAAAGATAAAAAAAAGAAAATTTATGAAAAGAGAGGTTTAAATACAAATAATCAAATATAAATAAGTAAAAAAAAATCTCCATAAAAATATTTAAGTGGAAGTAGCAGTGTGAACACAATAAAATTGAGTTTTGATCTTTAGAGTGTGAAAACAATAAAAGTTGAGTGTGAAAATAAATGAAATATATAATATATAATATTGTATAAAAAAAATCACAAAAAGTTGTGTCAAATTGGGGGAAAATTCTCCAAATTTAATATTAAGTAAGATATAGTATGATGATAACTGTGACAACTCATGATCTTAGACGTGTAACTTAAAAAATGATTATGTCACAGTTATTTAAGAATTTGGTTAAAAAATACCCCACCCACCCCAACCCACGCTACCCAACCCTACCCCCACCACACCCTCCCTCGCAAAGTCACATTCGATCATACAAAATCACATTTCAATTATAATTACGAATTTAGTCGCAAAATTCACCTTATCCCATCTCACTCGCAATTTAGTCACAAACCAAATTTTGTGACGGGTAATTTCACATCTTGTAATCATTGCACAAAGTCAAAATTGAGACAAATTTTGATCACAATTAAAAATATAGTAGCAATCAAAGATTTTTAGTCGCACATTATTTATTGATCAAAACTTACTTGTTTTCTTGGTCAGAATTAGTGAATATTTGGTCATAGTTATCTAATAATTGATCAAATTTATGATCGATAAAATTTTGTAACATATAAATTAACTCAACGAGTCATGTCCAATGCATAAAGTTACAGTTGGTCACAATCACCTATATAATTGATCACATTTATGAGGAGTAGGGTAACACAAAGTTACGATTGACGCAAATCAAACGGTTACATTCTGTACTCGCCACAAGTCTCACAAAGTCACAGTCAATAATTTGGTCACAATTACCTAATAAACTAGTAACATTTGTAAGTAGAAATGTCACCCAAAGTCACGATTGACGCAAATTGAACGATCACATTCCGTACTTGTTACAAGTCATACAAAGTTATAATTAATCAATATTTTGGTCATGATCACCTAATAATTGGGCATAATCATTCATAATTGGTCTCAGACACTGTTCAAGTCAATCACTCCCAACCATTCGGTATGCTGCATGTGCACATCATTGTCGCGCGACGAGCACTGTGTTGGAAGCGACTGCGAAAGTAATCGCCTCCTGCAGCACATCATCGATGCTTGCCGCACGATGAAGCCATCAATGAGAGAAAGAAATTGCACTATTGTCTAGAAAGAGAGGTTGCACTGTCGGCGAGGGGAAAGAGGTGTCATGGTTAGTTCTCACCACTTCATATACATTACTCAACTACACATAGCCATTCTAGAATATTCCGTGATCCTTTATAAATTGATCACATGGCAAAGAAGAAAACAAGTCGAAAAATTTTGTAGTCTGATGCAAAATAGATTCCCTCTTCCCCCTCTCTCGATTTATCTCTCTCTTTTCTCTTATGTCTTCTATCTCTTCTCTTCTCTATTTTTGCCCTCTATTTTCTCTAGATTTGTTGGTCCTTACTCTGTTTCTTCTTCATTAATAGTTATGCTACAATTGTTTCCATTACTGCAAGTGATATACTGGATGTTAATTCCTCTTTTATGTTTGTCCTTTTATTTGCATCTTTTTGCAACGTAATAGATAAATGAAAACAATTTAATTGAAGTAATTTCAATTTTCTGCATTGCCTTTGTTTGTTGTGTTTTGAGCTTAGTTTTGAATACGGAAGTTCAGTTCATCGTAAGTAATTCTGGTTTTGTTTGGGTTCTACTGAAAATGAGCTCTATCCATAACAAGAGGGAGATAAAGAGAGAAGGAAAAGATAGGTTGACGATTTGGTCGGAGAGAAATGGGGGCTGAGAATCTGAGATGGGTTTGTGACGTGTCAATTATTAATTAATTATTTAATTGATTAAATATATTTTATTATTTAAGTAAGTTAAAGTCACAATAATATAAATTTATGGTCACAGTGATAACTTTCTTAGGTTACAATTTCTTTCTTGGTTACAAATCTCGAATTTTGTAAGTCACAAATTTCTTTCGGTCACAAATGTCGAATTATTTGATCACAACTTAACAAATCACGAGTCAGAACATAACAAATTACGAGTCAAGATTTCTTTATTGGTCACGAACCACAAATTTCACATGCCTTGATTTATTTCTAGGGTCACAATTTAGAAATCTCTTAGGTTACGATTTATTTTATGATCACGAATCTTGAACTTTATAAGTCACAACTTATTTAACGATCACAAGTTTAAAATGTGACCAACTTAAAAATTGTGAGTCACAATCATAAATTTTGTCACAATTCCTAATTTTTTAGGTCACATAATTTTTTCTAGTCACAAGTTAAAAATTAATTGGATACCACCACGCCCCTCCAACCCCATCACCCCGTTCCTTACCACCGCCGCAAACCACCATCACCACTGCAACCAAATCACCGCTGCCGCCCCTCCCCAACTATCATCACCACCCACTGTGACACCAAACCACCATCAACTATTGTTGAATTCGGGCCCAAAGAAAGGTACAGTGATCCACCAGCGAAGGCCCAATAGTGGCCCAACGGACCATGGCCCACAGCTAAAGGCCTAAAGTATCACCTGGGAAGAATGCCAAGGTGGTACTCGAGCACACCTCTTTAAGCCGACTTGGTTAACGCCTAGCCGATGTGCTTTATACCCAGCCGGGGCGCTTTACGGCGCTGACCAGAAGAGAGATGGAGTCAGTAATGGGACACTGCCTTTACCAAGACGTGACAGGTGCCCATCCCCTACGAAATGTAGCAATGATTACGGTTGAAAAGTAAGGTTGTCACCTCCATGAGCTGGGGTGATGACAAGTATAAGTATGCCACGTGTCGTGATCCGAGACAAGAAGTTCCTCTATAAATGAAGCACAATTGTCTCCAAGTTAGAGGTTAACAACTTCTGATTCTTAACTCTATATTTCTCTCACTCCCTTTTCTCTCTTTTACACATTTATATTTCCCCCACCCCATATATATTTGCCCAAAATGAGTACTGACTTAGGCATCGGAGTGCAAACGGGAGCCACCTCGGCCCCCTTTGCAAACTGATTGTTTGTCACAGTGCGCAGGAGGTCCACGTGTCCAAGAGGGAGGAGCTGAGACGTGTTGATCCAAGGTCCATCCGAATTTTTTGGTCAACATTTTGGCTCCGTCTGTGGGAAACCATACTGCTAACCACGAAAACATATGGTAAAAAGCCATACATAGAAAGGTAGTCCTGAAAAAGGACGAAGAACCATTTACGAAGAAGCGAAAAAAAAGCAAGAGCTTTGAAAGATAAGCTAGTTGGCCTTGAAAAAGGCAAGAGCTTTGAAAGATAAGCTGGTTGGCCTTGAAAAAGGCAAGAGCTGTGAAAGATAAGCTGGTTGGCCTTGAAAAAGGCAAGAGCTTTGAAAGATAAGCTGGTCATCTTTGAAAAAAGGGTGTAATAACTTTGAAACACAAGTGTAATAACCTTGGAAAAAGGCATATAACTTTGAGATATAAGTTTAATAACCTTGAAAAAGGCGGGGATTTTTGAAACGAAAGTCCACTCATCTTTGAAAACCAGAATAAAATTAAGGCATTTCCCTAAACATGAACGAAAGTGATGGTGATGTTAACCCCCGTAGGGGAAGAAGTGGCCAACACAGCGAGGGCGAAGTTCCTCAAGGACTCCATGAAAACGCCAATGAGGAAGTGGCACAACCAAACCCACCTCGCCGGCACCGAAATCGCCGCATGATGCGAGACATGACACGCATGGCGGCCCAAATGCTGGAGATGCAGAGGCAGCAAATAGAACAGACTGCTGCAATGAATGCTTTTATGGCCAGAGGGTATGTTATGAACGAACCCGTGATGCCTCAGCAATACTCACAGCCACAACATTCACCATCCGAGGCAGCCACTGTCTCGTATTATTATCAAGATCCACAGACATATGCCGAGGTGGAATCCGAGCCTTTCTACGAGCGAGACCCGGAACATGAAGCACATGAAGAACAAAACCCACTCCCAGATAGACGCAGGGAGGCTTCTCCCGCAAGGTCCGGCAGTGTTTTCAGCCGAATGGGAGGGTTATTCAGGGGCCAACGACGAGGACAAACGGATCCAGGTCGGCACAATTCCGCAGAGCCTAGAAATAGGCGCGAGCGACGCGCTGAAGAAGCCTTGTCGCAGGTTCAAATGTATAGGGACCAACATGGAACGGGAGCGGAAAGGTTGGCATCAGCACATGAGCCTAGGAATAGGCATGAAAGAAGAGCCGAAGCAGTTCGGACTAATCCTCGCAACGAATTACAGAGCCATGAAAGGCCAAACTACGGCCGCGTTCCACCACCACAAAGGCAAGAGTATGCTCCGCCACTCTATGGCCAATACCGTGATCCGGAGTACTCTGGTCACGACGAGAACAGCGAGCCGCCGTCATACGAGTTGGATGATGAAGAGGAAGTAAGTCCCTTCACAGAGGGCCTCCGTAGATGGCCCGTACCCCACGACTTTGAGATGCCAGAAATAGCAAAATACTCTGGCCGAGGTGATCTTGATGATCACCTGTTAAATTACCGCGCCAGCATGGAAATAGCCGGGGCCACCCCGGCACTGAAATGTAAAGCTTTTGCTTTAAGCCTTGAGGGAAGTGCCATACGATGGTATAAAAAACTCCCTCCTGGCAGCATCCACAGTTGGAGGGATATGAAAACTGCCTTTAAGAATGACTTTGTTTCTTCCAGGCCTGGCCAACTCCCACTCCAACGCCTTCAGGATATGAGGCAAGGGAGGGACGAATCTCTGAAAAGTTACCTAGCTAGATTTACTGAAGAAATGCATATCTGCAAAAATATCACAGAAGCGGAGATGTTTTCCGCCTTAAAAGGAAGGCTAGATATGACCAGCATGTTTTGGAGAGATGTCCGGAGCAGAAAACCAAAGGATTACAGTACCCTGGTAGACCTGATGAAGGAAGAGATTGTGTCGGAGGAAATGGATAGGGCCAGAGATAATCACCCCCAAGGGAGATACAACCTTGGATATTCCAATGAAGCGGACCTCAAAAAGGGAGGAAACAAGGATAGGGTCGGCGGTAACCGAGGTGGTGCGCCTCGTCCGTTCCCGGGGACAGGATCTAGCTTTGCAGCAGAGATCACGGAAGCTATCCCTCACTTGCACTCTAACACCCCTTCTCAAAATCCCCCCACGGCTCAAGGGAGAGTGGAAAGCGGCCGAAGTGGAAAATAGCCCATGATTGGGGCTTACTGTGCCTACCACAGATATTACGGTCACGCAACAGAGGATTGCAGGGAAATCCACATGTTAGCTGACCAAAAGGCGCAGGGGAGAAGGGGAGGTAACTTCCCCCCTGACACAGGGAGAACTCAAAAATCTGATAGGAGAGCTCCGTGGAAGAATTTAACTAAAGAAAGAATTGACAATAGTCAAAGAGACAGGAATAAGGTTCAAGATACCGCCTCGGCACATGCTAAAGATACACGGGAACCACCTATGCCAGTGGCCGACCTTCCCATTCGCGAAATCAACACAATACTGGGAGGCCCCCACCCAGGGGGGAGCACAAACAACTCCCAAAAGAGGTATATAAGAGAGGCCAAGCAGCCCGCCAACGTGAACTATCATATCCATTCCCATCCTGTTGGGATGCCTCGGACGAAACCTATCACATTCACGCAAGACGATGCCATTGGAGTGCACTTCCCACACAACGACGCATTGGTTATCAGAGTGGTGGTGGCTCGGAATGGGCTATCACGAATGATGGTGGATGATGGTGCCTCGGTAAATGTGATTTACGGGGTAACTTTTGATAAGATGGGGATCAGCACCCCTCTCATTCCAGTCCCTGATCCAATATACGGTTTCACGGGGGACAGCATAACCCCCAGAGGATCCATAACACTTATGACTGAAGTAGGGCAAGCACCGACCCTCTCCAGAATCCCTATGGAATTCTTGGTGGTTGACAAAATCTCCTCCTATCATGGCTCAATTGGAAGGCCTGATCTTATTGACTTGGGGGCTGTAATGCATACCAAATACATTTGCATGAAGTTCCCCACGGAGCATGGCGTTGCAACTGTGAGGGGAAGCCAAACAGAATCCTGGGCTTGCTACACAAATGCAATCCGGAAGTTTCAAGATCGAAGCTTGAACATGATCAGTGATGTAGCCATGGCCGAGGCTGCTCCAGACCTTGAAAGATTGGGTGAAGGGCCTTTTGGAGATAAGGATGTCACAATGACCCTAGAAGAGGATCTAGCAGATCTAGACCCCAGGATGGCGGGTGAAAATTGCCCCACCCCGGTCGAAAAGTTGGAATGCTTCGGCGTGGACCCACTTGATCCAATCAAAGAATTACAGATCGGACTGGACTCGCCAACCAAATACAAGAGCCAATTGAAGGACTTCCTACTTCAAAACCTCGATGTATTCGCATGGAAGCATGGTGACATGATTGGGATCGATCCTAAGGAGGCCTGTCACCAGCTCCAGCTGGATCCCCGAACCCCTGGGCACAGGAAAAAGCGAAGGCCCATGAGTTCGGACAAGTATGAGGCCTTGAAAGACGAGGTCGCAAAGCTATTGAAAAATGGCTTCATCAGAGAGTCCCGATACCCGAAGTGGGTATCAAATCCTGTTTTAGTACTAAAGCACAATGGGAAACTGAGGGTGTGTATTGATTTTTCCAACTTGAACCAGGCATGTCCCAAAGACAGCTTTCCATTGCCCTGGATCGATCAACTGGTCGACTCCACAGCAGGACATGAATTGCTAAGCTTCATGGATGCATATTCCGGGTACAATCAAATCCCCATGTTCGAATCGGATGAAGAGCATACTTCATTTATCACAGATAGGGGACTCTATTGCTACAGAGCTATGCCATTTGGCTTGAAGAATGTGGGAGCTACCTATCAGAGGCTGGTAAACCGCATGTTCTCGAAACAATTGGGGAATACTATGGAGGTGTATGTTGATGACATGCTGGTCAAAAGCATGGTCGCTGCGGATCATATCCGCCATCTGTCAGAAGCGTTTGATGTTTTGAGAAGATATCGGATGAAACTCAACCCAACGAAGTGTGCTTTCAGGGTAGCATCTGGGAAATTCCTTGGATTCATGGTGAACAAGAGAGGAATCGAGGCCAATCCGGACAAAATCAATGCTTTGCTAAACATGCAGTCGTCGCGAAATCCAAAGGAAGTGCAAAGCTAAACAGGAAGAATTGCAGCCTTGAACCGATTCGTCTCAAAATCCACTGACAAATGCTTTCCATTCTTTAAGGTCATAAAGGAGGGAAAACGATTCCAATGGACACCGGAATGCGAGCAGGCGTTTGCCGACCTGAAATCTTCTTTGGGTCGTCCCCCATTGCTATCAAAGCCAAAGGCTGGCGAGCCTCTTTACCTATATCTGGCCGTATCCAAGGAGGCTGTTAGCTCGGTGTTAGTTAGAGAGGAGGATGGGAGCCAGTTACCAGTGTATTACGTGAGCAAAGCTATGCTGGACGCCGAGACGCGCTACCCAGACATGGAGAAGCTTGCTCTCTCACTAATCACAGCCTCTTTCAAGCTTCGTCCCTATTTTCAATCACACTTCGTACACGTGCTGACCAACTTCCCCATGAGACAAGTGCTGTAAAAACCAGATGTTTCTGGAAGGTTACTGAAATGGGCGATAGAAATCAGCCAGTTCGACCTACATTATGCGCCTCGGACTGCTGTAAAGGGTCAGGCATTGGCGGACTTCATAGTTGAATTTACACATCCACCTGAGGTCGAAATGGTAGATAACACGGATGACAGCCAACATGATGGTCAAGAGTGGAAATTGTTCGTTGACGGGTCCTCGGCTGATGGACGATCCGACGCAGGAATAGTGTTAATAAGCCCAGAAGGGTTTAAATTACACAGTGCAATCCGCTTCGAATTCAAAGCCTCGAACAATGTTGCTGAATACGAGGCGTTATTAGCCGGGCTAAGGCTTGCGACAGCCCTGAAAATTAAATTCGTGGTGGCCAATAGCGATTCGCAACTTGTTGTGAGCCAGTTCAACGGGAAATTTTCTGCCAAAGAACCCTCTATGGCCGCTTACTTGAAAAAAGTAAGAAATTTGACTGCGCAATTAGGGAAAATGGAGTTGCAACGCATCCCCAGGACGGAAAATTCCAATGCCGATGCTCTGTCCAAACTGGCAAGTAGCGGCGATTCGGAGTTACACAATCTAATCCCAGTTGAGCACATGGTGACTTCCTCTATTGAGCCAGGACCGGAGATCTTGGCGATTGAAGAAGAGGAATCCTGGATGAATCCCCTGATCGCCTATTTAAAACATCAGACAGTTCCGAATGAGCCAGAAGCAGCTCGGAAGTTGCAGAAATACTCTATGAATTTCGTACTCTTGGACGACATACTTTATAAGCGGAGTTACACCTCTCCTTTGCTGAGATGTGTGGGGCTACAGGAGGGGTAGTATGTGATGAGAGAAATCCATGAGGGCATATGTGGCAACCATGCTGGGGCTTTATCGCTAGCTCGGAAAGCCCTCAAACAGGGATATTTTTGGCCTACTATGCGAAAGGATTCCCATGATTTCGTGCGCAAATGCGATAAATGCCAAAGGCACGCGACCATACCACATCAGCCGCACCACGAGCTAACTGTGGTGACTAGCCCTTGGCCTTTTGCAAAGTGGGGGGTTGACATTATTGGTCCTATACCTAGAGGAGCTGGTAACAATTGCTTTGCGATAGTAGCAATTGACTACTTCACCAAATGGGTCGAAGCAGAACCTTTGATGAAGATCACCGAGGCCAACACCACCAAGTTCATTTGGAAAAATATCATATGCCGATTCGGGATACCACATTCACTGGTTAGTGACAATGCGAAATAGTTCAAAAACAGAAGTGTCGATGAGTTGTGTGACGATTTGGGGATTAAGAAGCTGTTCTCATCTCCACATCACCCACAGGCCAACGGATAGGTCGAAGCAGTGAACAAGACCATAAAAAATACCCTGAAAAGGAAGTTGGAATTTAGAAAGGGCGCATGGGTAGACGAGCTACCACAAGTGTTATGGGCGCTTCGAACCACCTCGCACACCGCTACTGGTGAAACACATTTCTCGCTGGCCTATGGAGCCGAGGCGGTATGCCCCGTTGAAATCGGCGTCCCTTCGCTTCGTCTAATTCATTATGACGACGTTAGGAATGAGGAAGCGCAAAGGGCCGGTTTAGATTTTCTCATGGAAAAGCGGAGTGATTCCCAAGTGGTAATGGCCAAATACCAGAAAAAGATGGCTCGATACTACAATAAAAAGGGTGAAGAGCCGACACTTCAATATTGGAGACTTGGTCCTCAAAAAGGTTCTTCCTTCAACACATGAGCCAGGAGTAGGGACTCTAGGTCCTAACTGGGAAGGCCCTTACAAGGTCGTTGCCGAGGTGGTACCCGGAACATACAAAATTGAGGACCTGTCTGGAGTACCTCTATGTAATTCTTGGAACACGGACCACTTTTGCCGCTATTTTCAATGAAACTAAATTCCTCCTTTACGATCCAAGATTATTTTTGTCATGACGTCATACGTCCACGTTATGCATAAAAATTGTTAAGCACAAGGGACTCTCATAAGGTTAAACTACAATCACCATGTAAGAATTGGGAGTTTTTAAACGTGTTCGAATGTTTGTCACAATCAGATTTTACTAGTAAACATAAATGCTTCGAACCACTCGGATCTAAGATACATGTACTCATTAACCGCCATTCACCGTGCAATACGTTTGGAATCATTCGAACTTAACCAAATATTGTCGTATAAACCAAAATCCTTGGCGCTTTAAGTTAGTCCATACATACGAAGTGCCCTCTTGTGCGAAATATTAAACGTTTATACAAAGTTGTCGATGCTTTCCTACATGCGCTTAGGCGAGGCGCCCGTAAGACATGTGTACTAAATACTGTGTAATCAAGCGTAAAAATCCCTATATTATTTTAAAAACGAAATGACTTACGAATTTACAACATGACCACGGTGTATGGGTTAAAAATATTCACGCCATTAGCAGAAGCTCATGCAAAGTTATAAGTATAAGTGCTAATGAATATAAGGTGAAAACTGCCCAAAAGTTGGTTTAAACCAGATCCAACCAGCAAACGTGAACGCATTAAGCTCGTTAGATCTGAAGGACTAGACATTTACAATGTGCCACATATCATCATACAATTATGAAGCCTTCGCACTTGGAAATATTCATGCTTAAACAGATTATTAGAAACTTTGCTACGACGAAATGTAAATAAACCATTCCATTCATAAAAATGAGGCATTTACAGATCAAATAAAGGTTGCATTTACAGTATTAAGGTGCCGGAGCACTTACAAAAAAAGAAGAGAAAGAAGAAGGAGAAAACAACAAAAAAACGAACAACACTAAGTAACAACTAGACCGAGGTGGAAGAAGATCAGTGTGGAGGAATGCCTTCTAGAGAGCCCTTGCTGGATGCGTCTAAAGGATCTGCAGGAGCATCTTGAGGCTCGGGGTAGAATGCTTCAATGGAGGACAATTCCAAGGTTGGAAAAGCCTTGAGCATATTGTCAGCGTGGCGAAGAGTAATCTCAGTATCCCTCTTATCCCGTTGAGCTACCTCCACAGAGGACTCTACCTCGTCAATGAGAGCCAGAGCTCTGGCGTTCATAGCCTTGGCAGCGAGCAGCTTCCGAGACGGAGTAGCACTGGAGGAAAAGGCGGCCCAACCCTCTGTCCAAAACTGTTCGGTAATTAAGGCCGCCCTGGCTGGAGGCGAACTGGGGGAGTCGAACAACGAAGGGCTGAAAGTGACATCTCTGGGGAGGATGCTGGTTTTAATATGCTTAAGCTCTTCCGCCCCCTCTGGTGTCACTTCATAAGCCAAGCCCGGCATGGGCACAGATGGCTCGTCCTCCAGTTCCTCGATCATTGATGGCGGAGGTGCGGAAGTGGACTCCTTGCCTTTTCCCCTTCTGAGCCTTTTTAAGGGAGCAGGCTCCTCCTCAAGTGCTTGCTCAGAAATGTCCTCGGACAAGGAAGGTGGCGCTGGGGCATCCTTAGTCTCCCTGCCCCTCTTGGATCCGCCTCTATCCGACCTCTTCCCTTTTCCTTTGGCGACGCCTTTTTCAGGATCTGCCTCTCCAGCAATGTTGGATTGTTGGGGACCCACTGGCAGCAAAGTGGGCGGTGGCAGTAGAGCTAGGAGAGGGCCCTGAAGTTGGGCAGTAGACTTCTCAGACACTTCCCTGGCCACCCCAATTTGCAGGTCGGCCAAAACCGCTTTCTGTTTTCTTTCAACCTCGCTCCCGTGGCGCAGAGCCGGAGGAACCTTCGTAGCCATGAGGCCCTTTAAAAAATCTTTGGGAATTATTTGGAACCTAGCAAGAAAAGGAGGACAATGAGGGTTTATATATATAAAAAAAAAACAACAACAAACAAACATAATAGGTAACAGCAATAAGGGGGCGAACTTACTCATAGCTCGCATAAGACCGTGCTTAACGAATAATTTGTCAGGGAGGAGATGGGCAAAAGTGTCCCCTGCCATAAGCCAATAATATGTTAAGAAGCAGTCAAGAAAAGTGAGTATGGATGAAAGAGCAAAAGACGCATGACACTTAAAGACTCTAAAGAAAATATAAGACTCACTGGGTAGGGAAAGAGTTAGGGGAACTGTAATTTCTGGACTAGGGTCCACAGGGGAACTCTGCCACTCCCCAGCAACCCAGAACCACTGGTTCCTCCAGTTCTTTATTGAGGTAGGGTGACCGGTAATAACGGGAGTATAAGAACCTCTGGGGGACAAATAATACCAATCCTTAACATCCGATCTCACGTCTCTCTCTCTCCTAACTGATTTCTTCAAAGTATAGAGAGTGTGAATGATGTGCAGTGAGATGGGATGATCCAGGTTGACCTCTTGCCACGCCAACCAAGTCCCCCACAGCCTGAGTCCAGAAATTGGGGGCCAGCTGGTAGGGGCACAAGTTATAGCTAGAGATGGCAACGGGGCGGATCGGACCCCGATCCGCCCCGCCCCGAGATTTTTTTTCCCGATCCGGATCCGCCCCGCGATCCCTCAAATTTCGGGTCGGGTCGGGGCGGATCGGGTTCGGATCGGGGCGGATCGGTCCACCGATCCGCCAAAAAAAAAAATTTATTTATTTTTTATTTTTTTAATTTTTTTTAATTTTTTTAAATATATTTTAAATTAAATCTTTTATAAAAAATTTAGAAAATTTATTTTTTTATTAAATTTTGTTTATTTTATTGAAACGAGACGTATAGAGGCCGATTCGCCGATTCAACGGATCGAGTTTTTTTACCATCACTTATTGTAATTCTTTCTTCAAATGAATAACATGAAAAATATGTTTTCTTTAAAATGCAAAGATTGCAGGTTATTTCCAAAAATTAAAGTTTGCTACAAAATTTATAATATTAGATTTTTATACATGATAAAAAAATTATATTAAAAAAAAAATTCGGATCGCGGATCGGGGCGGATCGGATCAGCCCAGATCCAAATCCGCTCCGTGAATTTTCGGATCGGGGCGGATCACAAAAATTTCGATCCGTCGATCCACGGATCGGGATTTTTTCGGATCGGATCGGATCGGGTCGACGGATCGACGGGGCGGATCGAATTTTTTTGCCATCTCTAGTTATAGCTCCTAAGCAGTGCCCTGAAAAAGGGATGCATGGGGAGCCTCATCCCGCAAGAAAGGGCATCGTGGCATATGGCCGCCTGGCCTGGGGGAGGGTTGCAAGGTCGGCAGGAAGGGGTAGGGAGCACCAGATGGACCCCTTCTGGCAACCTGAATTTTTCCGAAGCCGAGGCCAAATCGATCATTCTGATTTCAGTAGCAACCTCACTGCTTTCCCATGACTCTGGGTTTGGATCGGGGTCGACATGGTAGCCCGAAACTTTGTTGACCTGGTCAACCCAATCTTCTACCTGAGCGATCTCCTCAGCAGTCAAACCCAACCCTTCCCTATGCGCCCTAAACGGTGCCCTAACAATCAAGCAGAGGTCCTGGTGACCTGAAGAGGAGCCCGCCGCCATTTCTCTTCCCAAGTCCCTGTCTCGTTTGCTTCGGAGTTCTCTTAGCGCGGATTCCTCCTCGGATGACAGATAAGCCATGTAGTTCTGGTGTGTTTCTTCTTCGCTGTCAGAATCACTCAAATAAATTATGCCACTGGTTTTCCTATTTCTCCTCAAAACATGCTCCCTAAAGAAACGGGAACTAAAAACCGATAAAGAGATGGGACAGAAACTTCTGACGGGAACCGCCATCGCTAACATTTCCTGTGAACCCGTTCCCCCAACTCTTTCCATTTTTTCTTTTTGTTTTAAAGGAGAGTCAGACTCAACAAAATAAAAACAAAATTCTCAAACCCACAATGAGAAACTAAAAATAAGAAAGTCTTGCATGTACAGGGATCAAGGGATTTACTTTCAAAAGACGAATGCGTGACACTGTGCACTTGGAATGAAGAACTCGCCAAGAAAAACTGTGGAACGTTAAGGGTGGATGCTGGGTAGAAAACCCTTGAAGATAAGACACGAAACTCGCAAGAAAGAGGGAAACGGCGCAAGCTTTCGCGAAAGTATTGCTGCAAAGATCCTAAGAAAATGGTAAAAGGTGAAATGGTAAAATGAAGAAGGATTTATAGGCATCCTAATGGTCTAGATTCCTTGAGTTTCGTGAGCCGCATGATTAATGTGGGTAACCCATGCTTCTTGGAAAACGGGCTAATCAAAGCGCCATCTGTCAAAAGGAGGGACAAAACCGTTCAGCTACCACAGTGAATGCCACGCGCTGCGAAATGCTGCCCCCCTCCCATTTTATGTATATATATTTCTTGGAAATAAATACCGATAGCCCCTCTGAATTGAATGCGCCGCCTAGGAAATGCGCCGGTATGATCCTGGCCACTAGGGAGAGAAAATCCGAGGCAGAAGGTCGGCTATGATATGGATCTGAGCCTTACCTAAGGAATGTCGTTATTGACTCCCTAAAAAGTTAATGCTGTGAAATCATGGCAAATCCTACCCGACCATGAATGATCCCTTCGGATTTGTGGGACTAGTGTTGAATCCGGGCCCAAAGAAAGGTACAGTGATCCACCAACGAAGGCCCAATAGTGGCCCAACGGACCATGGCCCACAGCTAAAGGCCTAAAGTATCACCTGGGAAGAATGTCGAGGTGGTACGTCGAGCACACCTCTTTAAGCCGACCTGGTTAACGCCTAGCCGATGTGCTTTATACCCAGCCGGGGCGTTTTACGGCGCTGACCAGAAGAGAGATGGAGTCAGTGATGGGACACTGCCTTTACCAAGACGTGACAGGCGCCCATCTTCTACGAAATGTAGCAATGATTACGGTTGAAAAGCAAGGTTGTCACCTCCATGAGCTGGGGTGATGACAAGTGTAAAGTATGCCACGTGTCGTGATCCGAGACAAGAAGTTCCTCTATAAATGAAGCACAATTGTCTCCAAGTTTGAGATTAGCAACTTCTGATTCTTAACTCTATATTTTCTCACTCCCTTTTCTCTCTTTTACACATTTATATTTCCCGCACCCCATATATATTTGCCCAAAATGAGTACTGACTTAGGCATCGGAGTGCAAACGGGAGCCATCTCGGCCCCCTTTGCAAACTGATTGTTTGTCATAGTGCGCAGGAGGTCCACGTGTCCAAGAGGGAGGAGCTGAGACGTGTTGATCCAAGGTCCATCCGGATTTTGTGGTCAACAACTATCATCACCCATTGTCGTCTGCCAACACCAAACACTACAAACCACCACCACAATAGTCGCTCCTCCCTACCATCACCACCCGCGGTCAACCTCAAACCACTACCAACCATCACCACCCACTACCGTCTACCAACACCAAACACTAACAACCACCACCCCTCCCAAACACCAACACCAACACCAAGGCCCACAGCCAACACCAAACCACTACAAGTACAAGTACAAGTACAACCACCACCACCACCACCACAACTGAGAACACTAACTCCACCACCATCTTCAAAACAACAACCCTAACCACAACCACCATCGTAGTAAGCAAATCATCACTACCACAAAAACCACCAAATCGTGGTGCTCACAATCGTTGAAGAGTGGTATCATCACTGTCGCTGCAGCGACGATGATGCAGACGTTAAGAGCGGCGGCGCAGCGGTTAAGAGGGATCCGAGTCGCGATTAAGAAATCTGAACAACGGCGCAGAGGTCAAGAGAGATCTAAAGGTCGTGGCCGCTGCAACAACGGCGTTGTGAGCACTGCACATGACAGTGATCGACAGGTGATCTTCGGCGATCGCGGATCTTGAGGGAGAGGGTAGAGAGAAAACGAGAATGAGATGAATGAATTAGGGTTTTGAATAATATTGTATATAAATCTGGGATATATTAATTTATTTATAATATTATTCTAAGATTTAAAAGTTGACCTGATTTTTGAACAAATAAGGTGCAAACTTGATTTTTGAATTGGTAAATTGAAAACTTTGTCTGAGTGTAATTTTCACTTAATTTAATTTATAATTTAAAATGATTATTACTATTGAAAACATAATTATCACCTTATTTTTTGTACAAGTAAATCTTAAATATTTAATTAATAAATATTACTTATTAATTAACACCTGATTTTACAAATATAAAAGTCACCATCTTATTATTAGACAGTGATCTTTAATACTAAGGGTCCATATAATTTTCCCTTTAGACAAAGACACTCAAAAAATAAAATAAATAAATAAATAAAAAATTAGATCAAATACGTTATTTGTAAAAATACTCAAACCAATATGCCAATTTTAAAATAATCAGATTTAATACGTTTTCATTTTTTGGAACTAAAAGTGACACTGCTTTCGACTTTTTGATAACATAAGAATATGTCACTTTTCAAATGAAAAAGTAACATAATTTTTTATTATTAAAAAGTCGCAAATTTTCTGACATTAATCCGATACAATTACACTCCAAATCAAGAACTTAAAAACTAAAGCAAGATGTGGAAATTACACTTCGACGGTTAGGTCTGTTTTTTAGGAATCAATTTCAAATATAAGATCAAACTTAAATAATCTCAAACATTAAGTCATTATTTTAAACTTTAATAATTTCAGTAAATAATTTTAGAAAATTTTAAATTAAACTATCCTAAACCCTATTTCAGCATCATCCCTCATGCCTCACACTTCCATATCTCTTTCACGCTGCCACTAATGCTATCTGGTCCCTCTCTTCCACTTCTCTCCAGGCCACCATACCGTCTGTAGTGGTAGTGATAAGCTTAATTTCAGCAACACCATCTCTTCCATTTCTTTTCTTGACCACACGTCGCCACCACAGTCGTGCGACCCAGGTGATCATTGTCGCGCCTCCCTCGCAACAGCATCTTATGGTGGTTGATCCAAATTGGTGGTGGTAGATCTGTGGTGGTTCATTTGTGATGATGAACCTGTGGTCAGTGGCGGATGTACTGTGGGGGCAATGGTGTTACCTGCCCCCACCCAACTTTGTAATTTTTTTGTGTTTTAGTCCAATTTTTTTTATTATTTACATTTCAAACTCCATTATTTATTCTTCTGCCCCCATTGTTTTGATTTTCTGCTAGTTTGCCCCCACGATATTTTCATCCTGGCTCCTCCCCTTCCTGAGGTGGAGGGATGCAGGCTGTGTGGTGGGTGGGTAGTGCCAATAGCCGGGTTGGGTGATGTTTTCGTAATGCATGTGTTTGTGTGGTTTTGGCGATGGTTGTGCTTGTGGTAATCGGTATAGCGGTGTTTGTGGCGGTCAGATTTTTAGCCTCTGCCCACAAGGGTTCTTGAACTGCTCTCATTAATTTTAACCAATGTAGTGGCTTCAATTTCTTTGTCCGGTAGTTTCTTGAAGTTACAGTCCATGCCAATGAATTTTTTCCTTTTGTGCTAGGTGGCGGCGGAGAGGAGACCCAGAAAAATTAGTACCTCTACTATTACTAGTTGAAGAATTTAGCAAATCAATAGTAGTGGCTTCCTCGAGCCTCTACCCACAAGCTTACTTGAACTGCTCTCGTTAATTTTAACTAATGTGGTCGCTTCAGTTTCTTTGTCTAATTGTTTCTTGACGTTACAATCCGTGCCAACGAATCTTTGGTATTTCAATTTGGAGGTTATGTGGGGTTTCTGGTGGCGGCAGAGGCTGCGCCAGCGATGGGGATATTCTAGGACACCATCATGATGGTGCTGAGATGGTGGCGACGAAGGTTGTTATGGTCTTGTGACCTTGAAATCAAAATGTGACCACAATTTTACATTAAATTAAATCTTGTGACCTTAAAAAATGATTGTCGTGACCTTAGAAAAATTGAGATGTAGTTGTGACCGTGACGGCGGTGGTCATGATCTTGGTGGTTGGAGGAGGTTGTGGTTGTGACATTGAAATAAAAATGTGACCTACAATTTTTTCCTTGTGACATTAAAATTAATCTTGTGACATTGAAAAATGATGATTATGATCTTAAAAATGGTGGTTGGTAGGTTGTGTGATCAGAAAAAATGATGATTGTGACCTAACTGTGATCTTCAATATGTGATTTCAAAGATTTGTATTTTGTGACATGAGATTTTACAATATTGTGACCTAAACATTTGTAATTAATAAAATATTGATAATTATTTACTTTAATTAATTAATTAATCTTAATTACAAGCTGATTTTTGAAATGATCTAAGTTTCACCTTAATTTTAAAATATATATTTATAATTACCTTATTTATGTATTTTTCCGAAGCAAGATTCACTTCTATATTTTAAGCTTGACCTAGTAATTTGACTCAAATTTGTCCCCTTGTCGATAATATTTCTATTTTATTGGATTATAATTATATAGAAAATTAAATATCACTACTTATTGGTTTTGTTTATAGTTAACTTTATTTACTATTCGAATATACTTTTATCTTCAATTTCTACTTCCCCAGTAGTTGTTGCTTCTAACGTCGTTGAAAAAATTTCAAATGAAGGTTTAGAAACCATGCTTCTAAAAAGAATTCGTAGAAGCTAACCATTGACTCGACAAACTTAGATACTCAATTTTTGAGGCGGTCCAGTTATTCCTTTAAATGAAGCTATATGCATTGAATTTGTTCTCGTAGAAAAATCAGAGTTTAAAGTCAATTTTAATAAAATTAAATCGAATGCTAACCAAAAAATTATAATTCTAAAGCAAAAGGTTCAAAAATAACTTCTATTTTTTTTGGACATTGAAAAGGGACTACATAATAATAATAATAATAATAATAATAATAATAAAATCATCAACGACCTATCATGGTCATAGACTCATAATTTACTAGTAAATTGGACTTTAGTTCTAAACCCACCTTTCGGGCATTTAGTGTCCACTTCTTTATTGTTTGAATATTTATTTATGTTTTAAATCAAACCATAGTTATGAACAATTCCGATAGTCACTAGTTCGTTAAAGTCGAGGTAATTAAAGACCATAAACGAGGAATTTTTTAATGATCTCAATACTCAATTCTGTTACTTGATTAGCATATTCTTTCAAAATATCTCAAAATTGCTTCTACTTTTTGTTTGCGTGTCTAACTAATCCCACATCGATCTATCTTGTAATTATTAAAAAATAAAAATAAAAAATCAACAATTTTCAATATGGGAAGCTCCAAATGAGTCCAGTAACCATTTATAAAAAGCTCTTCCCCCTTGTTGTCGAGTTTTTCAATTTTCATTTTATTCAAAATTTAAATTCATTTCATGCATAATTGTCTATTTCTCAACATTAGACATTGGACTGTTTTATCATTTTCATTTCACAATCTCCTTGACTTTTGTCTTCTAAATCTCGATCTCTTTCAGGGATTAAGACAAAACATATAAAATGTAAGAAAAGATTTTTTAAAATATATTTACCACCCATAATTGTGGCCCTTAACTCCTCAATACGACACTTTCCGTATACTTTTATTCTTCCGTCATTATTGTAACTGAATGGATTGATGGGTACTCGACTGCGGTAGATACATCATTAAATAAATAAATAAATGAAATAATAACACTTTGGAGCATATTGATCTAACAAGTATATATAGTAGTTACAATGATGAAGTAAAAATAACAATGGTAAATGTTCAATCAACTTTAAATTTATTTATTTAAAATAAATATTAATTATTAAGGTGTGCATATATTGATCTAATAAAAGTAAATAATATTCGATCGACTCTAAATATATTAGAAATAATATCTGATTCAAACGACTTCATTACTGCGCATGAATTGTTAATCGATTTAATAGAAAAAGCAAAATGGATTCTTATTTTCTTGATCTAAATATATTGTGGAAATGGAAGATAATAATACTTTACTTATTCACCGTTTGCGGATGATTTAGGATCCAATTCGGATCGCGTCACGGGCACCAACCGATTCTGCACCATTAAAACCGATTTGTAGATCTCCGTAATTATCCTCTCATCATACTCTTTCATCGGTCCCCTCCCAAATCCACTCCCTCCACCCGCAGGGAACCCGCCAGCGCCGGCGATCCCCGGCGTGTTAGCAATCTTCAACATCATGTTCACGTACGCATCTCGGAGCCGGCGCAACAACTTTTTAGGCGAAAACTTGAGCTTCAGTTTTAGACTAGGTGTCAACTTTATTCTCCAGAACCGCCGCCGCCGCCGTTTCGTACCCTCGGCGGAAGTCAACTTCACTACTCGGATCTTCCTTTTCCGTCCGGCGGTTCCATTTAGCCTCTCGTACCCGTTTCTGTTCCAGTATCTTTTGATTCCACTGTACAGAGTAGCTGGTACCGATTCCATGTTTTTCAGTTCACCTTTTCAATTACGTATCTAGATATATCTATAATGGAGCCGACATTTCCTTAAGTTTGGCCTGTACCGCGGAGGAGGTAGGGATGGAGTGGGGTATAGTATTAATGGTAGGAGGTTGATGTTATAGTGGCTGATAATTGCTGAGGACTTCAAAGTTGGCTTTCATTTTCATTCTATTCGAGTTTTTGGCGAGTTATTTAGTCCCTACCTATCCTCCACTAGGTGAAACTGTAGCATGAGTTTGGTAGAGATAATAGTGTTAAAAAATGTGCTAAAGCCGGCCGACCAACCTTAGTGCCGAGCTCGTACGTACCAGTTTGTGATCCACGTCGGTCGGGATCTGTCTCCATCGCTACCTTACTTAGGTGGTTACACAAATTTAATTTTATTTAGGGTGTGTTCTTTTAGATTTAATTTGGAATGTTTTGTGTCAAATCAAAGAATTTAAATTATTTGTTGATTTATTTATGTTTTCGAGGTAAGATGTGAGGTTAAAAATTGGAGAGAGAAAATGTGAATGGTTAAAAAGTGGTATGAAAAATTGTATAAATTAAATTAAAATAATCATTATATATTAATCTATAGCCGAACACACCCTTATAAACAGTAATACTAAGAAAAAGAATGAGCTATACAGAATGTGTAGATATAACTTATATTATAGAATTTAGGCTATGTTTGATACAGTTTGATTTGCCTGAAAAATGTCAAATCGTGAAAAATATTTTTCGCCTTTTACATTTGGTTGGTGTTTGATTGACAAAATTTGTCTTGAAAAATGTTTTCTTAGGTATAATCATTTAAAACACAACTACCTCATTTGCCTTGAAAATATTTTCTTACCTATTTGCTGAGAAAACATTTTTCACCTAAGGTGAAAAATTCTTTTGCGTCACGTTTGATCATTTTTGTTGTTGTTAATTAACTTTTTTTTTTTCTAGAAATTAACATTATTATTATCAAGTACAAATGAATGAAAAATTAAAAAAAAAATTAATTAAAATAGTTAAATTTTGATTTATTTGCCACGGAGAATAATGTCAATCAAACAACAAAACTAGGAAAATCTACCACTTTTTTACCTGAAAAATTAATTTAATCAAACACTTCCAATTAACATTTCTCAGGAAAATAATTTTCAGGCAAATCAATTCTTAGAAAATATTTTCTTACCATTTATTTTTCATCTTTTCAATCAAACGTAGCCTTATAGTTATGAATGGAATGTGTGGTTGAGCCTGGCCTAGAAAATCTTTCAACGTATTAGGCCGAAAATGAGAATCGTGTTAATTATATACGATTTGATTTACGTCTTTGTTTCAATTAAGTACAAGTGTAACGTGGTGAATATTATCACACCTTTTTTGGATTTTATTGATGCACGATCTGACGTGGAACATGGGTGATGACGTATGGTCTTATATATGATACATATGATGAAGCGTGACCTAAATATGACGTATGACCTGACATGTTCAGTTAGGAGAGCTCATACGTAACTGAAAATGTGGACCTAATTCAAAGAAGAACAGGTCATACACGATATGACCTGAACATTATCTCTCCAGAAGAGTTGAGGTATCAAAGAAGACCTGATGACCGGGTCATGCTAGACAAAGATCCAACCTGGATACATCACCTCAAACCTTACCGACCTGACTGCGCCACCTCGGGCACATACTATTTGAAGACCAGACCTGACCTTATGGCATATCTGAACATCAGACCATGCTTGGTTATCATAGGAGTGGAACAATATCTTAGCTGCTTGGTCAAATGGTAGTTAAGACAGTTATTCAGGCACAAAGGTGGTTAGATTAAGTAAAACTCAACTACTATGTATTATGTAAGAACTCAAATAGTTCAGTTATGTACTTATGTCAGATAGTCAGGTATTGTAATAAGCCAGCTCACCCCATTCTCCCTATAAATATAGGAGATGGTAGCTCACAAAAGGGACACACTACTTTGGCTATTCAAAGCCAATACTATATTTATACAAGAAATCATACGTTGAGTCCAGGTCATTCACACGATCTGAGATCCACCTCTTACAAACCATCTTTATTACCTATGTGGAGTCCAGGTCATCCATTACGACCTGAGGTCCACCTCTTTCACATATAATTTTCGATTACGTAACTAACATCCACTAATTTCTTGCTGACTTAGAATATTTCATATTTCAACCGTCAACAAAACTCAATACAATACAACACAACACAATTTACAAAAATAGCATTCACCAAAGTGCGTGCCTGAAGAATGCTATTTTTGGTGAATGCTATTTTTGTAAATTGTGTTGTGTTGTATTGTATTGAGTTTAAAGATGGAAGTATACGATGAAACACGGTTGAGAGTTTAAAGAGACTGTCATGGAATAGGGAATTTTTTTAATGTTTTAAATTAGCAGAAAACGGTACGAATGGAGACATTGGATACGTTGTTCTTTATGTTTGAATATGAGAAGTTGTGGGCGAGAGAAAAATATTGTATGTATGATTTTCTTCCATCTAATAAAATTGTTCTTCTTATATGGTCATCAGCAGTTAGTCGAGTCACGTTAAATTTCTTATTTTCTTTATTGTATTCATTATTTTGGATTATGTCATGCTACGTTGTATTGTTAGATATTTGATTATTTTCCTAACATGTGGTATCAAATATTGGGGTGGACAATTGGTTTTTTTCAAAACAATATGGAGAACTTTCTAGATCTATTGTATTTAAGAAATAAAATACAATATTTGAGAAATTTTAAGCAGAGAAATAAATATTTGTTGGGCCGGAGATGAGGGGGTAAGCGTTTTGATTTTATCAAATTTTGACAAATTTTCAAATCAACTTATTTAAATCTGTTTGAGGAAAACTTCAACTTAAACCAAACCATTTAAAACGGTTTGATAAGAACTCAAACTTAAACTTAACAAGTTAGTTCGATTTTAAATCATCGGTTTCTCGATATATTTTTATGTCTGTCTACTTTTATGACACTACTTTAATTTTTTTGATATATACACATACCTTATTAGCAATAAATTTAAACAAACTAAGTAAATCTACTATAAATTTAAATACTAACTAAATCAAAACGAAATTACATCAAAATTACAATATGATTATTTCTTCCGCCTTTTTAGGCTAAGTTGTTACAAAATAAAAGTTATGACAACGTTACAATACACATCTATAAAACCAAAAAAAATATCATGATGCCCAACAAGTTCTCTATGATCATCATATCTGGAAAAAAAAAAGAATTTCATTGATTAGATAGAGAATGAAACCCGCCACAATAAAAAAATAAAAAAAAATGTTTATTGATTAAATGGAGATTATATAATCAACATAACAATTATATAAGCTTATCATTATCTATCATTACAAGATCAATTTCACGTATACATTCAAACTTTAATTGTTGTCACCAATTTTTTCACAATCGGCCCACTCATCTACTTGGACGAGAGCTTGGATCAAGGGTCAGAGAGTCAACCCGTAGTCGACTCGGGCATTAAATATTATTAAAAAAATATGTAAAAAAAAATTAAAAAATTAAAAATTAAAAAACTTGAGTTATACCCGTTCCCCGGTCGACCGGATTTGACCCGACTGAGTTTTATATGCTACCCAGCCCAGTTTTTAGGCCGGATCGAGTTTGAAAACAGGGGTTATCACACACGATTCATCATCCGCATAATAAGGCAAATGTTTTATTACATCAGCGTAGTATTAGATAATAATTTTTTTAAAAATATGATAGTAGAAAATATAAATTACTTGACACAACTTTCATTGAGTCATCCAATGCCTCCACTTCATCCAATTATTGGAGCAGCACTATAAGTTCTTTCTTAATTTGTAGCTAGTTATTTTCGCGTATACAATACAAGGGCTCATTAATCGGATATTTTGACGGAGATCAATGGATTTGTTTGAACTATGAAGTATGGTAATTGTCTAATTGAATAATATATGTAATAGAAATTATCAAAAATACTATATAACTATTGAATTTGGTGGGTTTGATCAAGTTCAAAATTATTTCATTGACAAGTCTGCGTGACAGCAAACAAACGGTCTCTAAAATGCAGGTTCAATTCGATTTTTTGATTTGACGATTTTTTGCTTAAATTCGTAGTGGGAGAAGATCACGAAAGCCAGAGCAGTGCATTGTCCCATCCAAGGAAGAAGATGAACTCTTGCTATCCTGGAAGAGCTACCGTGCGCTGAATGGTGGAATGCAAATATCGTGCGCATATGGCCCAAATATTTGCAGGTTGAGGTGGGAAGATATGACTTTCGATTCTGTAACGCCTCGTGGTGCATTACATTGTATGAAGTACGTGTACTTGTACATTGCCACTGGTGTAGGTTGGATGGAACTCTAGCTGAACTTAGGCCATCTGAGACTGGATAGGAAGCTATTTCTAAAGATTGGTCTTGCTATAATTCATCACTTGTAAATAGAGGAAATTACACAAACTATCCCTAAAATTTAAGCTATTTGAATAATACCCTTTTCATACTTAATTAAGCCAAACCTCCCCAAGCCCAAATGAGAACCCCGTTTCTCTCCTGCAACTCATCCATTTTTCCCTTTACTCCCACAAGATCAAGACCCCAAATTCCAACTCTTCTTCTTCATTGTCTTTCGACATGTTCTAAAAGACGAAGAAGACCATAAATCCCAAATCTCAATCATAAAAATCCCAAATCTCAATCATTCTCATCAGGCTCCAAGCCACTTTTCCTAGCGCAGCCCCAAAGCCCTCAGATCCCCTCACATGGTCACAGAGCTCTAACCTTATTTTAGGTCACCAATCTAATGTAGGTCTTCAAATGGGTCTTCAAGTCCCTGTCGCCCTAGGTGTATGTTACACCGTACCACTTTAAAATTAAAAGAAAAGTTATAAAAAGTGACATCTTGTCAATTTTTTAAATGCATTTATAATTTTACTATTTCCATATGATGTGATTGTGTAAGGAAAATGGGAGAATTTGTAATATATCTACTAGTATTTGTGAACTTATGTATTTTGTTAAGTTACACTGATGGTAGTCACTGATGAATATTATAAAAATTGAAGAAAGAAAACTCAAGTAGAAAAATGTGACACCATGTAACTTTTTTTTTGGAAAGTGGCACCATGTAACTTTTTAATTAAAAGAAAATTGTTAAAATGTGACATTGTGTCACTTTTTTTTTTGTTGCTACTATTCACTTTTTAAAAAAAATTGACACAATTTTTTTAGTTACAAATTTCACTCCAACCCCCACCCACCCACCCACCCATCAATCAAAGTCACAGTTGATCACGCAAAGTCACAATTCGATTAAAATTACAAATTTATTCGTAAATGTCATCCCACCCACAAAGTCACAGTTCGATCACATATACAAATTTAGTCGCAAAATTCACCCTACTAGACCCCGACCTGCTAAGTCACGGTTGGTCACTTAAAGTCAAAATTAAAAATTTAGTCGCATATCAAAATTTGTGACCGATAATTTAATTGAACGAGTCACATCCCGTAATTTTCACAGGTCGGATAAAGTCAAAATCGACACAAATTTTGGTTAGAATTACAAATATAGTCGTAATAAAAAAATAATTTCGCGTATTATTTATTGTTCAGAACTTACTATTTCCTTGGTTACAATCAATCGATATTTTTGTCACAATTACCTAGTAATTGGTCACATTTGCGATTGACAAAAATTTGTAACATAAATTAAAGGTAATTTTATTACCACCACAAATTTTAATTACTACTGCACCACATTTTATTTGCACTACATTTGAAACATGTTTTTAATACATACACAACAACAAGTTTACAATCATAACCTTAACTCAATAAAAATCAAAAAATGAAAAAAAAAATGAAAAAATGATAGTTACAGGAACCATTAGAATTATCTTCCTTTGTAAACATGGGGTTGCATCCGATTCTCTGGCATCGAACTTTCTCCATTTTAGCCCACTGTGAGAGAGGGAGACTTCAAGAATTTACCAAGAATTGCAAAGAAAAAGGGTGAGTCGAGAAGCAGCTGGAACTTCTCCTCTTGAATTTGCTTGTTATATTCCATTTTGGCTAGCCCAATTGGAAATTGCGGGGAAAGGACGATGGCGCTGTGGAGGGCTAAGAGATTCCGACGAGCCTCCATTGTTGTTGGGGAATTAGCAGTTGGAGGTCCTGTGATGGGAAATTAATTATGATTAGGATAAAAATTTACAATTCAAGGAATCTAACTTTAAGAACTTTATTTCTTGATCCAAATATGAAGTGGTATATCAAATAAAAATAGTTGTTGTAATAAATGTATCAATTAGTAAATAGGGTATTTATGTCATTTTATTGAAGGTCATTTAAATGAATATTAAAATTGTTTGGTATTGAATAATTATTGCGATGGTAATATAACAAATCATAAATTAATTAAACGTGTCATGTCTAATGACCAAACAAAGTCACAATTGGACACAATTATCCATATAATTGGTCACATTTGTGATTAGAAAAATTGGTCACATTTGTGATTAGAAAAGTCACACAAAGTCACGATTGACGCAAATTAAGCCGTCACATTCCGTACTTTTCATAGGTCCCACAAAGTCACAATTAGTCAATATTTTGATTACAATTACCTAATAAACTAATCACATTCTGTATTCGTTACAAGTCACACAAAGTCACAATTACCTAATATTTGACTACAATTATCCATAATTGGTCACATATTACTCGTTTTCTTGTTCACGATTAGTTAATATTTTTTGTCACAATTACCTAATAATTGGTCACAAGTCGCACAAAGTCATATTTAGTCGACATTTTGATCACAATTAACTATAATTGGTCACAATCCCTATTCAAGTCACCCAACCCAACCCCACCCACCCACCCACCCACCCACCACCATACCGTCGCCATCGCGGCTGATCACTACCACCACCACCACAACCACACCATAGCCACCCCAGATATACAAACTGCCAGCCACAGCAACTGAGCAACAAACAAAACCCAAAAAAGCCACACCCTACCAGATGCTATGAGTAAAGATATCACCTTTAGACTAATTAGTCTCATCCTCAAGTACCAATGCCTTTGAGATAATGGTTCAATGATCTTCGTAAAGAGTAGTAAAATAACCACTAGATATCCCTCCGATTCAAAACTTGCTTTAGTCTCAACAACCTTAATGAAGGCATTTAGAAACAGAGGACCGATAGAGAAAGTAGTAGTCTTCAGTAGTGCAAAGAACCCTGCAATGAATATATGTTTCCATTGGCATAACATAAGTATCGTTAAGATTAAGGGTTTGGGTGATGGATTTATTTATTCACGTTTATTAGATTTTCCCCAAATGGCAACAAACATGGCTGCACTTTACACCTTCTTGCAACTCGGGTACATCCTCATCATCAAGAGTTTTCTCCCTTCGACTGAGAAGCAACTAAAGGTGTGTCCAAATTCTATAACCTCCCAATTTTCTGTCGGAATCGTGTCGGAAAGTTTACAGTTGGTGGCATCAAATCTAATCTTGCTAATCGAAATTGCTCCGTTGCTAGAAGTGGGCAACGTTGACGTTGCCCACTTCTAGCAACAGAGCAGAACTGTCTTACTAACTAGGACAAATTTTTGTTTCTTTGGGTAAACTACCAAACACCACCACCATCAAACATAGCCATCGCTGGAGATTGCCGGTAGTAGGGGTGGGCATCAACCCGCCAAAACCGCCCAACCCAATACGACCCGATCGGGTTGAGTTTGGTTTTAATGAAAATTGAGTTGGGTTGGGTTATAAAAAAAAAAAATTGTTTGGGTTGGGTTGGGGGTTGGATGACAAACCCAACCCAACCCAACCCAAAATTTTAAAAATATAAGACCATTTAAATTTCAAGAATCTTAAATCCATTTTTAATTTGGATGAAACTCAAATATAATTTGAACATATTTTAATTTTATTAGTAAGTATTCAATTTATTATATTTGAGTTTATTGTATTGTATATAATTTATTTGAGTTAATAGTTAATTTATGAGCATAATTTTTTAATTTTCTAAGAATTTTATTTAATTGGACCAAAGCCCAAACCACCCAACCCAACCCAACCCGACTGAAACTTGATTGGGTTGAGTTGGGTTGTGTTTGAATTCATGTTTGGGTTGGGAAAAAAATCGACCCGACCTAACCCGACCCACCCCTAGACGGTAGTAGCGATCGTAGATGCACCCCACCCTTAAGCATAGCACTAGCACTAGCACCACCACCTCCCACACAATGCACCTCCGACATATCAAAACTAGAGAACCATAAAAGCCATACAAAAAATAACACCACTACAACGGCCAATCAGAGGCACCATCACTAAAAAAGGAGGAACTGCCACGACGACGGTGGTACCGCTACTTCACACAACCTCCGATCGACATCACAATCATCAGAATCTACTGGTCGCGCGAAGATCGATGCGCCTTCGTCAGATCTACTAGCTGCCAACTCTTGCAACCTTCGGACGGCGGCACATTCATTAGAATCCACTTCATTAATGCACAATGGTGATTGATAAACAATAATTTTGCTCAAGCTCGAACACGACCAAGCACGACTTCCCCTGATCACGATCAAACGTGGTAAAGCGGTTCATCTCCCCTGAGCAGTATATGTCCCTGAGGAGTATATCTCCTCGAGCATTCACATTCCTTCAATAGCTCTGTTTTGTCCTCGGGAATAATTCTTGTGTTCCCCGGCCAAAATTGGGTCTAACTTCTGGGACCTGTAACTTCCTAGTTCTAAAAGGACTCACCCCTTTGGAGTCCTATTTAGGGCTTATATCCTCATCCCTAAAAAATAGGAGAATGATTCCTAATAGGACTCAACCAATAAAGGTATTTCAGTCCTATTACAACTCATCTATATATCTCTATAAATACATGGCTCTCAATCACAATTCGGGTACACAATTATCTCTACAATTTATAGTCTCTTTCATAAATTTTCTCCTTCCTCTTTACTGATTTAAGCATCCGAGGGGTGACGAGGACACACCTCCTCGCCTTTATTGCAGGTATTCGAAGATCCAGTTCGTGCTAGCTTGTTGTTCAAGCTCAGAATATTGAGGTATGATTTTTTTAGCATAATCATTGGGGCCTTCTGTGGGAACCATAACTAGAAGCCATGGTTAATACACGTTCTGGACTTCAACAAGCAAACTTACCTGCCCATGATCACACTGTCGGGGGGGGGGGGGGGGCAGGTACCCCAAGCAACACTACCAGACCAGTCCACGTTACCAGGAAATCAAACATCACACCCCCAACCCGCTGCTGATACCCAGGAAGCATTGGAGGAGCTTCGTCAACAGGTTGCTACCCTTACGCAAATGCTCACGTAGCAGAGCTAACGCGACACCCCGACGCCCGAGGAGGGGAATGCTTTACGGGTCCAGCCGCAGAACCATGCCCCTAATACTGGTAGGGCCAGTACTTCGGGATTGCCGCCATCACCACCAAACGTTATGAGTTTAAGAACAGTGGCCATGCCTCCTGCTGAGCTCGTGAGAATTATCCAGGAAGGAATAGCAGCGGGTATGCGACAAAATACACAGGCCCCAGCAGGGTTCACCTCTAACACTCCATTCACGCCAGATGTTTTGGCCTTTCCCCTACCAGACAGGTTCAAGTTCCCGAGGATAAAAGAGTATGATGGTATAACCGATTCAATGAACCATCTTAATATATACACTGACGTCATGAATTTGCAAGTTGCCCCCAATCAGGTTATGTGCAAGGCTTTCCCCCAAACTTTGACGAGCGCTGCTAGGGATTGGTTCTCTACTCTTGAACTAAACTGCATTCCAACATTCATAGACCTTGCTAATAAATTCTCGACTTTCTTTGCAAGTAGTAAGCGTATAAGGAAGACAGCTGCTTCGCTCATGAGACTCAGCTAAGGACAAAATGAGACACTGCACGAATTCATGACCAGGTCCAACGCAGAAAGGTTGCAAGTTCCCGACCTCCATATTTCTGCTGCAGTATCAGCTCTTACTCAGGCTGTAATGTGTGAGTTCTTCAAGATGTCCCTATCAAAAATACCGCCAAAATCTGTGACTGACCTTCTCACTCGGGCTGAGAAGTACGTGAATATGGAGGAAGCTATGTATCCGAAGAAGAGCGATACATCCCCCAAAAAATTTGAATGGAAGGATAGCAGAAACGATCGAAAAAGACAGCGTGAGGACAGTTCGAGGCAGGGGCGTGATCGAGATGATCGGGGAAAAGCAAGAACTAAGCAACCGCCTTCTTTCACTCCCTTGAACACCCCTCGGGCCAACATCCTTATGGAAATCAAATACATGAAGGAATTGAAGTGGCCAGCCAGAATCAGGTCCCCGCCAGATACGCGTGACAAGAGCAAGTACTATGATTTTCATCGTGACCATGGGCACACCACAGAGACATGCTACGCCTTACAACAAGAGATAGAAGCATTGATCAAGAGGAGTTTCCTGAAAACATAAGTGGGGAATGACAAACGGCAGAAGCGTGATCATGAGTAGGATCAGCCGCCAAGGAATAACAAGCCTACGGCTGGAACAATCAATGTTATCATTGGTGGAACAGCTTCAGGGGAGACTCACAAAATGGGTGCAAAATATATGCCAGACAGTCCTCGGGGGCCTGGCATGTTTGTCACCCGGACATCACATTTGGATTTGACGATATGGAAGGAGTGATCACCCCTCATGACGATGTTATGGTAGTTACAACAATCATAGCTAACTACGAGGTGAGGAGAATACTGGTAGACAATGGAAGCACAACTAATGTGTTATCACATGAGGCTTTCATTAAAATGGGGATATCAGCAACCCGCTTATGGCCTATCAGGACTCTCCTGCAGGGATTTGGGGGGAGTATCATCATGCCCAAAGGCACCACCGAGCTACCTTTAACATTGGGAACAGACCCCAAGCAGGTAACATAAATCACGATGTTTTATGTTGTGAGGGCTCCAATGACGTACAACGTAATACTTGGTCGACCATTGTTGAACAGCATCAAAGCAATAGTGTTAACATTCCATCTTGCCATGAAATTTCCAACGGCAGAAGGTGATGCGAACCCCTTCGGTATATTGACCGAAAATTCCCACAACAATTTTAATACCAACCCAAGAAAGCTAAAGTGGTAAATAAATGGATAAACACTTTAACCCAAGTTTAAATCTAACCCAAAATTCAAGGATTAAACTAACCCTAGCCCAATGGAGAGAATTAAACAAATTCCAAGGTGGCGGAAAATAAACAACAACACAAGAATAATAATACTCAAGATAAAGTTGATTAAATTCCAAGAAGATACAAGATCAAAAAGGTTTAACCTTACCTCAAGAAGGGGGACTTCAAGCCCTAGCTCTCAAGAGCTCTCTAATGAACAAACCAAGTTTTTTTACAAAATGAAGAGAAATGAGAATATAATGTACAAAATGGGAAAAATGTGCAATTTCGGTATTTACAAGAAAAACCCCGTTTTTGTGAAAATTGCAAGAAAACCCCGTTTTTTTGAAAACTGAGGTGTTTCGGTCGACCGAAGTGGTCGACCGAAACTGGACTTTCGGTCGACCGCTCCTCGTCTGAAAGTGACTGAAGCTGGGTCTAAAATCCTTTGCAGAGTTTCGGTCGACCGGAATTAGTTTCGGTCGACCGAAATTGGCTAACTCCAATTTCTTCCCCTTTTTGGCTCCAACTTGATCATTGGCTTCTTTTCTTGATTTATTCACGTTGTTTAGCCTCGAATCTTGAACCTCTTCAACTTCGGATCTTGTCATGGGTCCCACGGGCACGTGCATCGAGGTTTGACTTTCCCGATTCTCATCATCCCCTCCCTCTTGAAAAGGATTCGACCTCGAATGTTGCTTGAATGCACTGTCGTGAAACTCCTTGAACTTTGATCTTGCAACATTGTGGATCACAGGTTCATGCGTTGAAGTTGGACCTTCGCGATTCTCATCAGAAGGTGTGGGGGTTGTTCGGGGAGATCAAACAGTAGCAAAGCAGTGTTATGTTACTAGTGTTAAGAACCTCCCAGCTGAGGTTGCGCAGGTAGAAGCGTTGGAGCCCGACCTCGAGCACCGAGGTAGGCTTTCGCCCGTGGAGGAATTGTTGGAGGTCGAGGTCGGACCAAGGAGAAATGTCGTCATTGGTCGGGATCTCGATGATGGTCTGAAAATCGTGCTTACACAGTGTTTGAAATAAAACATCGATGTGTTATCCTAGAGTGTTGAGGACATGCCTAGAATTGAGCCCTAGATTTCCGTGCACAGGTTAAATGTGAATCCCGAGGCACGACCCATTAAACAAAGGAAGAGACAGTTCACTCTTGATCGTCGAATTGTGATTTAAGAAGAAATTGGTAAGCTCTTAAAGGCAGGATTTATCAGGGAGGTTCATTACCCAAACTGGCTTGCAAACGTGGTCTTGGTAAAGAAGAGCAATGGCAAGTGACGAGTTTGTGTAGACTATACTGATCTGAATAAAGCATGCCCCAAGGACAGCTATCCACTACCAAGGATTGAAAACTTCGTGGACAGCACTTCGGGCCATAGGATGTACAGCTTCGTTGACGCATTTTCAGGTTACCACCAAATCCCGATGGCAGAGGATGATCAGGAGAAAACATCGTTCATGGCTGATTCAACGATCTATTGTTATAAGGTCATGCCTTTTGGCCTAAAGAATGCTGGGGCAACTTACCAAAGGTTGATAAACAAGGTGTTTGCAGGATTGATTGGGGAAAACATTGAGGTATATGTTGATGACATGGTCGTCAAAAGCACAGAAGCTGACAGACACATTCAGGACCTCGAGGAGGTGTTCTTCACGCTCAGAAAGTACAAGATGAAACTGAACCCAGCTAAATGCGTGTTTGGGGTATCGTCGGGAAAGTTTTTGGGTTTCATGATCACACAACGGGGTATAGAGGCCAACCCCGATAAAATACAGGCTCCAATTTCAATGGAGTCTCCCAAAAATAGAAAAGATGTTCAGAAGCTGACAGGTCGGGTAGCAGCGCTTAATATGTTCATGTCAAGAGCAGCTGACAAGTGTTTCCCCTTTTTCAGAATACTTAGGGGAAATAAGAACTTTGAATGGAATGAGGAATGTGAGCATGCGCTACAAAATCTGAAAGAATCCCTAGCAATGCCTCCTGTGCTTACAAAACCAAGTCCAGGAGATGTGCTATCCTTATACTTGGCTGTTTCTCAAAATGCAGTAAGCGCAGTTCTCGTCAAGGAGGTTGGTCCAGCCCAGCAGCCCATATATTATGTCAGCAAAGTCCTCCTTGACGCTGAAACCCGTTACACCCTTATAGAACAATTGGTGTTGGCACTAGTTGTAGCTGCAAGGAAGTTGAGGTAGTACTTCCAATCACATACGATCGTGGTGTTGACCTATGGTTAACTTAACCTTATTGTTTTGATCATAACAAACAAGAATATATTGTGTTATTAACAAGTGTGCTTCAAGTGTTTCATGTAATGATAAATATTCAAAGCACTCTACGTTCAAATCGTCTCTCAAAGATATAAATCAAAACTATGTGATCAAGCACATGAGACGCAAAGAAGATCATGAAAGAATTGAAGATATTCAAGATCAAAATTGAAGTTGAAAAGCATGACATGAAGATCAAGAATTCAAGCATACAAGATTAGAGTTCAAGTTCAAGAGTTGATTTAACCTATGTAAAGGTATAACACTCTCAATCTTTAGCGATGAAATTCAAAGAGCTCGAAAATGATTTTTATGCATCAAGAAACTTACTTGAAAAATCATCACTTGCATAAAATATTTTTATCTAAGTCAATATTACTTTTCATATGTTATTTGATCTTAAATCATGATTATACTATGTTAAACCACTTTGAAAAACAAGTTCGAAACCTAAAAATCCTAAATTTTCATGTTTTTCAAAAGTCATTTTTCGGTCAACCGAAAGTCAACTTTCGGTCAACCGAAATTGGTCAACCGAAAGTTCAACGGTTGAAAATGTGTAACGGCTATATGCATGTTTCGGTCGACCGAAACTCCAGAAATGGTCAACCGAAAGTTGCTGAATTTGAATATTTTGATCTATAAATAGCCATCTCATTTACATTCATTTTCAACAACATAGAAAAGATTTTATAGAAACTTTCTTGTGAAAATTCATTGTTCTTACTTGGTTTATATTCATCTATTATTATTATAAAACTTTGATTGATTTAAACTTTGTTTTATCAAATCATCAAAAGTTTTTGGAAGAAAGTTTTGTGAAGATTTTTGATTTTATATTGTTTAAACTTCTTCAACATCTTCACACTATATTGGAATTGAAGTGTAAGTCTCTCTTTGTTCTAAACTTGTTTTAATCTTTTAAAAGAGAGAAATTCCAATTAAGGAACTTTGATTATTTGTGCTACATTTTTCATTATCATTTGATTCATCAAAGTTCCATTGCCTAAACACTTTGAGTTTAACTCATTGTTAATTATTCAAGTGTGGCATCTCTTGGTACTTAATTTGATTCAATATTTTAACAAGAGATTATTTGAAAAACTTTGTTTGATTGCATTGAATTTTTCATTATCATTTGCATCAAAGTTTTTCTCTAACACTCGAGCTTAATTCATTGCTATCTATTGAAGTGTTAGCCTAACTCTCTCGATACTTAATTTGCGTATATCACTTGTCAAGAGAGTTATTTCAATTGTAAATTCAATTCATTATATCTTGTGGTTTCGAGAGCCTTGTGAAAACTCGATTGTTGGTTAAGGATAGGTACTCCTTGTTGTAAGTCGCCTAAGGATTTGGTACTCCTTGTTGTAAGTTACCAATATAGTGGATTTGGCCTTGCTCGTGACGGAGAGCTCGGTAACGGGGGACGTAGATCACGTTGGTTGATTGAACCTCCATAAATCGCGTTTGCATTCTCTTATCCCTTTTACTTACATACATTGCACTTACTCTATTCTATCAATTTATATTGTGCAACACTATATCTAAGTGCTATACTTGCTTTATCAATTAAGTTTACACATTTATAGCACACTACATTGATAGTTAAGTTACTTACAACACTAAGTGCTCATACTTGTACACATTGATTTTTAAGTTAGAGATTATTTATCGAAAAAGTTTTAAAAACCAATTCACCCCCCTCTTGGTTAGTTTGCTCTTGGGCTAACACGTGGTACTTACAAATCAGCCCTTGAAACATATACTTCGGAAGCCCGATGTATCCGGGAGATTGCTCAAATGGGCCATTGAACTTGGCGAATTTGATATTGAGTTCAAGCCCCGACCATCGATAAAGGCACATGCCTTGGCAGACTTTGATGCAGAACTCACACCAAGGCCTCGGGGGCCAGTTAATAGCCCGAACACACCCGAGCGGTGTTGGAAAATTTATGTGGATGGAGCATCCAACTCCTCGGGCTCGGGTGCAGGAGTCATAATTATAAGCCCCGAAGGACAGGTTGAAATACAATGCGCTTTGAGGTTTAAATTTGAAACAACGAACAACGAAGCAGAATATGAAGCCGTCATCATTGGGCTTGAGGTTGCTCACTGCCTTGAACTTGATCATGTAAAGGTATACAGTGATTCCCAGCTTGTAGTAGGGCAAATTGATGGCACATTCGAGAAGAAAGAGGAGAAGATGAGTTTATACTGCGTGCGTGTTCACGACCTGCAGAGGATGTTCGGGAGTTGTGAGATTTTGAAAATACATCGATCAGAAACTATCAAGGCCGATTCACTCTCTAAACTTTTGTTCACGAGTGTTGATAATCTTGAGAGAATTGTTCATATGAAATATGTGTTACATCCCAGTATTGACTCGAGGCCTGCGGTCATGGACATTGATCATGAGCCTTCTTGGATGGACCCCATCCCCAAGTGTATAACTGAGGGAAGTCTCCCGGATGATCAGAGGGAGGCCAGGACCATCAAACAAAGACCAGCAAAATACTGCATGATAAGTGGAGTTCTTTTCGGAAGAAGTTTTACACTGCCATACCTCAGATATCTCAAAGCCTCTGAAGTTGCTCAAGCTCTTGCAGAAGTACATGAAGGCATGTGTGGGAATCACCAGGGTGCTAGGTCATTAGCCCACAGACTCTTCAGATATGGATACTATTGGCGGAACATGAGGACAGATGCCATAAATTATGTGAAGAAGTGTGACAAGTGTCAGAGGCATGGGAATATCATACACAGACCAGCTGAAGATCAAACTCCTGTCCAGTGCCTGGGGCCATTTGAACAGTGGGGAGTCGATATCTGGGGCCCTTTTCCCATTGCACGAGGAAAGTTGAAGTTCATTGCAGTGGCAGTTGAATATTTCACTAAGTGGGTGGAGGCAGAACCCCTAGCAACGATTTCAGAGCCCAAACTAAGATCTTTCATTTGGAAATCTATCATATGTAGGTTTGGCCTTCCAAGAGTATTGATAACAGACAATGACAGGCAGTTTGATAACGCACAGTTCAAAAGTTTCTGTGCAAATCTTCATATTGATCACCGTCAGACATCAGTTGCACACCCCCAGAGTAATGGGCTCGCATAAGTGACGAACATGATAATACTCCAAGACCTTCGCACGAGGATAGGAGATGCACGAGGCTCTTGGCCTGAGGAACTACCGAAAATACTTTGGTCTTACAGAACCTTACACCGAACAGCTACTGGGGAAACTCCATTCATGCTTGCCTTCGGGATAGAGGCGACAATCCCCATTGAAGTAGGCATGCCCAGTTACAGACGTCTTTTCCCAAATATGGAAGGGGAATGTACTGGCGAGCACCTTGACTTGCTTGAGGAAGTTCTTGAGCAGGCAAACAAAAGGATAGCATCATACCAAAGCAGAACGGCCAAGTACTTCAACAGCAAGGTCACACCAAGAAAGTTTAGGGCAGGAGATCTTGTGCTGAGGAAAGCGGAAGCAGCTAGTCATCCACCAGGGAAACTTGGAACTGCTTGGGAAGGACCCTATGAAGTTATACGGCAGACCCGAGGAGGATCATTCAGTCTTCGAGATCTCACAGGAACGCCACTCCCAAGACCTTGGAATGCAGACAACCTAAAAATCTACTACAAGTAGCAGAACCAAACTTTGTTGTTCATTCCCTTTAATTTTCAGTGCATTTTATTTTTTAGTTTAATTTCAGTTATGGCCTGCGAGCCAGCTTTTATTTCCCTGAAGACATGTAAATAAAAGATATTTCTCTCCAATTATGTTGTTGAACTCCAGAGCCTTGCCCACTGTGACGACCCGAAATCTCGACCATTCGAGTGCCACTAAAAGTGACTCATATCATATTAGCGAGACTTAAATAGTAATGTAAAATTATTCAAAAGAATAATTAGAATCCCATAATTTTATTTGTAAATAAAAATAGAACATAATTTTCTTACATAAAGTTCAACATAATATAACTGTGACGACCCGAAATCTCGACCATTCGAGTGCCACTAAAAGTGACTCATATCATATTAGCGAGACTTAAATAGTAATGTAAAATTATTCAAAAGAATAATTAGAATCCCATAATTTTATTTGTAAATAAAAATAGAACATAATTTTCTTACATAAAGTTCAACATAATTATCTCATCAATCTTAACCACTTTTGCCACTTCCATGTTGACCGCCTCGAACCTTCAATTATCTGAAAAAGGTAAATATCGTGGAGTGAGATTTATAAAATCCCAGTAAGTATACCAAGCATAAATTTTCTTTTGAAAGCATATGGATCATTTTCATCATAACATAGGATAGGATCGAAATACTCATAAACATAGGGAGACACAAGAATTTTACCGAACTTAAATGGCAAGAATTCTTATGTGTAGCGCTACTAAACTCCGGTCCCCTTAGCATAATCATAAACATATCATATGGAACCCATAACAATCTTGTGAGATTGATTTCATAGCAATGATCCAAACATTTTCATAAAAACATAAGATATACTTACTTGTCATAAAAACATACTTACTTTTCATAAAAACATAAGGTATACTTACTTGTCATAAAAACATACTTACTTTTCATAAAAACATAAGGTGTATTTACCTTTCATAAAAACATACTTACTTTTCATAAAAACATAAGATATACTTACTTGTCATAAAAACATACTTACTTTTCATAAAAACATAAGGTGTATTTACCTTTCATAAAAACATACTTACTTTTCATAAAAACATAAGATATACTTACTTGTCATAAAAACATACTTACTTTTCATAAAAACATAAGGTGTATTTACCTTTCATAAAAACATACTTACTTTTCATAAAAACATAAGGTGTATTTACCTTTCATAAAAACATACTTACTTTTCATAAAAACATAAGATATACTTACTTGTCATAAAAACATACTAACTTTTCATAAAAACATAAGGTGTATTTACCTTTCATAAAAACATACTTACTTTTCATAAAAACATAAGGTGTATTTACCTTTCATAAAAACATACTTACTTTTCATAAAAACATAAGGTGTATTTACCTTTCATAAAAACATACTTACTTTTCATAAAAACATAAGATATACTTACTTGTCATAAAAACATACTTACTTTTCATAAAAACATAAGGTATACTTACTTGTCATAAAAACATACTTACTTTTCATAAAAACATAAGGTATACTTACTTGTCATAAAAACATACTTACTTTTCATAAAAACATAAGGTGTATTTACCTTTCATAAAAACATACTTACTTTTCATAAAAATATAAGGTAATACCTTTCATAAAAACATACTTACTTTTCATAAAAACTTAAAGTATATTTACATTTCATAATAACATACTTAATTTTCATAAAAACATAAGATATACTTACCTTTTAAAAGATTAAAATGAAGTGTAGTAGTAAATGGACCAAAACTTTCTTGACCACCTTGAATTTCTCTTACTTGTGGATTTTGTCAAGAGGTTGGAAATAAGTGTATATGTGTAGAGTTGTGTGTAAAAGAGATGGGTTTAAATAGATGTATAAAGTTGGCATATTGTAAACATAATCATTCAATTCTATTAATTTTAACACATCATTTTCTTAAAGTAAAGCACCATTCATATACTTTTCCATATTTATACAAATAATATGCTCTTCATGATTACATATAATGGAGTCTTATCAACCATTCATATACTTTTCCATATTTATACAAATATTATGCTCTTCATGATTACATATAATGGAGTCTTATCAACCATTCATATACTTTTCCATATTTATACAAATATTATGCTCTTCATGATTACATATAATGGAATCTTATCAACCATTCATATACTTTTCCATATTTATACAAATATTATGCTCTTCATGATTATATATAATGGAGTATATAAATCATTCATATACTTTTCCATATTTATACAAATATTATGCTCTTCATGATTATATATAATGGAGTATATAAATCATTCATATACTTTTCCATTTTTTATACAAATATTATGCTCTTCATGATTACATATAATGGAGTCTTATCAATCATTCATATACTTTTTCATATTTATACAAATATTATGCTCTTCATGATTATATATAATGGAGTATATAATTCATTCATATACTTTTCCATATTATTAAATTAAGATTCTCATAATTATTATATATAATGGAACCTCTCATGCTTGCATATATTTTCTTAATAAAAATAATTTTTGTATAAATAAATATTGGGATAACATTGAATTAAGTACTTGGACTTAATATACTTTAAATCAAGAGAATGAAGATATTTTTAGAAATTCGGAATTTAATTTAAAATCGAACGATCTCGATTATTTCTTGACTTGGCTATACGAATACGTCGTGGCGTTAACTTAATAAAAATGGGTGAAATAGTAGCGACACGATTTTAAAATAATTATTAATCGCGTAAAAATTCTTGGTCGCTACACCCACGAGCAAGCACTCGAAAGCTTTCCCCACGAGGAAGCACACAAAGCCTTGCCCACGAGCAAGCACTCGAAAGCTTTCCCCACGAGGAAGCACACAAAGCCTTGTCCACGAGCAAGCATCCGAAAGCCTTCCCCACGAGGAAGCACACAAAGTCTTGCCCACGTGCAAGCACTCGAAAACCATCCCCACGAGGAAGCACACGAAGCCTTACCCACGAGCAAGAACTTCAAAGGCTGACCCCGAGTCTGGCAGACCACGATTAACCCCGAGCATCATCAATAACGCTTCCGTCATAGTTACGGTTCTTACTGATTGGGGTTGGTTACGAGGTCGGGGTTAGTACATAGTGTTCATTATTAACCCCTTGATCGTGGTTCAAAATCGGTACTCACTCCCAGTTCCATGGTCGGGTTTTGTACATAGTGTTCATTATTAACCCCTTGATCGTGATTCACAATCGGTACTCACTCCCAGTTCCATGGTCGGGGTTTGTACATAGTGTTCATTATTAATCCCTTGATCGTGGTTCACAATCGGTACTCACTCCCAGTTCCATGGTCGGGGTGTTTATTATCAATCCCTTGGTTGGGTTTAATTCGTTATTAATCCCTTATCGGGAGTCACACTTTGTGCCTTTTACAAACCCAATGATCGGGTTTACACTGGTGTGCTATAAATCCCATGTTTGGGGTTCAAACATGATCTTTTAAATTAAGTATCGCTCATACGATCACTGCTCATACACTATCGATAACCAAAATCATTGCTCATGCCCTAGCATTATTTGAGTAGTCGTGCATAAAAGATCATACATGTTACGCGGATAATTAGACGGAAGCTCGAGATAAAAACATAATACGAGAAATTCCATTTAAAGCAATGTTCGGTACAAAAAGAGGGTGGGGATACAAATTTCAGAGCGGGGCATTCGTATTATCAGGTTCGTCCCCTGAACCTTCTTCCTCCCCGTCCTCGGACTCCGAAAGGACGAGGCCCTCCGTAACATCAGGGTCAGCCCTAAGATACTTAGGCCGGGCCTCAGCTCCTTTCACTTACAGTAAAGCTCGAGCCTGTTTAAATGCATAGTTATACGAGCCTGAAGCATATTCACCTTGCAGGAGAGAGAATTCAGCTGATTTCTTAAAATTTTCAACTGCTAGAGCACGAGCATTCTCAGCTGCAGATAATTTCTCCTCGAAATCCTTTTGGGTTCGCTCAAGCTCAAGCCTTAGCTCTTTAGCCTCGTCCTCTGCCTCCCCGAGCTTCGTGCTCAAGCTTGATCTTTTTCTGCTCATCCTCGAGCTCTCTAACCCTTATTTCAAGACATGCAATGGAGCGCCCCAGAACCTCGACCTTGTCTTCATCGTCGATGGCTTTAAGTGCAAGACCTTGAGCAATACTTAAGGCCCGCACGTAAAAATTTTCTGTTAGCTCGAGCAATGAAGATAACAAATTCAACTATCAATTACCTTAGTAAAGTACGCTTCGAGGTGCTTGATGCCCATACTTGGAGGAACCTCGTTCCTATACTTTGAAACGACGTCAGGCCCCTGTGAAGCAGCCTGTATAGGGTCATTGTCAAGATCGATGAAATCCGTAGGAGGCGCCTGACTTATCGGGGATGTTCGAGGAGGAGGAGGAGGGGGAAACGTTCTGCGTATCCTCATCCCTGAGCAATGTATTGGAACCTTCTCCGGGTCCGCTGGCCACATGCCTTGGTCTTTTCTTTGTCTTCTTAGTCGGGGGTCTCCCACTAACTCCCCCGGACTTCCCCTGTATGAAGTTCTTGAGCGACGAAGGATAGAACGTCATTGTGTTTCCTGTAAAAAATACAAGTCATTAGCACAGGCATTATGTGAAAAAACACAATAAAGAGGAAGGGCTTGCCTCCTACCCCCGAAGTTCCTGACTCCAACAAGGTCGAGGACTTCATCCCCGAGCATATCATCCAAATTATCAACCAGAGGCTCAAGGGCCTCGAGCAGTTGTCTATCACGCTCAAACACCTCAAAAAAAGCCCGACCCTCATTAAACTTCCCGGTATCAGGCATGACCCGGCTCGACCAAAAGGGATGCCCGGGCTCTTGAGGGGTAACGTAAAAATATCTCTCCTTCCAACCCCGAAGAGAGCTAGGCATCCTCGGTAATTTGAATCTACCCCGACTAGAGAGATAGGCATAGCATGAGAAATGAGGAAGTTGTTTCAGTTCGAATACCATTCTAAATAGATCAAGTCGGGGCTCTACTCCTAATATCCTACAGGAAATAAAAAAATATACGAGCATTCTTCAACCGTTGGGCACTAGTTGCCCCGGACATATTGAATGCTCGACCAGAAACCCTATGAAGAAAGGGTGCAAGGACCACCTAAACCCAGCCTTCTGCGCGTCCCTATAAACTAAAAATTCCCCATCCCGAGCCGTTACAATCCTATCCTCGGGGGTGGAAGCCCTAACATCGCATCGGGTCATTAACCCGAACTCCCTTACAACCTCAATGACCTTATGCTCTTTGTATATACACCTAAGGTCGGGGTATGTTAGCGGGGCATCAACATCTCCAAGAGCCCGGGGCCTGACATCTACTGGATCTACCATAGGGATCATGGTATTTCTTATGTCCCCCAACCTACCCTGCTCGTTACTCGAACTACCAGAATTATTCGAGCTACTACTATTACTCGCTTGACTGCTGCCGCTAGTCATCTCCTAAGGGAACGACTAAAAATTGATAACTTAAAGGCTAAAAAGATCTTACCTCGACCGACGATTAACTAAGGAACGAACTTCTAAACCCCGAGTACGAACTCTGTGGTTTCATTCTCAAAAGCAAAAGTAGAATGCCAAATGATGGATACGCCCTATTTATAGTGGGTATGTGCGCGAATACCAACGGTTGTGTGATCTGAGCCATAAACGACGCCACTTGTCATCCATTCATGGCCCACGTGGCCTGCCAAACGTCATGTCATTTCAGAACAACGTGTCACATGTCAGGAACCCTCTTAGGCGCCACGTTATCCCCAAACTTTCCCCATCATCGATGAATTGCGCATCCACGATTTTTCATGGCTTAAGCATGAATGCGCGGGGGCCAGTGATGGACAATAATTCTGCTCAAACTCGAACACGACCAAGCACGACTTCCCCCGATCACGATCAAACTTGGTAAGCAGTTCATCTCCCCCGAGCAGTATATGTCCCCGAGGAGTATATCTCCTCGAGCATTCACATTCCTTCAATAGCTCTGTTTTGTCCTCGGGGTACTTGTTACTCGGGAATAATTATCGTGTTCCCTGGCCAAAATTGGGTCTAACTTCTGGGACCTGTAACTTCCTAGTCCTAAAAGGACTCACCCCTTCGGAGTCCTATTTAGGGCTTATATCCTCATCCCTAAAAAATAGGAGAATGATTCCTAACATGACTCAACCAATAAAGGTATTTCAGTCCTATTACAACTCGTCTATATATCTTTATAAATACATGGCTCTCAATCACAATTCAGGTACACAATTATCTCTACAATTTATAGCATCTTGCATAAATTTTCTCCTTCATCTTTACTGACTTAAGCATCGGAGGGGTGATGAGGACACACCTCCTCGTCTTTATTGCAGGTATTCGGAGATCCAGTTCGTACTAGCTTGTTGTTCAAGCTCGAAATATTGAGGTACGATTTTTTAGCTTCATCAGTGATCGATATCGGATCTTGGAGGAGACCGTAGAGAGAAGCGGGAGGAGTAAAGTCCTTTGGGGGGTGACGATGGAGAGAAAACTGATTTCATACAAATTGATGTATTAATTAATTTCTACTTACCTCCCGAAAAAGGAAAAAAAAAAAAAAAAAGAAGAGAGAAAGCCACGAACGAGTATTTTGAATTGTAACTTTGAATTATAGATGTCAATGTAATTTTCCATTTAATAAATCTAAACACATTTTCAACCCAATTCCAAAAGAATGTCTATTGCCTCTGTTTGGCAAAAGTGAAAAAAAAAGTTTTTAAACTACACAAATTTTTAAATTATTTTTTAACCACATATATTTTCTTTTTCTACTTTTCAATCACACATCTTACCTAAAAAACATAAAAAAAATATGTTTTTAAACACCAAAATTTTAACAAACAGAGTCGTCGCTTGAAATTATATGCTACGTCTCCTATTCACTTTTGCATTGTCTATTTATGCTTTGTGTTTCTGTCCCCTCTTGTTAAAATAGGCATCAAGTAATTTCATATTTGTAATCACAAACCGGAGGCGTTTCAGAATTTGAAGTTTTGACTCAGCACATCTTGTCAGTAATTATAGTTACATAATAATTGTGTGTGGTCAATAGTCTAATATCATCCATTGGAGTGAAGCATCACATTTTTTCGAACAAGTTTCATTAACTCTAACGTGACTTGCTTATACACGTATTGTTTCCATGACAAGTGACAACCCTATTTATCTGTAACATTTGATTTCAAAATAAAATTTAGCCTCTTTCGATAACACTGTATAATTTATAAACTGATTTATTTATAATTTTGAGTAAAAGATAGTGGTTGAAAATTAGCGAGAAAAATATGCGTGGTTAAAAAGTGATTTAAGAAATTATGTAATTTATATAAATCAAAATTTTTTTTGGCCATTTTCTTGGCCTTAGTTTGACATCTTCTTTTGTTTATAAATAAAGTAATTTAATTTTTTTGGTAAAATGTGTGATTGAAAAATAATTTAAGTCCCTATTTGACGTAGATTAAAATTAGATTTTTAATAAATTTTGATAAAAATTGATGAAATATGTAGTTGAAAATTCATGAGTCCGATAACATATTTTTGATATTGATAAAAATCATTTAAGTTTCATTAACTCTAACGTGACTTGCTTATACACGTATTGTCTCCATGACAAGTGACAACCCTATTTATCTGTATATTTTCTAACGTTTGATTTCAAAATAAAATTTAGCCACCTTTTGTTAAGATTCTATAATTTATAAATTGATTTATTTATAATTTTAAGTAAAAGATAGTGATTGAAAATTAGTGAGATCAATTATTTCAAATAATGTGACTTTTAATTGTAATTTTTTGAAGAAGTTGTGATTAAAAAAATGAATTTATTTGTAAATTATTTTATTGACAGAATGTATGGTTGAAAACGAATTTTAAAAAAATAAAATTTATTCTGAATTTCTAAAGTGCACAATAAAATATTTAACAAAAATTCACCGTATTAACAGTTCAATCTATTAGTAAAAAAGATAATAAATTCATGAATTATAAACAAACAAATACATTGGACATCATTTTAGGAATTGAATAACAAATATGTTTTTATCAGTTCTGTTTTTTATTTTTGATTTTCGATTTTGAGAACCAATCAAATCGATTTTCAAAATTTCATTTTTTTTAAAACTAGTTTTCTTTCACACATTCTATTAATAATCTTTTTTTTAAAATTTATAAATTAAAAAAAAAATCTTACTTTTTAACCCATATTCTCCAAACTTACTTTTCAAATCGATCGATTTTCAAAATCGAAATCGAAATCTTAAGTAGATCGAATAAAAATATATTTGTTATTTAATTCCTAAAATGATGACCAATACATTTGTTTGTGTATGTTCCATGAATTTTTTTTTTTTTTATCAATAGGTTGAAATGTTAATGCAGTAAATTTATGTTACATATTTTATTGTGCACTTTAGAAATTCAGAATAACTTTATTTTTTTTGAAACAAGTTTTTAACCACACATTCAATCAATAAAATAATCTACAAATAAATTCAAGTTTTTTTTTTTTAATTACAAATTCTTCAAAAAATTACAATTACAAACCACATTATTTGAAATAATTGATCTCAAATAGGGGATTAATATGTTAGGAACTAAATATACCAAACGTTTAGGGATTTAAATGCTAGTGACTAAATACGTTAAACGTTTGGAAGTTACAAACTAAATATGTCAAAGATGATCTTAATATATTAGGAACTATTATCGCAAGAAACTCAAATGTTAGAGATCATTTGTACTATTTGCACGTTTTTAACAATGAAAATTAACGGAATCTAACGGTAGGGACTATTTTCGCAACGTTTGGTGATTCTAAAGGTATAAATGCTAAAATCTAAACGTTGGAGACCATTTTCGCAAGAAAGCCAAAGGTTGGAAACCATTTGTACTGTTTACCCATTTTTTAGAGACATTTTTAAGTTATATTGTGATATTTATTGGGTGGTGAAATTAACTTTGTTCGATAACACTGTTTGATTTATAAACTGATTATTTATGATTTTAAGGTAAAAAATAATGATTAAAAATTGAAGAGAAAAAATGTATGATTATAAATTGAGAAAAGTATATCATTATAAATCAAGAAAATTACATTTATCAAATACAAGCTACCACACCACTCATTTTTTCCTTAACAAATGAAACAATTCTGTTACATGTACTTATAATTTAACATGTAGGTTGATATATTGCATTGTTGGTGTAATCTTAATAATTTACACATCACATCAATTTTTAAATCAACGTTCACAAACTTGCTAACTCATTTTTTTTTTTTATCATAGTCTTTGTCATGCCTTAAGTATAACTGTATAAGTAGCATTTTTGCAAATGAAAACTCGTGACAGATCGGTAGAGGAAAGTCGAGGTTGGCACGAAATTAATTATAAAAACTTTTAAATTTAATATTTTAAAAAGTACCATCGAGTACACAAACCCAACAACACAGCGTTACAGCTCAACTTTTGGCCCTCCTGCCACCCTTCTGACCACCTCCCTCCATTATTTTATGTCTGTAAAAAGTCCTTCACAACTCCCATTATAAGGAATATTTTCACAACGCCATCTCTCTCCTTCTCGTGCATAATGTGCATTATTATTCGATGAAAAGCAGTGCTTGGACACCCCAAATCTCTTCATCCATAGTAGTGCCAATGGAAGACTTGGGGCGGCCGAGTTATGGTGGCGGTGGTGACTGGAGGCCAAAGACGGTGAGTGGAAAAGGGTTTAGTTATGGAAATCAGATGTACATGACATCGAGTCAGTCTTATTCACCTGATTTGCCACCGGTTCCGGCGGTCACTCGACCGAGTCAGGTGGCGGCGAAGCCATGGGGATTCAATGATCCTGAAATGAAGAGAAGGAAGAGAATTGCAAAGTACAAAGTGTACACTGTTGAAGGTAGAGTCAAAGCTTCAATCAGAAATGGATATCGTTGGATCAAGAACAAGTGCTCTGAACTCATCCATGGCTACTAGGTCGAATTTCAGACAGGATCTTGACTGGGTTTATTGAATTATTGGTTTTTCTTTCTTTCTTTCTTTTTGGGGGACATAATGTAGGATCTGTTCACCATTTCAATTAAAGAGTTAAAATAAAAACTGATCATTAATGCGTGACTGTGTTTTAAATTCTCTTTTACATTTTTTGTTTGCTGATCAAAAGTTCTCTCTTGTTTTCTGTACTAGTATTTTCTTGAATTTGTGGCTGTAGAGCTTGTTTTTACGAGAATTCATTGGTGATTGGATGAATTTATTTATTTAACATTCGTTTGGCAAATATATTTTATTATTATTAATCAATTTATAAATTACATAATTTTTCAAATAACCTTTTAACAACGTACATTTTATCTATTCACTTTTCTTCAATGCATTTCACCTTAAAAATAAAAAAAAGTAGCTATAAATTTGAATGGAGCAGTACTCAAAGGACTAACCAGATTGTCGACAGTCGAAAGGGTGACCACGCAGAAATAAATAGTGGTGCCTGTTGGTCCAAAATTCGGCTGGACCTTGGATCAACACGTTTCAGCTCCTCCCTCTTGAACACGTGGATTTCCTGCGCACTGTGACAAATAATCAGTTTGTAAAGGGGACCGAGGTGACTCCCGTTTGCATTACGATGCTAAAGCCAGTGCCCATTTCAAGTAGGTATAAATTGGGTGCGGAAAATATAAGTGTATAAAAGAGAGAAAAGGGAGTGAGAATAAAATATTTAGTCAAGAGTATGAAATTGATAACCCTTTTCCAAGCGGGATGAGTGTTCTATTTATAGAGGAATTTATAATCTTGGATGACGACACGTGGTGGACTTTACACGTGTATTTATCCAAGCAGTTGGAGAGGAAAATTTTGTTTTTTGACAATAATCATTACTACGTTAGGTAAAGGATGGACACCTGTCACTTTTGGTAAAGGCGGTGTCACATTTCTGACTTCATCCGTTGTCCCATCACATCTGTGGCGTCACCGTAAAGTACTTCTGCTAAACGTAAAGCACATCAATTAAACGTAAATCAGCTCGGCCAAAAAAGTTCACGTGCTATTCCACCTCGACAGTTTGATCCAAGGTGATATCCTAAACTTTAATCATGGGCTAGGGTCCATTGGACCTCTATTGAGCCTTCGCCGGTAGTTCAAAGGTACTACATTATGGGCATGGTCTCAACACTAGTCCCTCAAATTCGATGTGGTCATTCATGGGCGGATCGAATTTGTTATAGTTTTGCAGCACTAATCTTGTTCTGATAGCGTTCTTCAATTAGAAAGTCATAGGATTGCAGTTTTGCCCAAGTTTCGTCATTTGTTATATTTAATATTTTATAATTATTTCGCCATCCGTCCGCAGGGAATCATTATGCAGCGCTGTAAGTTTAAGGTTAGGAATGTCATTTCTTATGGGAAGTTCGGATTCAGAGTAAAGCTGACCTCCTACTCTTGCTTTCCCCCCCTAAGCAAAGGTTGGGATTGAACTAACATGTTTCTTAGGCGGCGTGTTTAATATAAGGGGGCTACTGATTTTGGTTCCCAAGGAAAACGAAGGGAATGGAGAGTGACATTTTGCCGCGCGTGACACACACTGTGGTAATTGAATGGTTTTTTCCCTTCCTCCGACAGTTGGCGCCTTAATTAACCCTTTCCCTAAGAGGCGTGGGTTACCTGCATCAATCATGCGGCTCAAAAACCAAGGGTTTTAGATCATTAGGTTCCCGATAAAGCCTCATTCTTCTCATTGTTTTCCCTTTACCGTTTTTTCAGAATTTTCGTAGTAACACTCTCGCAAAAAGTTGTATTGTGTTTTCTTTTCTTGCAAGTCTCGCATTTTCTCTTCAAGAGTTTTCTACCCAGCAAACCGTCCTTACCGTTCAACAGCTTTTATTGGCGTGTTCCTCATTTCAAGTATACAATCTCGAACGTTCTTTTTTTTAAGGTAAATTTCTTTTCCTTTGTATGTGCAAAACTTTTTTACTTCTGATCTTTGAGTGTGTGTTTGAAAATTTTCATTTTGCACTTTGTTTTCCTTTTAATGAGTCTGACCCATCTTTAAGAACAAAAAATGGAAAGAGTTGGGGGAACGAGTTCACATGAACTATTGGCAATGACGATTCCTGTCAGAGGTTTCTGTCCATTGTCTTTATCGATTTTTAGTTCCCGCTTCTTTAGGGAACAGTTTAGGAGGAGGAACAGGAAATGCAGTGGTATAATTTATTTGGATGATTCTGACAGCGAAGAAGAAAAGAACCAGAACTACATGGCTCATCTATCATCCTAGAAGGAGACTTTTTTGAGGGAGCTTCGAAGCAAGGGGACAGGGATTTGAAAAGAGGGGAGGCAGTGGGCTCTTCTTCCGGTCATCAGGACCTTGGCTTAATTATTAAGGCCCCATTTAGGGTACATAGGGAAGAGCAAGGGCTTTCTGAGGAGGAAATAGCCCAGGTTGAAGGTTGGGTAGACCTGGTAAATAAAGTATCAGGGTATCATGTAGACCCTGATCCAAACCCAGAATCTTGGGAAAGCAGTGAGATTGCCACGGAAATCTGGGAGGTTGATTTGGCAGGAGCTTCGGAGAAATTCAGGATGCCAGAAGGGGTTCGATTAGTGCACCCTACACCTTCTTTCCGACCCTTTAGTCCTCCCCCAGGTCAGGTGGCCGTATGTTATGATGCTCTATCCTGCGGGATGAGGCTGCCCCTGCACCCTTTTTTCAGGGCACTACTTCGGAGTTACAACTTATGCCCCTACCAGTTGGCTCCAAATTTCTAGATGCGGGCGGTGGGTACTTGGCTGGTGTGGCAGGAGGTCAACCCCGACTATCCCATCTCGCTGCACATCATCCACACCTTATATACCCTGAAGAAGTCCATTAGAAGGGATAAGGATGTGAGATCAGACGTCAAGGACTGGTACTACTTGTCCCCCAGGGGCTCATTTCCTCCTGTTATTACTGGTCATCCCACTTCGATAAAAAATTGGAGGAACCAGTGGTTCTGGGTTGCGGAGGAGGGGCAGAGCTCACCTGTGGACCCTAGTCCAGAAATCATAGTTCCCCGAACTCTTTCCCCACCTAGTGAGTCTTGTATTTGCTTTCGCGTCCTTAAGTGTCGTGTGTCATTCACCTTTTATTTTCTGTTCATCTTTCTTTACTTGTTTTTCACATGTTATTGGTTTATGGCAGGGGACACTTTTGCCTGCCTCCTCTCCGACGCGGACTTAGCGGCAGTGAGGCGCTTGTTTGCCTACAAGGGCACTTTTCAAGGGGTCATCCAACAAAACAAACTCTTTGTTAAGCACGGCCTTATGAAAGCCATTAGTGATTTAACTTTCTTATTGCCTTCATAGCTTTCGCCTCAATTATTCATAGCTTTATTCTTCTCTTTTGCTTGCTAGGTTCCAAAGACTTCCCAAAGATCTCCTTGAAGGGTCTTATGGAAAAAAAGATCCCTCCTGCCCTTCGCCACGGCAATGAAATTGAAAGGAGGCAGAAAGCAGTACTTGCTAACTTGCAAGTAGGGGTGGCAGAGGAGGCATCCGAGGCGTTCACTGCCCAACTTGAGGATCCTCTTCCTACATTGCTGTCAACACCCAGTCTGCTGCCGGTGGGTCCCCAACAGCCTAGCTTGGAAAAAGGGGCTGAACCTAAGAAGGTTACTGTAATGAGGAAGGGAAAAATGTCAGATAGGGGCGGCTCCAAGAGGGAGAGGGAGTCTAAAACTGTTTCTGTGCCATCTCCCTTATCCGAGGATATCTCTGAGCACGTATCCGAGGAGGAACCCGCCCCTTTGAAGAGGCTCAGAAGGGGCAAGGAAACCACCTCCGCCCCCAGAGACTCGAGACTTGCAGGATGAGCCTTCTGTGTCTATCCCAGACTTGGCTTACGAAATGACACCCGCGGGAGCAGAAGAGCTCAAACAGATTAAAGGATGTTACTTTCAGTCCTTCCTTGTTTGACTCCCCCAGTTCTCCTCCTGCCAGGGCTGCCTTGGTCACTGAGTAATTTTGGACAGAGGGCTGGTCTGCCTTCTCTTCCAGTGCCACTCCATCCCGGAAACTGCTTGCTGCCAAAGCTATGAATGCTAGGGCATTGGCCCTTATTGACGAGGTGGAGTCTTCTGTGGAGGAGGCGCAGCGGGACAAGAAGGACGCTGAGACTGTACTCCGTCACGCGGACAATATGCTGAGGGAGATTAAGGACCTCAAGGAGAATCTGTCCATCGCTCGCAAGGCCTCCTCGAAAGACAGGGTGACAGCCAAACGTCTTCAAGAAGAAAATGAAGAGTTAAAGCACGATCTTCATGCTTCCGAGGCAGATGTGGCGACCCTCTGTAAGAAATTGGACGACTCCAACCGGGCTCAATCCATAACTTCCGAGGCCCTGACAGCAGCCAATGCGGACAAAGCTAAGCAAGAGGCTGAGGTGGCAGCAGCCACTGAGAAATTGGGGAGAGAAGTGGAAGCTAGGAGAAAGGCGTAGGAGGATCTTGCCTCTCTCGAACGACATATGCAATCTAGGATCACGGAGGTTCTGGAACCGACCGTTATAACACGAGTGGAGAAAGATCTGAGTGCCAAGGTGTCTGAGGCGATCCAGAATTTTAAAGACACTTTTGAAGAGACACCAGAATATGAGGCCATGCAGAGGGTCTTTGGGAATATAGGGGCCAGGATGGCTTTGGGGGACGTGAATGAAGCTTTCCCAACTCTGGACCTATTCTCCATCGAAGCCCTGTACCCTGAACCTCAAGATGCAGATAAGGGCGATTCCCTTGATGATCCCGCAGATCCTTTGGATGTACCTGGCAGAAGCTCTTCAGAAGATGTCCCTCCTCAATGATTCTCTTTCGTATTTGCTTTAGTCATTTTGCATGTTGTATATTGTTCGAATATTTTCAAAATGTAAGTGCAATGACGCTTTAAATTGTAAATGTAACGACATTTTGAATTGTAAATGTAACGACATTTTGAATTGTAAATACTTTGATTTATAAACGCAGTGGTTTATTTTAGCTCAATGTTTTGGTCATTTTGCGAGGTTCGACATTGCTGACCACAAGTTTTGGTTTGTATAACATTATTTGTTTAAGTGTAAATGCTTCCAAACACAAATGCCCCATAAACGCATTGTATGAAGATAGGTAAACGTTTCCAAACACAAACGCATTGTATGAAGATATGTGAATAGTCCCTCAGATCTAAGTAGCTTAAGACATTTATGCTTGCTGGTTAGATCTGATTTTGACAAACATCTGAACATTCTTGATTTATATTCCGTAACACCTGCATTTATTAGTTTGGATGAACTCCTATTGACGGTGTTAATACGTTCAACCCACACGCAGTGATCGCAGTGCAGGCTTTATGAGAGTCCCTCACTTTACCAAAGTTCAAGCATAGTGGAGATGTATTGTCCTATAAACAAAATAATGTAGGAATCTTTACTATCCGTTATGCTTACTGATAGCGCTTGGTGCAATCCTTAACGTAACTCACTTAAGATTTTCTTTAAATTATATGGAGACGTTGTGACCATCGAAGAGGAATTTGATTTTATTGAAAGTAGCGACGAATGTGATCTGTGTTCCAAGGATTGCACAAAGGTACCCCAGATAGGTCTTCGATCATGTACGTGCCGGGTACCACCTCGGAGGCGACTCTGTAAGGGTCTTCCCAGTTAGGAACTAAAGTCCCTACTCCTGGTTCTTGAGTAGAGGGAAGAACCTTTTTGAGGACTAAATCCCTAATGTTAAAGTGCCGACTCTTTACCCTTTTGTTGTAGTAGCGGGCCATTTTTTCATGGTACTTTGTCATTACTATCTGAGAATCACTCCGTGTTTCCGGGAGGAAATCCAAGCTAGCCCTCTGTGCTTCTTCGTTTCCCACCTCGTCATAATGGATTTGACGAAGAGAAGACACTCCAATTTCAACTGGGCATACCGCCTCGGATCCATACGCTAAGGAGAAAGGCGTTTCACCAGTGGTAGTGTGCGAGGTGGTTCGAAGTGCCCATAATACTTTTGGGAGTTCATCTACCCACGCGCCGTTTTTGGATTCCAGCTTCCTCTTTAGGGTGTTTTTTATGGTCTTATTCACAGCTTCAACTTGCCCATTAGCTTGTGGATGATGCGGAGACGAAAATAATTTCTTAATTCCCAAATCGTGGCACAATTCATCTATGCTTCTATTTTGAACTGTTTTGCATTATCACTAACCAACGAGTACGGTATTCCGAATTTGCATATAACACTTTTCCAGATGAACTTGGTGGTGTTGGCCTCGGTAATCCTCATCAGGGGTTTCGCCTCGACCCACTTAGTGAAGTAGTCAATTGTCACTATTGCAAAGCAACTGTTACCAGCACTCCTAGGCATAGGGCCAATAATATCAACCCCCCACTTCGCAAAAGGCCAAGGGCTAGTTATCACAGTCAACTTATGATGCGGCTATTGCGGTATGGTTGCATTCCTTTGACATTTATCGCACTTGCGGACGAAGTCATGGGAATCCTTTCGCATAGTCGGTCAAAAATATCCCTGTTTATGGGCTTTTCGAGCCAGCGACAACGCCCCGGCGTGGTTGCCGCATATGCCCTCATGGATTTCTTTCATCACATACCGTCCTTCCTCTGGCCCAACACATCTCAGCAAAGGAGAGGAGTAACTCCGTTTATAAAGTAGATCATCCAGGAGTACGAAATTTGCGGCATATCTTTGCAATTTCCGAGCTGCTTCCGGCTTGTTTGGTACTGTCTGATGCTTCAAGTATGCTAGTATGGGACTCATTCAGGATCCTTCTTTTTCTATTGCCAAAATATCCATCCCTGGCTCAATAGAAGAGGTCATCAAATGCTCAATTGGAATCAGATTGTGGAGCTCGGAATCATTACTGTTTGCTAGTTTGGATAAAGCATCTGCATTAGAATTCTCATTTCTGGGAATATGTTGTAACTCCATTTTTCCAAAGTTCGCAACCAAATCTTTCACTTTGTTCAAGTAAGCAACCATGGTTGGTTCTTTAGCAGCGAATTGTCCGTTAAACTGGCTTACGACAAGCTGTGAGTCACTATTTTCCACCAAGGACCTAATCTTTAAATCTTTTGCAAGTCTTAGCCCAGCTAAGAGTGCCTCGTATTCTACAACGTTGTTTGAGGCTTTAAAGCCAAAGCGGATGGAACTGTGTAGTTTGTATCCTTCCGAACTCATTAGTAGTATACCCGCCCCGGATCTTCCATCAGCGTAGGACCCGTCAACGAACAAATTCGAATCACGACTATCCTCCGCGTTATAAATCATCTCCACCTCTGGCGGATGGGTGAACTCCACTTTGAAATCTGCTAATGTTTGACCCTTTATACCAGTCCTAGGTTCATAATGCAGGTCGTACTGACTGATTTCTATTGCCCACTTCATTAACCTCCCAGATACATCTGGTTTCTGTAACACCTGTCTCATAGGAAAGTTGGTGAGGACATGTATGGAGTGTGACTGAATGTAGGGGCGGAGTTTGCGAGCTGCTGTGATCAACGAGAGAGCAAGTTTCTCCATATCTGGGTAACGTGTTTCTGCATCCAGCACGACTTTGCTTACATAATACACTGGGAATTGATTCCCATCTTCCTCTCTGATCAACACTGAGCTAACAGCCTCTTTTGATACGGCTAAATATAGATAAAGTGGTTCTCCAGCTCTTGGTTTTGATAATAATGGGGCCTGTCGCAAGAATGTTTTCAGGTCGGCAAAGGCTTGTTCACATTCTGGAGTCCACTGGAATCGCTTCCCACCCTTCAAGATCTTAAAAAATGTCAAGCATTTGTCAGTGGACTTAGAAATGAACCAATTTAAAGCAGCAATCCTTCCCGTCAAGCTTTGCACTTCTTTTGGGCTCCGAGGAGATCGCATGTTCATCAAAGCTTTGATTTTATCGGGATTGGCTTCAATCCCTCTTCTGTTTATCATGAATCCCAGAAATTTTCCGGATGCTACTCCAAAAGCGCATTTCGCTGGGTTGAGCTTCATTCGATATTTCCTTAAAACATCGAAGGCCTCTGAAAAATGGAGGATATGCTCTGTGGCGACCATACTTTTGACCAACATGTTGTTAACATATACTTCCATGGTGTTTCCCAATTGTTCTGAAAACATACGATTTACCATCATTTGATAGGTGACTCCAGCATTCTTTAGGCTAAATGGCATGACTTTGTAAAAATAGAGTCCCCTATCCGTAATAAACGAGGTGTGCTCCTCATCCGATTCGCGCATGGGGATTTGATTGTATTCGGAGTATGCATCCATAAAGCTTAGCATCTCATGTCCCGCTGTGGAGTCAACTAACTGATCAATCCGAGTCAGTGGGAAACTGTCTTTGGGGCATGCCTGGTTTAAATTCAAAAAATTAATACATACTCTCAGTTTTACATTCTGTTTTGGTACCAAAACGGGGTTTGATACCTACTTCGGATATCGGGATTCTCTGATAAAGCCATTTTTCAATAGCTTAGTTACTTCTTCTTTCAAGGCCTTGTATTTATCAGAACTCATCGATCTTCTCTTTTGCCTATGCCCAGGACTTCTGGGATCTAGTTGGAGTCTGTGACAGGCCACTTTAGGATCAATTTCAACCATGTCATCATGTTTCCATGCAAAGACATCGAGGTTCTCAAGTAAGAAGCTTTTCAGCTGATATTTGTATTCAACTGGAGAATCTAATCCAATCTGCAACTCCTTGATTAGGTCAAGTGGATCTACACCGAAGCATTCCAACCTTTCAGCTGGGGTAGAGCAATTGTCTCCAGCCATTCTCGGGTCTAGATCTGCGAGATCTTCTTCCGACGTCATTGTAACATCGTCATTTTCTGAGGGCCCACCACCCGTCTTTTAGGGTCCGGAGCAGCCTCGACCATTGCCACATCGCTAATCACGTTCAAGCTTTGGTCTTAAAATTTCCGGATAGCGTTTGTGTAACAGGCCCGCGATTCAGTTTGGCTCCCCCTAACAGTTGCAACACCGTACTCCATGGGAAATTTCATGCAAATATATTTCATATGGGTTGCAGCCCCCATGTCGATGAGACCTGGCCTTCCAATTGAGCCATGATAAGAGGAGATTTTGTCTACAACCAAGAACTCCATGGGGATTCTGGATAAAGTTGGTGCTTGCCCTAACTCAATCATAAGATTTATGGATCCTCTGGGAGTTATGCTGTCCTCAGTGAATCCGTATATTGGATCTGGGACTGGAATGAGTGGGGTACTAATTCCCATCTTATCAAAAGTTACTCCGTAAATCACGTTTACCGAGGCACCATCATCCACCATCATTCGTGACAACCCATTCCGAGCCACCACTACCCTGATAACCAATGCATCATTATGCGGAAAGTGTACCCAACTAGCGTCGTCTTGGGTGAAGGTGATAGATTCTGTCCAAAACATCCCAATAAGATGTGAATGGAAGTGGTAATTCAAATTGGCGGGCTGCTTGGACTCTCTGATATATCTCTTCTGGGAGTTATTTGTGCTTCCACCTGGATGGGGGCCTCTCAATATTGTGTCGATTTCACGAATAGGCGGATCATTTGCAGGCATAGGTGGCTCTCTCGTATCTTTAGCATGTGCCGAGGAGTTATCCTGACCTTTGCTCCTGTCTCTTTGACGACTGTCAATCATTTCTTTGGTTGGGTTCTTCCATGGAGCTCGCTTGTCAGCTCGGTTGAACTTTTGACTACCTGATTTTTGTGTTTTCCCCTTGTCAAGAGAGAAATCACTTCCCCTTCTCCCGTGTGCCTTTTAGTCCGCTAACATGTGGATTTCTCTACAATCTTCCGTTGTGTGGCCATAATACCCGTGGTAGGCGCAGTAAGCCCCAATCATGGGCTGTTTTCCACTTCGGCTACTTTCCATTCTTCCTTGAGCCATGGGGGAATTCTGAGAGGGAGCGTTGGAGTGCAAGTTAGGGACAGCTTCCGTGATCTCTGCTACATAACTGGACCCAGTTCCTGGAAATGGACGTGGTGCTTCACTTCGGTTACTGTCGAACCTATCCTTATTACCTCCTTTCCTGAGGCTTGCTTCATTAGGATACCTAAGATTGTATCTCCCTTGAGGATGATTGTCTCTGGCCCTAGCCATTTCTTCTGAGACGATCTCTTCCTTCATTAGATCTAATAGGGCATTGTAATCCCTCGGCTTTCTGCTTCGGACATCCCTCCAAAACATGCTCGTCATGTCTAACCCCCCTTTTAACGCGGAAAATATTTCCGCCTCGGTGATGTTCTCACAAATGTGCATCTCTTCAGTGAACCGGGCTAGGTAACTTTTCAGAGATTCCTCACTTCCTTGCCTTAAGTCCTGAAGGCGTTGGAGTGGGAGCTGGTCAGGCCTCGAGAAAACAAAGTCATTTTTGAATGCTGTCTTCAAATCTCTCCAACTGTGGATGCTACCAGGAGGGAGTTTTTTGTACCAGCGTATCGCACTTCCCTCAAGGGTTAAAGCAAAGGCCTTGCATTTCAGTATCGGAGTGGCTCCGGCTATTTCCATGCTAGCGCGGTAGTTTAACAGGTGATCGTTAGGGTCACCTCGGCCAGAGTACTTTGCTATTTCTGGGATTTCTAAGTCATGAGGCACTGAGCACCTACGGATGCCCTCCGTAAAGGTGCTTATTTCCTCTTCGTCATCTAGCTCGTATGACGGTAATTCAATGTTCTCGTCATGACCGAAATATATCGGGTCATGGTGTTGGTCGTAGGGCGGTGGAGCGTACTCCTGTCTTTGCGGTGGCAAAACTCGCCTGTAGTTTGGCATTTCGAAGGTCCGAAGATCATTACGAGATTTCGTCCGAGCTGCTTTTGCTCTCCTTTCCTGCCTATTCCTAGGCTTATGTGTAGGAGCTAATTTTTCTGCCCCTGTTATGCCGGTCTCCATGCATTTGGCTCCGTGACAGGGCTTCTTCAGCGCGTCGCTCCCACCTATTTCTAGGCTCAGCTGCATGGTGTTGACCTTGGTCAGTCTGGCCCCCTCGCCTGCCCCAGAATAATCACCCTATTCGACTAAAAACACTACCAGACTTCGAAGGAGAAGCTTCATGCTCCGGGCCTTCTTCGTAGAGAGGCACGGATTCCACCTCGGCATATGCCTGCGGATCTTGATAATAATAGGAGGCAGTAGCCGCATCAGATGGTGAGTAATGTGACTGTGAATATTGCGGGGGCATCATGGGCTCGTTCATAACATACCCTCTGGCCATGTAGGCATTCATCGCAGCAGTTTGCTCTATCTGCTGTTTCTGCATTTCCAGCATTTGGGTTGCCGCGCGGAGGGTTCGGTTGGGCTACCCCCTCGTTTGTGTTCTCATGAGGCCTCTGAGGAGCCTCCTCCTCGCTGAGCTGGTCATTTCTACTTCTACGAGGGTTAATATCATCGTCACTTTCATTCATGTTCAGAGCAATTTTTTGGTTTTATCTTCTCTTTCAAAGATATGTGAGCTTTTATCTAAAAGCTCTAAGCCTTTTTCAAGGTTATTAAACTTGTATTTCGAAGTTTCACGCATTTTTCATGGTTAACAAACTTATGTTTCAAAGTTTCACACATTTTTCAAGGTTAACAAACTTATGTTTCAAAGTTTCACGCCTTTTTCAAGGTTAACAAACTTATGTTTCAAAGTTTCTTGCAATTCTCTGCTCTTTTGTAAGAGGTTATTCGTCCTTTTTTCAAGGTTTCCTTTCTGTGTGTGACTTTTTATCATACGTTTTCGTGGTTAGCAGTATGGTTTCCCACAAACGGCGCCAAAATGTTGACCACAAAATCCGACTGGACCTTGGACCAATACATCTCAACTCCTCCCTCTTGAACACGTGGATCTCATGCGCACTGTGACAAATAATCGGTTTGAAAAGGGGGTCGAGGTAGCTCCCGTTTGCACTCCGATGCTAAAGTCAGTGCCCATTTCAAGCAGGTATAAATTGGGTGCGGAAAATATAAGTGTGTAAAAGAGAGAAAATGGAGTGAGAATAAAATATTTAGTCAAGAGTATGAAATTGCTAACCCTTTTCCAGGCGGGAGGAGTATTCTATTTATTGAGGAATTTTAATCTTGGATGGCGACACGTGGTGGACTTTACACTTGTATTTACCCTAGCGGTTGGAGAGGAAAATCTTGCTTTTTGACAGCAATCATTGCTACGTTTGGTAGGGGATGGGCACCTGTAACTTTTGGTAAAGGCGGTGTCATATCTCTGACTTCATCCGTTGTCCCATCACATCTGTGGCGTCACCGTAAAGTACTTCGGCTAAACATAAAGCACATTGGCTAAACGTAAATCAGCTCGGCCAAAGAAGTTCACGTGCTATTCCACCTCGGCAGTTTGATCCAAGGTGATATCCTAAACTTTAATCATGGGCTAGAGTCCATTGGGCCTCTATTGGGCCTTCTCCGATGGTTCAATGTACTACATTCTGGGCATGGTCTCAACAGTGCCCAAACTGATGTTCATGATAATGAAACATGTACAATTATTTGGGGGGAGTAACTCATTTCTTAGGGGCCGATCCTGTTCTAGATTATTGGTTAGAGGTAAATCGCAGGTTATACTTCTCAAGGTTAGGGTGGAGGTGGAGGACTGACACGTTATAACTCAGATTGTCAATGACCGAAATCCATATTTCAAGATTTGAACCCTCATCCAATAGTTGCGAGTGCTTTTTTCACCCCCTATTACTAGAAGATTTGCCCTGGGGACAACATGTATCATTATTTCATGAGAGAAAATCTTGTTATCTTTTTGAAGAAATTATAAATAGATAGAGGATGTCAAGGATAAAATTTCATGTTGAATAAAAATAAAAATATCGATGAATTTATAAACCGTTGAAATTTTAAATTAATCCTCTTAACAAGATTGATCTTTTAACATGATATCTGTCTATCTGATGCTCATTAAGTTCCAACGAATAATTCAATCTGTTTAAGATTCAAATAAAATTAGCATACGAATGTCAAGATTGATATGTTCAAACAAGCAATCATCTTAACAGAGCTTGTTAAAGGATAAAATTTAACATCAAATAAAGATGAAAATATCGATCAATTTATAAGAATTTTTGGTACTCCTCTTAAAAGACTGACCCTTATATATCCCCCAAATCTTAACCTCTGTTCGGATAAATATTTTAGATTATAAACCAATTTATTTGATTTTTCAAGGTAAGACGTGTGGTTAAAAATTAGTGAGAGAAAAGATGTGTGATTAAAAAAATGATTTGAAAATTTGTATACCAAACGAAGGCTTAATAGAAGAGAATTAAGTAAGTGAATAGTTGCTAGCAAGTAGCTTCGATTAAAATTAGACAGTGTTTGATTCAAAAAGGTGGAAAAGAAAATATTTTCCAACTAAGTGAGAAATTCTTTTTTTCGAGCAAATGGTCTCACTTGTACTTCAAGTGAATGTACCAAGAAAAAAATTTCCAAACAAAATTTCACAATTAAACACAAAAGATGAAAATTATTTTCAATGAGGTGACATTTTCTAGGCAAATAATAAGCAATCAAGTTTTTTACTCTAATCTTTAATTCATGTTTGACAAAGTATTTTTTAGATTACAATAACCTAATAAGTTTCAGGAAGATAGTGGACAAAAGCTATAAATTCAATGAAATATATTGTTGAAATAAAGTTTGACCCGGTTGTAATTTGAAAAAAAAAACTTTGTCAAACAAGGGCTTAAATTTTAATACGATTATAGCTAGTTTATAAATCAAACAAACCTTAATACATAACTGCATAAGCTTCACAACTCTTCATTTTGATACAATTTATTGGACATTGATTTTCGAGAAAATTGCAGTCATGATCTCAAATCTTTTTTTTTTTTTTTTTTCGCAAACTTTATCCAAATCGTCACTTTGTGCTACTCACGGTCACAAACCTTTCATTTAGTCCTTGGAGAATGACAAATTGTTGGAAAAACATTTAAAATTTTGTTAGTTGACTTAAAATCTGATTTTGAACAGGTCTAGGAAGGACAATATAGTAACTAATTTATATTTTTAATATAAACTAATTCAAATAATTAAATAAAAAGGAAAATAAAATAAAAAAAGAATTATTCACCTTCTTCCCAACTCAACCCACCACGGAATCATCCTCTGACTTCTTCGTCTCTGTGTCTCTGTTGACAAACTCCACAATCACCACCGCCTGGTCACAAGGCACATTCCTCAATGCTCTACTGGGTCGACGGGTGGGGTGTTCTTTATTTTTACGTCAATTCCTCCAGAAAATATCTCCATCCTCCCCTACGATGCAGACACTCTTCCCCACCATGAGATTGACCTCCTCAAGGTAGTCAAGAAGGCCTCTGACTTGAGAGCTTCCGTTGGGCTAGGGCTTAAGTTCCCTCTTCTCTGATGTTCTCGAAAATCGGCTTGAATCTCTGTAGTCTACTTTTGATTTCGATGTGTTGGATATTGGTTTAATAATACGAGAAATTGGTTAAGTATTGAAAATCGACTAAAGAGATTTCGTGTCGATTTCAGTCAAATATTCAAACTCGACCCAATTCGTTTAGGTAAATTTATTTTCCACTTCGCCACTTCAGGGTGCACAAACTAGGGCAACGCCCCCGAAAGAGAATTTAGATTTCTCTGCATGCATTAAAGGGTATATTTGTGTAACGATCCAAAATTCGTCCTATTATTATATTAAATTATTCACATTTAATGGGACCCACTTGAAAGTCAAATTGAAATTTTAATTTACTTGACTTATATAAAGGGGCCTATTCGACATTAAACAAGAATTTTAATTTAGTTGACGTAATATAAATGAAAAACAAATAAGAATGTTAAATATTACGTAATTTTTATCGATTTAATAAATCGATTATCGATTCCATAATTGGGAAGATATGGATTGAAGTATATGGAGTGTACTTCAAAGTGGAATTAAGAAGTCGTCCCAACGTCGAAAAAGAATAGATCAAAGTTAATCCGTAAACTTATTAGTCAAAATAACAGTAATTAAAGTAATATAATAATATATATAATTATAAGTTTAGACGTAACTTATGTTTTTATATATATATTATTATATTATTTATTAACGACGAATTACTTGTATAGATTAGGGTCGCGTAAATTCATAGTTCTGTTATCGGTTTTGACTATTCGAGAATACCATCATGTAGAGTATTGAATGACCTTCAAAATGACATATTTAGACACGTATTCGGTTGACGTATGTGTTTCGAAAATTTTAATAAAGAAGGTTAGCACTCGAAAGTTTAGTTTTAAACAACTTATTTTGACAAGCTGCAACTTTTGCTATAGCTGACCATTTTACGTTTTGATGAGGATAGGGAAAACTAGATCGTGAGTATTTTATAATGGTATATTGAAAGTTCAATTTTGATGACAATAAGAGTATCGAATATTAAGACGAAAATAGCCACTTAAAAAGAAATCGAAACAAAAGAGTTTTAAGTGGTTAACTTTGACGAGCAATAGCTTTTACCTCGGTTATCGATTTTATGATCCGAAAATATCATTGTGATGTATTCCTTGAGAACTTTGTATTGGCCCCAAGAAATTTCTATTTCGACTTCATATAACCCTATAATTTTTTTTAGTCGTTTTGGTAGTTTTAAATAATTTTGGGACTAAAATATAAATTTTATATTTCTTGGACTAAAAAATCAAATAAAATAATTGCAGTTTAGCCCCGAATAAAAATTAAAAGTACGTATATTTGCTCGAAAAAACGGAGAGTTGAGAGAGAGAAAAGAAGGAGAGGGGGGGGGGGGGTTCGACCCTTTTTTTTGGGCGGGTCCACCCCCCATATAAGTTTTTGTCCCCCCCCCCCCCCCCCCTTTGACAAGTAAGTTTTACTTTTTTTTGATATTATATAAATACATATGGTTTATAATATTATGATTATAATTATTAATTTAAATAAGAAAATTAGATTAATATAGTTATAAGGTATAATAAAGCAAACCAACCCCTTTTAATTAGGGCGATCCAATAATTGTTTATTTTGTGGGGAAAATAGTCCACTTTAATTTTCTTGGATCTTAATTCATATTTGGTAATTGAAATATAATATAGTATCACGTGATTAAATTATAATTTATATATATGGTAGGCAAGGAGTGGTGATCAATCTAATTTGACTCCAAGCAAATTAGTGGTACCGAATATTGAGGAATAAAGTATTAAACTCTAGGATACTCAAGGAATGAGGTAAGTAACATTTTAGTTACAATGCAAAACATAATATTTATATTATTATGTGCTCCTATGTGATTATGTGAAGTATATTGTTGGTGCAATATACATGAAATATGACGTGACAATTATCTGTATGTGGTAAAAGTATGTGAGACGTGATTTGATGATATGACATGTTATTAATGCGTATGAATATCATTGAAATTCCATATGATGTGGTTATATAACGTAAAATTGACGGATGAAATATATGTTGACATTCATGTGTATTGACATGTGCATTGTGTATACTTAGAAGAAGTCCTTCATAAATGATAAAGAAATAGATAAAGAGTATATGGAGATATATGGAGAGAGAATGATGTGGATGATTGTAGAATCGCCCTACGAGTGTACTGTACTTTACTTCGCGTCCGGATATATACACTCACTTGAGACTCCCGACGGTCATTAAGGGTAGTCGATGATGGGGTGTTGGTGGTTCGGTATCGGTATATGGGTGGTGTCGGGAGGTCTCTTGGTGGCCTTGTGACTGCTGATCGGCACACCGAGCGCCGTATATAATAGGCCAGGCCTGATTGATAATAATATAATTCTCGGTGCAATATCTTGAGTCTCGGTGGGTTATGACAGACCACAGGCACTGGAAGGAGCATGTTATCGATCATGTTGATATTTGAGCTCATACGATACAACGTGGTGGGATTCGGGCCCAAGTAGGAAATGTAGATAAATTGAGATGATGAGAAGGCACGAAGCCTGGTGATGAGATAATTTTGAGAAAGTGAATCGAAACTCATGCGCATGATCATGCATATGTTACTTGCTGAGCGTTAGCTCATTTAGTTTTACATTGTAGGTGCGACAATGCATGGATTGAACGTTGGTGCTAACTCTTCAATGACGGGACGATTGTGTACTGGGTACCTGACCGTGGTTCATGTGCCTCTCACCGGGAAACCCCAAAAAGGTCCAACTACTTTTAAATAATTTTATTTCTTTCCAAAGCAGTTAAATACTTTAAATAGCAAATTCTCAACTATCTTCCGCATTTCGCTTTGTGTTCCCTGTTTTAAACAGATATTTTTATATCAACTACTAACTATAGAGTTTTCATATTATAGTTAGTTTATTTCGGTTTCTTCTAAATTAAATTACAAATGATATTTTAGAGGAATATACTTATTTTTAATAATGTCCAATTATACTTTAAAAATAAAATTTCAAATTTTTATTCAGAGCGGGTAGATAAAATATCATTTTATTCGTTTCAAAAGTCAAATTATGATGGGAAAATAAATAAATGCATAAAAATAAGATATGAATTTGGGGCCACAATTTGTCATTTCGAAACCAATATCGGATGAATGAGAAATTACGAAAAATAAAAAAAATAAGGTCAGAACTTTGCCCATACGATCGCATGGTTATAAAACCATGCGATCACACGTCAACTGTTTTCCTAAAAATTCTGTTACGCGTAAAGCCGTGCAGTCGCATGGCTTATAAGCGTGTGGTAGCAGGTTGTCCGGAAAATGAGTGTTTTTTTGGAAGAGTTGCATGGTTTGGAAGGGTTGCATGGATTAATCCACACCACTTCGTCCACAACCTCTCATTCTCTATAAAACGAACCCTTGGGGTGTCCTAAAATATACACCAATGATATGCAATAACATTATCATTCTCTATTCTCCTCCTAAACAAAACTCTTGCATATTTGTTGCATAATTTTGATTTTTCTTATTCATTTCATTTTAGAGTACATAAGCCGAAATTCTGGTTCGTTGTGCTTGTGTTTTGGAGTGTTACAAATACAAGTTGAAATCGTTGTATCTTGAGAGTCGATTGCCATAAACCGTTGGCACCTTTGCGGAGCAAATTCGACTTAAGGACAAAGTGTTCAACACTTGCCTCGAATTTGTCCCTTTCTTCTTGTTTTCCGTGTCGTTATTCCATCCATTTGTCTTTCTCCCATGACTAAATACAAAATATTCTATTACTTTGGCGTCACTATATACAAAATATCCCGACACGATGTTCAATCCCAAGCCTATGAGGCTTATTACCAAGGCATTTATCCTATGAAATGCAATAAAGATAGGTTCGTGGTTGAGGATATTGTAAAATTCGGGTCTGGCTTCCACTTTGGTCTGAAAGCTGGATCAGAATCGGAGCTCCTCATGGCCATGAGCTTTTTTTGTAAAGAAGCTCTGAGGTTCTTGCCGCTCTTCTGGTATGCAATGGATTTAAAGTTTCTGAATACATTTCTCTTGCTGTGGACCTCTGGTTGCTAGAAAGCTACATTTAAACACCATGATTGTTCTTGAACAAGAAGAAGAGCTGGACATGGTGATTAATGTTAGCCGACAACTCCGTGTCTGTCCCGTGATTGGGATCCGTGCCAAGCCGAGGACCAAGCATTCTGGCCATTTTGGGTCCACTTCAGACGAGAAAGGGAAGTTTGGTTTAATTTTGATGAAGAAGCAACTGGAGCCTAATGTTGGAGACGATTTTGGTAGTGGCCGATCGGAGGTGGCTATTCTATTTTGGGTTTAGTAGGGTTGAATTGGGTTGGGGTTGTCTGAGTTTGTTTTGGATTTGATAGGGTTGGATTGTATATTTTATGAAAATATGACTTCACCATTTTATTATCCTTTAAAAAATTAATCAAGCTCTGTTAATACACGCTATCTCGGTAATTAATTTTTTTTTAGATATTTCCCATCCATTTGTCTTTCTCCCATGACTAAATGAACTAAAAGAAAGGTTTGTGATTGTGGATGTCACAAGGTGAAAGTTTGGGATCGTGATTGCAATTTTTTTCTTAATCTATATCTAATTATTATATTATTATATTATATAATTAAAAATAACTAAGATCCTGACCAATTGATTTTGATCAGAATTTCAATTGGCAATAGATTCTGAATCTAGAGAATTTAAAATTTGGAGAAAAACCATCCATGCATTTGAAGTTAGTGGATGATCAAGTAGAACGTGAGTGATCCCTGCACATCACAAAATGGGTTGGTTGGCTCTACAAAGAGAAGCTAAAGTAAGTGGTTTCGAGACGTTACCGGATTACACAACTGTTTATGTTGCAGAATTTGGGAATTCCATTCAAATCCTCTCAAGGATCTTCAAATTTTTGGGTTTTCTTTCTCACAAATTTTATTGCTTTATCCTCTACTGTTTCTGGTTTATTTCTTACTCTGCGATCTGGGTGTGGTGTGCACAAGTTTTGGGATTTTTACCTACTCTTCTCTTCTTTCATCCTTCGTTAATCATCCAACAGCCGCAAAGGTCAACTGTGGAGGAGGTGGAATTCTGGTTCTCCACAATAACCTCTATGCAGTGTTATAGGACGACATTTTGGGTACAATCCAAGTTCCAACCATTGGAGCCTAACTGCTGGTGGAAGGTTCCATCCCAAAATAGTGGTTATGAGTTTTGCCCCAATAGTACCCACCTCTCATTACAAGGTTTGAAGTTCAAATTTCAAACAATATTTTTTCAGTTGCATATATTTTTGCACACAAAATGCTTTTGATTTTGGTTAGATCAAAGACTTCCATTTCCCCCAAAATTTGATGTGATAACATCAATGTTGCTGCCTCAACTACTATAGCCATTGCAAAATCTCAATAAAATAAAATAAAATAAAATCTAATTTTCAATATTTTGAGTTTTACTTCTGAGTCTACACCAGTAAAGGTTTTTCTTCGCTTTCTATTTCCTCTCATTCGTTTCTTTAATGTTCTTTGACATCACACTTCAGTTGCAATATATTTACTTGGTCCAAAAGGGTAAGCGTATGATTTAAGATTCCACTGGGTAGAGCACTCAGATTGCCTTTTGTTGGATGACATCGATAAAAAAAAACTAAGCCCCTATTCTCTTTACTGTTTTGAGGTCGTTTTCTGTTTTTATTTTCGAAAACGCTAAAAACGCGTTCTCTTTACCATTTTCGAAAACACATTTTGGAAAAAAAAAAAAAAAAATTGTACACAAAACGGAAAACGCCCGAAATATCGTTTTGGGCGTTTTGTGTGTATTTCGACAAAAAATGTCAAAAACGCGGAAAACGCGTTTTGGGAATTTTTTTTTAATAGAATTATCTTAACTTAGAACTAAACTTAATATAAAGTTTTTATTTTTTTATTATTTTTTTTAGAATTATCCTATCTTGGAACTAAGCCTAAATAAAGATTTTTTTTTTTTTTTTTTTTTTTTTTGAGAATTATCCTAACTTGGAACTTAGTTTAAATAAATTTTTATTGAATTCAATATCAACATTACAAAAAAAAAATTAAATGAGAATTCTTGTTGTTATATTTCAAAAAATGCAATGATAAATGGACTCTGGTGGTTTTGAAAGAACTTACATTTTCTGGATTTTAATAGAAGTAGAGCTTTCTCAAGTTTCGAACCTGACCAAGATGTTTTAATATAGACTCTTAATGCTCACATTAGTGTGTTGCATGTAACCATATTTTTAGTGTATTGTGAAAGGAAATTTGAGTTGGAGTTAGTAGTATTCTGCAAGCAAATTAATTAAAAATAGTTTAAATAGTGTTCTGCAAAATTTCAAATAGAACGTGTTTTCCAACTTTTCATTTTCAAAAACAGTTTTCAGAAATGACAAACCAAACGCGTTTTCAGCAAATTTGAAAACAAAAATGAAAACACAAAACACAAAACATTTTCGAAAATGAAAATACAAAATAAATTACAAACAGATTGCCACCTAAATGACTTTAATGATAATTATTTTAGAAATTTTCTGAGAATGATTCTATATTTGGATTAGTAAAAAAGTGAAAATAACATGTAGGAGAGTGAGGATTCTGTGCTTGCATCTTTTCATCTCTTAGGTGATGTTCTTGCTACTATTCAGATTTTCTGTTAAATGGGTAAATCTTTATTAAATTGCAAAAAGATATTAAGATCAAATTTTTATAGGTTAAGATTTATAATGTTTTTAGTAGTAACGAAAATTGATCTCTTTACCATTCTTGTGTTGGTTGGACCAGGAACCATAAGAAGAAATAGTATACTTTTTTCCCCTCATTTCTTGATTTACAAGAATCTTAACTCACAATTTTAATAGCCTTAAGGCCACCATCGAGCAATTGCTGAATTTGAATTCAAATGCAAATGTGAATGTGAATTCTCATAATCATCATGTTGGAGGTGCTAATGTGAATTTAGGAGGAGCTTTTGGAGGTATTGAACCTGTTGAGATTGTGCCCAATAAAGAACCCAATGAATCACCCGCAAGGGCTCAATATGGGCCCAATGGGTCTTGACCCATGACTAAAGCTTAGGGTATCTCCTTGGGCCAACTGTTGAGGTGGAACAGCACGTGAACCTCTTTAGTCGAATTGGTTTATATCTAACCGAGGTGCTCTATGGTAATGCCTCGGACGGGTGATGGGACAGCGGACGGTGTCAGAGATGTGTGACTTTCCCCTGTTGACTGTGGTTTGACAAGACATTGCCTTTATCAAGAATGTGACAGGTGCCCATCCCCTACCAAACGTAGCAATGATTACGTCAAGAAAGTAAGATCCTCTTCTCCAACAGCTAGGGTAAATACACGTGTAAAGTCCACCACGTGTCTCTATCCAAAACCATAACTTCTCCTATAAATAGAACACTCCCTCCACCAAATAAAGGGTTAGCAATCCCATACTCTTAACAAAAAAATATTTTACTCTCACTCCCCTTTGTCTGTTTTACACACTTATGTCTCCCGCACATAATTTATATTTGCTTGAAATGAGCGCTGACTTTAGCATCGGAGTGCAAATGGGAGCCACCTCGGCCCCCTTTGCAAACTGATTGTTTGTCACTGTGCGCAGGAGATCCACGCGTTCAAGAGGGAGGAGCTGAGACGTATTGGTCCAAGGTCCGCCGGATTTTGCGGTCAACATTTTGGCGCTGTCTGTGGGAAACCATACTTTTGACCATGAAAACGTCTGGTAAAAAGCTACATAAAAAATTAAAAAACCTTGAAAAAGGGTGGATAACCTCTTGGAAAAGATTGAAGAACTACAAGTACCCCTTGAGAAAGGCTTGAAACTTTGGAATATAAGTTTGTTAACCTTAAAAAAGGCTTGAAACTTTGGAATATAAGTTTGCTAACCTTGAAAAAGGCTTGGAGCTTTGAGATAAAAGTTCACCTATCTTTGAAAGAAAAGATAAAACCAAGAAACTGCTATGAACATGAATGAAAGTGACGATGATGTTAACCCTCGTAGGAGCAGAAATTACCAATGCAGCGAAGAAGAGGCTCCCCAGAGGCCTCGTGAGAACACAAATGAGGGGGTGGCCCAACCTAACCCTCCACGACGGCATCGGAATTGCCGCATGCTGCGAGATATGACTCACATGGCAGCCCAGATGTTGGAAATGTAGAAACAGTAGATTGAACAAACTGCTGCGATGTATGCCTATATGGCTGGAGGGCATGTTATAAACGAGCCCATGATGCCCCCACAGTACTCGCAACCACATTACTTACCGTCTGATGCGGCCATTGCCTCGTATTATTATCAAGATCCACAGGCATATGACGAGGTGGAATCTGTTCCTTTCAACAAAGAAGACCTGGTGTATGAAGCACCAAGAGAACAGGGTCAACCCATGATTAACCATAGGGAGGCTTTGCCCTCAAAGTCTGGCAACGTATTTAGCCGAATAGGGGGATTATTCAGGGGCAAGCGAGGAGGTCGAACCGATCAAGGTCAGCACAGTGCAGCTGAGCCTAGAAATAGGTGGGAGCGACAGGTTGAAGAAGCCATTTCCCGGAGCCAGATGCCTAGAGATAGGTATGATGCAGGGGCGGAGAAATTGATCCCCACACATGAGCCTAGAAATAGGCTGGAGAGGGGAGCTGAAGCAGCTCGGACCCAATCTCATGGTGGACTTCCTACCTTTCAAAGGCCAAATTACGGCAAAGTTTTGACACCACGGGGGCAGGATTACATTCAGCTGCCCTACGACCAATACCACGACGCGATGAATTTCGACCATGGTGAGAACAGTGAATTACCGTCATATGAGTTGGATGATGAAGAGGAAATAAGCCCCTTTATGGAGGGCATCCGAAAGTGCCTGGTGCCCCATGACTTTGAAATGCCAGAAATAACAAAGTATTCTGGCAGATGTGACCCTGATGATCACCTGCTGAATTATCGCGCTAGCATGGAAATAGCCGAAGCCACTTCGGCACTGAAGTGCAAAGCTTTCGCTCCAACTCTTGAGGGAAGTGCAGTACGATGGTATAAAAAACTCCCTCCTGGAAGCATCCACAGTTGGAGAGATTTGAAGGCAGCCTTAAAAAATGGCTTTATTTCCTCCAGGCCCGGCCAACTCCCACTCCAACGCCTTCAGGATTTAAGGCAAGGAAGGGAAGAGTCTTTAACGAGCTACCTAGCTCGACTTACAGAAGAAATACACATTTGTGAGAACATCACCGAGGAAAAGATGTTTTCTACGTTAAAAGGAGGCCTAGACATGATAAGCATGTTTTGGTGTTGATCCACTTGATCCAATCAATGAGTTTCAGATTGAATTAGATTCGCTAGTTGAATACAAAGATCAGCTGAAAGGATTCTTACTTGAAAATATCGATGTATTCGCATGGAAACATGATGACATGATCGGAATTGATCCTAAAGTGGCCTGTCACAGACTCCAACTTGACCCAAGAAGCCCTGGGCACAGGCAGAAGAGGAGGCCAATGAGTTCTGATAAATATGAGACCTTGAAAGAAAAGATGATGAAGCTATTGAAAAAATGGCTTCATCAGAGACTCCCGGTATCCGAAGTGGGTGTCAAACCCTGTTTTGGTTCCGAAGCAGAATGAGAAATTGAGAGTATGTATTGATTTTTTGAATTTAAACCAGACATGTCCTAAAGACAGTTTCACTCTGCCTCGAATTGATCAATTAGTCGATTCTACAGCAGGGCATGAGATGCTGAGTTTTATGGATGCATATTTCGGGTACAACCAAATCCTCATGCATGAGTCGGATGAGGAGCACACTTCGTTTATCACGGATAGGGGGCTTTATTGTTATAAAGCCATGCCGTTTGGTTTAAAAAATGCCGGGGCCACCTACCAAAGGTTGGTAAATCATATGTTTTCATAATAGTTGGGAAACACCATGGAAGTATATGTCGATGACATGCTGATCAAAAGTATGGTCACCACAGAGCATGTCTGCCACTTGTCAGAGGCCTTAGACATTTTGAGGAAATATCAGATGAAGCTCAACCCCATGAAATGCGCTTTTGGGGTAGCGTCTGGAAAGTTTCTTGGATTCATGGTGAACAGAAGAGGGATTGAAACCAATCTAGATAAAATCAAAGCTTTGCTAGACATGCGCTCTCCTCGGAGCCCAAAAGAAGTGCAAAGCTTAACGGGAAGAATTGCGGCCTTAAGCCGATTCGTTTTTTAGTCCACTGACAGATGCTTGCCATTTTTTAAGGTCTTAAAGGGAGTGAAACGATTTCAATGGACCCCGGAATGTGAGTAAGCCTTTTCTGACCTGAAATCATTCCTGGGGCAGGCCCCTCTATTGTCTAAACCCAAGGTCGGCGAGTCGCTTTCCCTATATTTAGCCGTGTCAAAGGAGACAGTTAGCTCAGTATTGGTCAGAGAGGAGAATGAGAATCAGCTTTCGGTGTATTATGTAAGCAAAGTCACGCTGGATGCAGAAACACGATACCCAGACATGGAAAAACTTGCTCTAGCCCTGGTTACTGTGGCTCGCAAACTCCGCCCCTACTTCTAGTCACATTCCATCCATGTTCTCACGAACTTTCATATGAGAAAGGTATTACAGAAACCCGATGTATCAGGAAGGTTAATGAAATGGGCAATAGAAATTAGCCAGTACGACCTGCATTATGTGCCTCGAACATCTTTAAAAGGTCAGGCATTAGCAAATTTCATAGTTGAGTTTACACATCCGCCCGAGGTGGAGATGATTGATAACACGAATAATAGCCTCAAGTGGAAGTTGTTCGTTAATGGATCCTAGGCTGAAGGAAGATCCAAGGCAAGGATACTACTAGTAAGTCCAGAAGGATACAAATTGCACAGTGCGATTTGCTTTGGCTTTAAGGCCTCAAATAATGTTCCAATTGATCATTTTTCGATCTCTTCTATTGAACCAGGAACGGAGATTTTGGCAATAGAAGAAGAAGGATCTTGGATGAGTCCTATACTGGCATACTTGAAACATCAAACCCTACCAGACGAGCCGGAAGCAGCTCGAAAATTGTAAAGACATGACACAAAATTTGTACTCTTGGATGATCTGCTTTATAAATGGAGCTACACACTCCTTTGCTGCGATATGTTGGGCCGGAGGAAGTATAGTATATAATGAAAGAAATTCATGAGGGCATATGCGGCAACCACGCTGGGGCATTGTCACTGGCTCGGAAAGTCCTCAAATAGGAATATTCTTGGCCAACTATGCGAAAGGATTCTCATAACTTCGTCCGCAAGTGCGATAAATGTCAGAGGCATGCAACCATACCGCATCAGCCGCATCACAAATTGACTGTGGTAACCAACCCCTGGCCTTTCGCGAAGTGGGGAATTGATATTATTGGTCCTATGCCCAGAGGTGCTGGTAACAATTGTTTTGCAATAGTGGCGATTGATTACTTCACCAAGTGGGTCTGGCGGAACCCTTGATAAGGATTACTGAGGCCAACACAACCAAGTTCATCTAGAAGAATATTATATGCAGGTTTGGAATACCGCACTCATTGGTAAGTGATAATCAAAACAGTTAAAAAAACAGAAGTATTGATGAATTGTGCGACGATTTGGGAATATACAAATTATTTTCGTCTCCGCATCATCCACAAGCAAATGGGCAGGTGGAAGCCGTGAACAAGACCATTAAAAATACCCTAAAGAGGAAGTTGGAATAAAAAAAGAGCGCATGGGTAGATGAACTCCCACAGGTATTATGGGCACTTCGGACCACCTCACACACTGCCACAGGGGAAACACCTTTCTCCATGGCCTATGGATCCGAGGTGGTATGTCCAGTTGTAATTGGGTGCCTTCTCTTCGTCAAATCCATTATGACGAGGCAGAAAATGAAGAAGCACAAAGGGAAAACTTGGATTTCCTCCTTGAAAGGAATAACTCCCAGGTGGTATTAGCCAAATACCAGGAAAAAATGACCTGCTACTACAACAAAAGGGTAAAAGGTCGGCACTTTAACATTGGGGATCTGGTCCTTAAGAAAATCCTCCCTTCTACTCAAGAATTAGGAGTAGGGACTTTGGGTCCTAATTGGGAGGGACCTTATAAAGTTACTGCCGAGGTGGTACCCGGTACATACATAATTGAAGACCTATCTGGGGTCCCCTTGCGCAATCCCTTTAACACTGATCATCTTCGTCTCTACTTTCAATAAAATTAAGTTCCTCTTGGGCATGTAATATTTTAGGAAGATTCAGTAGTTATTGAATGATTGCAAGACCCCCGCATAGGTTAATGAAATTTTGCAACAAGTTATGTTAAGTCACATCCAAACCTCTTCGTCAAACATGGCAGATGTTAAGAATGGTAAAATTGATTTGTTCATGAGATAGTATCGTTCTACCTATGACAATCAAACGACAGTCAAATAATAACGGTATTATGATTGAATTTCATAAACAAGGGACTCTTGTAAGCCCGCATCATGCTTAATAATTGTAGGAAGATAAAATCAAAAGTGCTAAAAGGTTTAACACGAATATGATCAAGTGTTTATCAAGTCAAACCTAACCCGTAAGCATGGATGTCTTAAGCTGCTTAGGTCTGAGGGACTATCATGAACACAAAGTGTTTAAGAAATTCACATTCTTACAAAAATGTCATAAAAACCAAATACTCCTGCCATACAAATGTTTGGGGTACAAGGCTTCAATGGGGGAAAGGTCCAAGGTAGGGAAAGCTCCCTTCACGTTCCCAAAAGCCATCCGGCCCCTATATTCCCAAAGACACTCTGCATGGCCTCAAACTCAGGCATCTTTTCAAAAGTGTCTTTGAAATTCTGGATCACCTCGGACACCTTGGCATTCAGAACTTCTTCCACTCGTGTTGAGATAGTTCGCTCCAAAACCTCCGTGATCCTGGATTGCATGTGCCTTTCCAGAGAGGTAAGATCCTCCTCCGCCTTTTGCTGAGCCTCCCCCTCTCTCCCCAATTTCTCAGTGGCTTTCGCCACCTTAGTCTCCAGCTTAGCTTTGGTCGCATTGGCTGCTGTCAGAGCCTCGACAGTTATGGATTGTGCTCGGTTGGACTTTGGAGTCATCCAGTTTCTTGCAAAGGGACGCCACATCTGCCTTGGAAGCATGGAGATCATGCTTGAGCTTCTCATTAACCTCTTGGAGGCGTTTGGCCGTTAGCCTATCTTCCGAGGAGGCCTTGCGGGCGATAGAAAAATGCTCCTTGAAGTCATTGATTTCCTTTAGCATCTTGTCCGCATGGCGAAGGGAAGTTTAGGCCTCCTTTTTGTCCCGTTGTGCCTCAAGAACGGAAGACTCCACTTCATTAATTAACGCCAAAGCCCTAACATTCATGGCCTTGGTCGCAAGCAGTTTCTGGGCCGGTGAGACACTTGAAGAAAAAGCAGACCAACCTTCTGTCCAGAATTGACTTGTGGCTAGCGCAGATTTGGCGGGCGGAGAGTCAGGGGAGTCGAGGAGATTGGAATCAAAGTCCACATCTCTGGGAAGGACGCTGGCTTTAATTCGCGCAAGCTCGTCAGCCACTACCTGGGTCACCTCATATTGAAGGTTCGGAACGGATATCTCAGTCTCCTCCATTGGGTCAAATGATTCTGGCTGAGGAGGGAGTTTGGAAGAAGCCTCTGTACCCCTCTTTAACCTTTTCAAGGGGAGGACTTCCTTCTCTGAAGCGAACTCTGTAATGTCCTCGGAAGAAGTGTCTCTAAGTGTGCCCTTCTTAGTCACCTTCTCCCCCCTGGGGCCTCCTCTTTCTGATATTTTTCCCTTCCCTTTAGGAAGGCCCTTTTGGGGATCACCTTCTTCAGTCATGCCTGGCAGTTGAGGGCCAATAGATAGCGAGGCGGGGGGCCGCATCAGGGCGGGAAAGGCACCCCTAGCCCTGTAGTAGGCACCTCGGACACTTGTTTAGTTACCTCCCTATGAAGTGTGGCCAGCATCAATTTCTGTTTCTTCTCCACCTCGCTGCCATGGCGGAGGTGGGGAGGGACCTTCTTAGCCATAAGCCCCTTCAAAGAAATTTTGGGAAAGTCCCTGGAACCTGCTAAGGCTAGGACTGATTAGTGTTAACAGGTCAAAATCTGGGATATATAAAAAAAAATGTGTGTGTGCGCGCAATGCGACTTACCCACAGCTCGCATAAGAATGTGCCTTTATAGGCGAAGAGACGTCTCACCAGTGGTAACTCCGCATCAGAGAGTAAGGAGGCGAAGGTTGGCCCTGAAGTAATAAAAAGAGCAAGGAAATGCATCATATTATGAGCAGGAGAGGAAAAACGTGAATAATGCACACACATAAAAATAATAATAGCAAATAATCATAACACAAGATGATGACGATATTGGTGGTAAAATGAATGAAACAAAGTAAAACTCACGCGGAGAGGAAAGAGTTCGCGGAACGGTAATCTCAGGAGTGGGGTCCATGGGCGAGTTTTGCCACTCTCCTGTGACCCAGAATCACTGGCTCCTCCAGTTTTTTATGGAAGTGTGGTGCCCAGTAATGATGGGAGGGTAGGAGCCTCGGGGAGATAAGTAGTACCAGTCTTTCACGTCAGCCCTCACATCCTTATCCCTCTTGACGGACTTCTTCAAAGTGTACAGGGTGTGGATGATGTTTATGGAGATGGGAGAATCTGGATTGACTTGCCACACCAGCCAAGTACCAACTGCTTGTGTCTAGAAGTTCAGGGCCACTTGATACGGGTACAGGTTGTAACTCCTAAGTAATGCCCTGAAGAAGGGATGGAGTGGAAGTCTCATCCCACATGACAGAGCGTTATAGAAAATTGCTACATAACCTGGTGGGGGACTGCATGGTCGGCAGAAGGACGTCGGATGTACCAACTTGACCTCCTCAGGTAATCTAAACTTTGAGGGGGTGCCCGCCAAATCTATGCTCCGGATTTCGGACACTATCTCGCTACTCTCCCAAAAATCAAGGTTTGGTTCAGGGTCCACATGGTACTCCGACACCTTATTCACATAATCCACCCACTCCTCGACTTGTGCGATCTCCTCTTCAGATAACCCCATTTCCTCTCTATGCGCCCTAAAAGGGGCCCTTGCACCTAAGTTAAGATCCTGTGGGTCGGACGAAGAGCCAGCCGTTCCTTCTCTCCCCATATCTCTATCACGTTTACTTCGGAGCTCTCTCAGCGAGGACTCCTCTTCAGCAGATAAGTGGGCCATGTAGGGTTGGTTATTCTCTTCTTCGCTGTAAGAATCATCCAAATAAATTATACCACTGCATTTCCTATTCCTTCTCCTAATTTTCTCTTTAAAAAAAACGGGAGCTAAAAATCGACAAGGACAAAGGGCAGAAACCTCTGATAGGAATCGCCAGTGCCACTAACTCCTACGAACCCATTCCCTCAACTCTTTCCATTTTTCTCAAAAAAGTTCAAACTTACCCAGAAGAGAGCGAAGATACGGGAAAAAGAGTTTTCAAATGAACACTCAAGGGTTTGAAACAAAAAACAAACACAAAACAAAGAACAGTTACCTGAGAGTGATGCGAGAGGCCTGATGCTCCAAGGAATAAAACGCCAACGGGGGGTTTCGGTTGATTGAAGCAAGTAAGCGAGGTCAACACCCTCAAGAAATGCGTTGATGCGTATAAAAAGGAGTAGAGAGATTAGTTCCGCAGAAAGGTATTCAGAAACTTCAGGAACAAGGGAGGAGGGAAGGCTTTATAAGAGGGTTCTTTGGCACAGGCCCTTAATTTGAAAGTTTCAAGAAAAATGCGAATAAAACTGTGTGCCTTAATAAGGGCGATAAGTTAAAGCGCCAACCAATTGGGAATTTGAAAAAGGAAGAAACTATTCAACTGACGGAGTGCACCCCACGTGCAGGAGGAGCGCCTCCTTCCCATTTATTTAAGCATTTTTTGGAAACAAGCGATAATCACTTCCCAGCAATAAATACGCCGACTGTAAGACATGCTAGCGCCTCCAACTATCACCCTAAGAGGAAGTGGAAATAAAGGTGATTGTTGTTATAAAATTTGCACGCCGCAGAAAATTACAAAATTACCCCGTACATCCGAGGCGTTGCGGAATGATTCCTGTGCAAATCACCTCGGATTGATTAAACAGTACCAATAGTATTGAGCACAAAGGTGATAGGGAGAATTAATGGCTCCATATTAGTTCCCAACAAAACCGTAGCTGCTAACCTATGGCAAATTTGATTCGCCCATAAATGACCACATCGGATTTGAGGGACTAGTGTTGAGATCGTGCCCAATAAAGAACCCAATGAATCACCCGCAAGGGCCCAATGGGCTGAGGCCTATGACTAAAGCTTAGGGTATCTCCTTGGGCCTACTGCCGAGGTGGAACAGCACATGAACCTCTTTAGCCGAACTGGTTTATATCTAGCCGAGGTGCTCTATGGTAACGCCTCGGACAGGTGATGGGACAGCGGACGGTGTCAGAGATGTGTGACTTTTCCCCTGTTGACTGTGCTTTGACAAGACATTGCCTTTATTAAGAATGTGACAGACGCTCATCCTCTACCAAACGTAGCAATGATTACTGCAAGAAAGTAAGATCCTTCTCTCCAACAGCTAGGTTAAATACACGTATAAAGTCCATCACGTGTCGCCATCCAAAACCATAACTTCTCCTATAAATAGAACACTCCCTCCACCAAATAAAGGGTTAGCAATCCCATACTCTTAACAAAAAAATATTTTACTCTCACTCCCCTTTGTCTCTTTTACACACTTATGTCTCCCGCACCTAATTTATATTTGCTTGAAATGTGCGCTGACTTTAGCATCGGAGTGCAAATGGGAGCCACCTCGGCCCCCTTTGCAAACTGATTGTTTGTCACTGTGCGCAGGAGATCCACGTGTTCAAGAGGGAGGAGCTGAGACGTGTTAGTCCAAGGTCCAGCCGGATTTTGCGGTCAAAAACACCCATGATGCTATCTAATCCAGGTCAATTATCAACATTAAGCATGGCAAAACCATCTGCAATTGTTCAATTGCCTAATCGAAACATGTATTTAAATTCAAGGCTGCAACAGGAGGGTACATGGCAGATTGGGAATCAAAGGAATGAAGAAGTGAAAAAAGTGATTGATATGTTGATGAGAACTTAGAAAAGGAACCCGATATTGGTTGGGGATTCGGAGCTTGAGGCTGTGTTGAAGTAATTTTTGAAGAAACTAGAGAATAAGGAATTGGGAAGTGAAGGGCCTTTGTGTAATGTTAATACAATTTCTGTTGATAAAGAATTTTGTATCCGATAAGAATCAAATACCCATGATGATAAAGGAATTGGAGTGCGTGATTGGGAGTAGGATTAAGAGCGGAAATGGAGAAGTTATTGGCTCGATTTGGAGGGGAGAGTAGTAATGGTGATCATAAGCTTTGGTTGATTGGAACAGGAAAACGTGAAACTTATTTGAGGAGCCAAGTTGATCATATTACAATGGAAAATGATTGGGATTTGCAGGCATTGTCCATTGCTTCGGATCCCCTCTGCCAGGGATGTTTTCGAGGTATATTCTTGCATTAATCTATTTCTAATGGTGCTTTTAAGTTTGTGATCATGTGATTCATATTCTTAGGAAATATATTATCTATCTTTATTTTTTTGATCATCGTGGATCTTGCTGAAGCACATTCATGCTTGTGTAATGTACTAGGATGTTTATTTTTTCGGGTATGCCTGTCCGATTTTCATTGATCAAGCTATCAATTGTTCATTCATGTAATATAATCACAGACAGATTTTTAAATATACTACTGTTTATGCTAAGATTTTGGAAAAATGTTTTCCTTTTTCTATAGTTATTATCTACTATCATATTATTTTTCTGAATTTATTTTTTTTATCTTAGGCTCGCAATTAAGAGAATTTTTAGCACTCCTATAGAATCTTTGTCTTCGCTAAAGAGTGTTCTAATTCAACTTCCGATTTTGATACAGCGTCTGTTGAAGAACTTGGATACTACTCAAAGAACAACCTTCTGCTCGAGATGTTGGTTGCAAAACTTGTAGCCGTTATGAAGTCATTTTTTGAAGCTAAACCAGAAGCCGCTCAACTGTCTCTGCCACAGTGGTTGCAAAATGCCAAACTTGAGAGTCGGGATGCTATTGCAAGTAATGACAGAAAAGTATTTTGTTCAACTATGGTGTCATCGCTAAAGGATTTTACTGCTACACTTCATCTACTGTCGAACGCTTTCTGCTATAACTTTATCAAGCAAGAGTGCTGTGGATTGATAAAAATGATCAACTCCCTTGTGGTGGATTATTCCATAACGGAATCTGGGGAGACAATTTTACTTACTGTGTCATTTGATGCTAGTGGTTTCAACTCCAGAAAAAGTTAGTAATTTTTTATATGTGATACTGCTGAGCAAATACGCGCTCTCAGTTTTTCTCGAGCATGTTTTGTTTCAATATTTCTTTATTTATTCAAAATGTTATATGCATTGTACCATTGTATTGTTATTTTCCTTTGATCTCATCACTTAAAACATGTCTTTTGCTTCCATAAGTCAAAATTTTTACATACAAACAAATCCTAACTAAAAGCAATATGATGATAAATAACTTATAAAGCTTCGTAGTCCGATGTCTGGACTCAAATAGCAATTATCAACATCCTAGCTTGAGTGATAATGCAACTGTACAAATCAGGTAAGTATAGATGAGTGTATAAATATATTCAATTGAACATGCCAATAGTTTTCATAATTTAATTATTTAGAGCCCGTTTGTTCCATGGAAAGTTTTGTTTTTGTGATTTTTTTGTGTTTTTTTATGGATATATAGTTTAGATTGATTTGAAAAGTAAAAAATTGTGGACTTAACTAAAGATGAATGACTGAGATTAAGTTTGAAAATTTTTGGTAAAAATTCTTGATGGACCAAACGGACTCTTAAAGTTGAAAGTGAGTAAATAATGAAACGTATCTGAAGTAAAATGGTGGTGCGGGAACTCACCACTTCAATCTTGGATAGGGCAACCCGTATGCTCTGGGTTAGGTTTCAATGTAAATCTATGTACCAATTTTTTTTTTTGCCCCCATAATCGTCTGAATCTCTAAAGAATATATCAAAATAATTATCTATGCATTTCAATTGTCAATCGAATCTGAATTGTAATACTATTGATAACAAAATTATTATTTATTTAAATTGGCACTCGATGTTATTACTATTTTTTTATTTTTTCTCACTTTTCATGGCATTACATTATACTTTGTCATTGAAATATATCCGCGCATCGCACGAGTATAAAACTAATTTAAATATAAATCCATTGTTTAACATCTCATTTTTTTTTTTTTCAAAATTCATTTTCAACAACACATTCCATCAATAAAATAATTTACAAACAAACTCCTAAATATTTCTTACAAATGTCACTTATTTCAGGAATATATGATAATGCAAGCCTAAGCCGTTGTTAATACACGTTTGGTTGTGTGGGTATTTACGTATTTGTTTTGCATGGTTGCACATTTTGCCTGTCAAAAATTTAAGACGTTTACGAGGCTATTAAAATTAAAATTCTTAAGACAAATATGCCAATTCCTTCGTAAGGTAAAATATTAAAAAACATCGACCTAATTTTTGTTGGAAATACCTAATTTAATTAAAAATGATAATATACCCTATTGGGCCGTAGCCCCTATAGTCAAACCCAACAACCCAAGGACCCAACTGGTCCAAGAACCCATTCCATGTGATTTTTTTGTAAGTTTGATGTTTGCTGCATATGTGATTGGAACATTTGAATTCTTGTGAATATTTTTGTTTCGGATAATATTAGTTAAATGAACTAATTTTTTAATAATTATATAAATACAATGTTTAAAAAACACATGATTATCAAAAGTTATTAGTTTTATGAAAATACCAAAAAAAATAAAATAAAAAAATCGACGGAAATGAAGATTCTGCTTCCTTTGCTATTTATTGTTGAAATGACATCATCTATACCAATGGTTATGCCATTGCTAACTAGCATTGGTTGTTAGAAAATTTATCACAAATAATAATTATTTATCTATGATCCAAAATAAGTCATCATGCTGAATTATCAAGAATTAAATAACTGAAGCGGAAGCGTATCTTAATCAAACGTGATTCACGATAAACGATTCGGTTGGTTGGATCTTCTAAATCAATACGTAGTCCTTATTATCTATCTAATGATGGGATGTCAGACAAGATGAACAGTACGTAGGATTCAGGGACCATAACCGACTTTATATACTAAATTGCCAATTAACCTAATTCGGCCCATCATGAATTAGGTGCCTGGTATCTACACATAAAAGCACATACATTTAATTAGATGCATTAAAGCTCGATATATATTAAATCCTTATTAGATCACTTTAATTGAGCTTAACCAAATTGATAGCCTTTTATTCAATACACAATAATTCACATATAAGCCCACACAATTGATTAAAATCCTTACTTTGGTAATACATAAACTCAACATTAGGTACGAAGTTTCTGTTTGTGAAATGCTATTGTCTATGCTAATGAAAAAGGCAGTTCAAGAAGCAAACATTATTGGACTCAAAATTTTGGTTTCTGAAATGCTGTTATCAAAACTTTCAATTTGATCCTAGAATTTTTCTATTTCGTTTCTCTTTCTACTATTTTCCAAATTCATGATGTCGTGATCATCTGTAAGTTCCAAATATTTTCCATTTAAGTTTCTAAACATTTCTTATTGATTTATTGCAACCCCAATGACCTCAGTGCACAAAACAATATGCAAGTCATCACGTGTAAGCACCTCCTTGTGATACCCTAAATTTTTGTCAAAAATAAGCGTGGCTGTCTCCCAATTTTTTCACCGTTTTTTTTCGACCTATATTAAAAGAGTATAGACTAAAATTGGTTACCATTCCATTTCCACATGCCAGCGACCGTCATCCATGTTTATGTTTTCTTCCTCCAATTTCTCAAAACTTCCAACTTGATCTCCAAAATTTTCCATTTCATTTTTTGTTCATCCTTCCACTATTACAAGATACAATTTGGTCATTGTCCTTCAAAAAAATAAAATAGGCTAAGATATTATTTCACTGTCACGTATCGACACTTATTGTGGTTGACATCTATTTTTTTTTCTTCCTCCAACTTCTCAACTAGTTGTTGGATTCTCAGATTTCATTTTTCTTTCGTCCTACCATTGCATGATACAATTTTATCCTCGTTCTTCCCAATTCACGATGCATCGATTGTTTATAAGTTCCTAAAAAAATTATTTTATCCTCGAATTATTCAATTGTCAAATTTTGCTTATCTAAACTCATGTTTTGTGCAATTGCTCTAACAATTCTTCTAATTAATTGATTGCAATCTTAGATGATCTTCAAGTGTCGAATCAATCTCCAAGTCACCGTGTATCAGCACATCCTTGTGTTACCTTCAATTTTTGTCAAACCGTGGCGTTATTGTCTTCTAATTTTCCCTCAATCTTTTTCTTTTTGTTTTTTCAACTTGTAATAAAAGAGTATAAAATTGAGTATTATTTTTTATACCAAATGTAAAGATATGGTGCAGTTGTCGTCCAAATTTTTTCTTTTTTTAAACAATTGATTGCAAACGACGACATTCTCTTCATAAAAAAACCTTCATCTTGCCCAGTTGATTTGGAGGAATCGTTTCTAGCTTTTTTCCTTCATTAAAAAAAAAATTCTTCATCTTGTTCTTTCAATCGATGATTGATTTGGAGGAATCCATTTTTATAATTGTTTCATCCCACGATAACGTACCTACTAATTTCTTTGTCCAATTTTTTTTTTTTGTCTTCCCATGTCGATTTTTGTGCGCGCGCGCGCGTGTTTTTTTTTGGTGGTGGTTGTTTGGGGGGGGGGGGGGGGGTTGATAGTCTAATGATTTTTTTTTATTCATCCAACGACACCAACGTAAAACTTTGAAACTTAACCTTTTAGAATGTTTAGCCCTCATAAGAAAACAGAGAACGTAGGATGCATTGATGCTAACAAGCGAGAATAAAAGAAAATTGATAACTACCTCAATTGTTTATATGATAGCTAGATCCTTTTCATAATTTGTACTTGAATTGAGGGACGGAGTTAGAATCTCAATCTTACAAGGGCCAAAATACAGAAGGTGGAGGGGGAGGTCCCCCTCCTGAGGATGTAGACGAGGATTTTGAGTATCAAAATAGGCAAGTTAGATTGATTAATCAAGAAGACAATCAATTTATTGATACAAAAACAATAAGTTCATCTACGTGTCGAATGCTATATAAATTGAAAATAAATACGAACATTAAATGGACAAAAAAAAAGACAAAAAGCATCTATCTATATAAAAAATGGTAGAAATGACTTGTGCATCTTAAATTGGTCACTCCTCGTCCTCATCTCTTCAAACTCGTTAATAAGAGAATTTACTGAAAAAGTTTCAACAATCTCCTTCTCAATATAAATAAGCACGATACTGGACAAAAATTCATCTTCCATTCTATTTCATAGCCTTATCTTAATGACATCATAGCTAAAAATACACGTTCTATAATTGCTATTAAAACTTGAAGAGTTAAGAAAAGATGAATCAATCTATCAACAAGATTATAACTCATTGATTTTCTTGTTTGTGCCAACAGTCGGCATACATCGGGAAGTGTTTTCAATATTTTAAATTGAGAGTTACGCTGAATGAATTTATTGGAATGAATTGAAAATTGAATAATGGGTAGTGTTTCTAGTTAAGTTTTAGGCTTTTGTATTATTGAACTTTAGATTTTAAGACTGCGTTTGAAATGACATTTTTTTCATGAAAAATGTTATTTTCCAACTAAATTTCCATCTTATGTTGTGTTTGATTGCTACTTTTTTCCCTTCAATTCAATTTCTAGCTATGGGCCGCACGCTCTGATTTTCCCTTAAAACAGTGAATTCATTTTCCCAGTAGTGAATTCATTTTCCCATATATATAAGTGAATTTATTTTTCAGTTAAAACTTTTAATCATTTTCGTCACGTTTGATCATTTTTTTTGTTGTTGTTGTTAATTAATTTATTTTTTTTTCAAAAATTTACATTATTATCAAGAACAAATGTGTGTAAAAATTAATTTTTTTTATTAAAATAACTAAATTTTGCTTTATTTACCATGAAAATAATGTTAATCAAATAACAAAAGTGAAATTTTTTTCACTTTTTTCATCTAGAAAATTAAACTAATCAAACACATAAAATATATAATTTCCTAAAATTCATTTTCTTTCTACCCAAATTCCACCATCGTTATCAAATGCAGCCTAAGTTATTGTGTCAACATTTGTCAATTGAAAGAAAATTAAAAAAATTTAAATATTTAGTGGGGATGAAAGAAAAATGTTGAAGGTGCGAAACCTAAAAATAAACTACAAATTGACTAGGAGTAGTGGATCAATGGAAATGTCCCGTCCCCCTCTAGCTTCGTCAGTGCTTGAATTTTAGATCGGGATCTTAATTACACTTTCTGCTCCCAACAGCCAAAGAGTACGAGAAGTCGGAAGCTCACCGGTAAATTTGGTATGTTCCGAAAATTGATATTAAACAGGTTTACAATGTTGCCGGAGTTACGGCAGATGTAGGGAATGGGCAGTCCTACAAACGGTGCAGTCCCCGATCCAATTCCCATTTTTAGGTGTAATTTTTTTTTTTAAATATTAGCTCGTGTTAAATTTTTTTTAAAATTTTAATTGTAATTTTTTTTTAAATATTACCTTGTGTTGAAATTTTTTCTGGATCCACTAATGTATATGTTTGTCTACGTAATTGATTAATCAGTTGCTATTATATTCACAAAGTATGAACAACTCTTTTGATTATTTATTATATATTTGCAAAATGGCAGGAGCAAGTCTCCCAAATTATTTACTATGAATTATGCTCATTACGTTATTAATTTTTTTTTTTTTTTTGAAAAAAATACAATAACATATGCGTCCTTATATGCACCATACATGCAACACGTGCTTCAACTAGCAATACTAATTGTTCTTTAATGCAATCATTACAATTTTGAAACTAGTTTTTAAATAGAATAGTTTTTCAAACCAATACATTCTCTCTTTATTTTTTAATAACATATTTTCGATTTTGATCATCCATGGGATATCCACTTGGGAGTTACTTTTAATTTTTTTTATTTGTTCCTTGTGTTTTCGTTAGTTACTTTTTTTTTTTTTTTTTTTAAAATTAAACCTATTTGTGGACTTAAATAAAATATTTTTATTTAATTTAACTAAATTGGTTGTGGTTTGATTATTATGTTGTTGTCGTAAATTACAAATAATGAATCACGTGATTTGATAGACAAAATTTCACTTGATTTGAGACAAGTTCACATTATAACATTGCGAAATGAAAACAATACAAGTAAAGTTCAATGTTTCATTCCCGTGATCCGTCGTTCACTTTTTTTTTCACAAAACTCGTAATTTAGTTAAATAGACAATTTTTAAGTATTAAAATTAATCATCCTTAATAATTTCAATTTCATTTACTTACCATTACACTAAATGTGTCATAAAGCCCCTGTTTGGTACCCATTATTTCTAAATCTCATTTTTTTCAGAACTCATTTTCAATCACTCATTATACATTTCAAATTTATATCTATTTGATGACATAATAATTAGTTTTAGTTTCAAAAAATTATTAATTATCATCAGTACCTTTTATATTAATGCAAGCAAGTTTTGATTCAAATAATTAAAAAAAAATGAATAGCCACTTGTGACACGAACACGTTACTTTTACTATCCATTTACTTGTCGAAATTTGGAAAGAAGAAGAAGAGGAGATGATTCTATTGAAATTGTGGAAAATATGAAAAATCTTAGAATAATATGAAATTTTTTTGTGTGAATATTGAATAAAAAATGAACATATAGAGAAAAAAAATTGTTGTTGAAATTAAAAAAAAATAACAAAAAAAAAATAATAATTAATCTGTTCGGCTCTTTTTAAATAGAATTGAAATTATTTTGTTGATTTATTTGTATTTTCTAGGTAAGATGTGTGATTAAAAATTGGAGAGAGAAAATGATGATGGTTAAAAAGTGGTATGAAAAAATTCTTAGTACTGTCGTTATACTATATTGCTGAGGACAATTAACATTTAAAACATTTTGATTCTACCTTCATTTTGAATGAATGAATATAAATGTGATTAAGTTGAGGCATTTTATTATTTTCACTATTTCTAGATTCAGTAAAAAGACTAAGTCTAATTCTAAATTTGACACACATTTTTGCTACTCCAAACCCATTTTCTTTTCGACCGTAATCTTCTTGATGTTTGGTTCATAATTAATGTGTAACTTATCTATGAGCTTTATCACAATATGTTACTACGTTATGCTAATGAAAAGCCTCTTGACAAGATCTTATATGATTTACGTGACTAGTCGTGGTTTGAATTTTTTTTTTTGATTAATTTCGTTTGCAAACCGTGGTTTGAACCCATACCAAATCGTAAAAAATGGTTTATTTTGGTTTGATTTAGAAATTAAATGGTTTGGGTTGGGTTGGAAAAACGTCAAACCGTTTTAAATGATTTGGTTTGAAAATTTATCAAAAATCATCCAAACCGAACCTTTAACACCCATACTAAAAAGTGGTATGAAAAATTGTGTAAATTAATTATTTTGTTGATTTTGTCTTTTAGCTTAATTAATTTGGGCAGCCGAATAGTGCCTAATTTACTAAACCAACATAGCCAAACGGTCACCTCTTATTTAAAAAAAAAAATAAAATAAAATAAAGCAACAAATGGAATTCCCCACGTGGCCCCACACGCCATTCCTTAGGGGATAATTTCTTCACGTATTTTATCTAAAAATATAAATAAATAAATAAATTTATAAATACTGTATCATTGTCTAAGGAAGCTGCCTCCGTTTAGCAAACATGTTTTTAAACAAATTTTTTCCTACACAATTTTTCAAATTACTTTTTAATTATACATATTTTCTCTCTCTATTTTTCAATCACATATTTTATCTAGAAAACATAAAAATATATACTTTTAAACAAATTTTTTTTTTAACAAACCGAATAAATTCAGATTGTGTACATGTGAGCACTGAGTGGAAAATGCTCCTGAAACGCGGTTCCTTTGAGAGTATTGTGTTTCTCTTTTTTAAAACAGAAACTGGGAAGAAACTGACAAAAAAAAAAAAACTTTTTATTTCAGGGGGCTTCCTGCCTAAGACACAGCAGAGAATTGACAAAAATCCAAATTTGAAAAAACAAAAATGCGTGTTTAGCTGTGCAAAAGGTTCTCTTTTCGTAAAAAAGGTGTAGCCCACACCCTGAGGGTCCGAACCGACCACGCCCAAGGCCCTTGGTTCGGGAAGGTAAATCCAGGTTATGCCTCCAAGTAGCCAGGGTGGAAGAGCTTATTGTAAGCATGAGCAAATCTCAATAACTCCCGCTTGCCACAAGGCCAATTCCACCTTGCGGGGAATCGAACCAAGCACACAGCCGCGCTGAGCACTTACCACCCATCCCCTTTGCCACTTGGAGATATGCCCTGGGGGCAAAAGGTTCTCTTTTCGTAATCATTGCTGTAGTGTAGTATGCCCAAAATACCCTCTGTAGATTTTACCATTAATTTCAAAAATAAAAAAAAAAATGAGATGTTTATTTGTTAAAGTCCACTCTGTTCTTAGAACAACTCTAATGTTCACATATTTTGTCGGTTTTTTCACTCCCACATCATTTTATTCACTGGCGGACACAGAGGGGTCCCCCCCCCCCCCCACACATTTTGATTTTGATTTTTTATTTTTTGAAAAATTCAAAAATAAAAAACCAAAAAAGATGTTTTGAATGGTTGAATAATTTTTTTTTTTTTTAGTTGAATGAAGATAAAGTTTCGACTTTGAATAATTAAAATTTATGCATATTAAATAGATTCTTTTAGACGAAATATATGTAAAAGATTGTAGCATATACTAAGTAAATATAGTCACTTTTTGGTATCAATTAAAATATAAATTTTAATCTTGGTCAAAGTTAACAATCAATCTCAACCATAGATTTCATAGGACCCATAACTTTTCAACCACGCATCTCATCAATTTTTATCAAAATCTACGAAAAATCTAATTTTAATCTACACTAAACAGGAATATAATTGATTGGAATTTGAATATGTTAATTGATTGTTTATTGCGATATAATCTGTCAATTTTTTTTGAATTATAATGTAGATCTTACTGAAAATAATTTAGTATATTTGTGCGATTGCATATTATTTAGTACATTATCTTTTATGAATTTGAATTTTATCATTATTTTCGATCTTTTCTAAAAAAAAAATTTCGGGGGCAGCCCGTGAGATTTACCACAAACTGTGCCCCTGCTACAAAATTTCTGCGTCCGCCACTGAATTTTTATTTCTAAATCTCTGTTCGTTTGGCAGCTGAATAGCTGTTGTTATTTTTTATTATTTGTTTTTTATATAAAATATGTGATTAAAAAATAATTTCAAAAAATGTTTGTGATTGAAAAGTGATATTGAAACTTGAGAAAAATCGTGCGACCCAAGTCCAAGCAGATACTATCATACAAAACGGACAAAAATATTACAATCTCACTTTTTGTACCCAATATCATAGATTCACATATATAGATAATCATTGTGCTTACTTCGTAGATAAATAAAATCAAAATTACAATAATATTCTAATCCCGATCCAAAATATGTTGGTGTCATCCTTCTTTGAAGGAGAACGCTCCTTGTACAGGGGTGCGTGTACACCAAGCACGACTCTTGTTTGAATCTTATTAAAATTTTATCTTTTTTCTGCAGTATTCAATCTCAATCATTCACTAAAAGTCAAATCCATAATATTTGATTTTTCAACCAAATGTCAATCATCTATCCTCCAAAAAATCACTATTCATTTCAAAAAAATTCTTTTTAAACATTACCAAACACACACCAAAAGAATTTATCAACAGTTCCTCTTTTTATTTTTATTTTTATTTTCATAGATATTAGACATAAACATGAATTTTTGGATTTTTGAGACAAAAAAACCGTGAAATTTATTGTTGAAATATTTTCAATATTATTTCACAAATTTTTATTAAAATCGATATTACAAATAGCAATTTTAGTTAATATCAAGAGTGAAATAAAAATAATTGTTATTTTAAATTTTTATTAGCAGGGTACTTTTGGTAAACAACATAAACAATAGCCTCTATATACCGCGTACAGGCCGCTTACCACACTGGGTTCCCACACATCGCCCTAAGCACGATTCTTCCACCCTACCCCACCGCGTAACGTAAAATTGATCCCCAACTGGATATGAACATACGATCACACGTATATATAAGTTCTTATTCTCCCCTACAAATCACTATCTAAACTTCCCACAACTGCAAAATCCATCACTAAGCAAGCATATTTTGTTAATTTCCTCTCTGTCAATATTCCTGATATTCTTTTAAGGAAATTTCAGCTAACAAGTAAAGATTTCAAAATGCAGCACAACTCAAAATTTAATCGTAGAGCGTGGAAAATCATTCGTCTAGCCTTGTTGCGGGCGAGAGAAGGCGGTGTGTTCGGGAAGAAATTGGCAATAAATTTGAATACACTACCTAAATACCTCAAAAATCTCCGGCACGGCGGCCGCGGTGGAGGTCCGCTCATTTACGGCGAGCGTGAGCTCTCCTTCGACGCCACTCCGCTTATCCGCGTGAAAATGCATCGTCCTTCTTCATTGCAGTTTAAGATGCCTCATATTCCCTGCATCACTAATCCACAAGTGCTGGATTTTGAATACGATTTTGATTTCAATGATCGTGACGAGGAGGAAATTGAAATGGACTACGATAACGGAGTGAAAGAGAGATTTTCGAATGGTGGCAATGGTGGAAATGGCTGTGATGAAGAAATTGATTTGAAGGCGGGGGAATTTATAGCCAAATTCTATGAACAAATGAAGTTGCAAAGGCAAATATCTTATCTACAGTACAATGAGATGCTGACTCGATGTGCCGGTTGATGTACATACATAACTGCATATAAAAAATGCTTGTACTTAGAGTATGATCAAAAAATAAGTTGGCAAGTTTATGGATATTGATTTAAAAGTTGACGTGATGTGTGAATTAATATGATCGTAACAACCAGGCAATATGTTATGTCAAATTATATATACTTGTAGCAGAATTGAACTACATATATTTGTGCTTTGAACAATTTTCTGAATTTTTTGTTTGGTGTCGTTTTCACTTTCATTTCGGCCATTTTATTTTTCATAATTATTAATACCAGAGATTAAAGCTAAAGTCCTATCCTTCCTATATCCTATATATAAAAAGAATGAAAGCCAAAATCACTGTTGATATCTCTTACCATTTGAGTTTGAAAGGGTTCATTAATCTTCGTATGAGTATCTACTGAAGTATCTGCCAGGACGTCATCGAGATCCATTAGCACGGTCTGCGCGTCAAAAAATTGCACTTGGAACTGCACGAGGGATATGATATCTTCATGAGGATTGGATTGCAGAGTATGTTGCATTGTCCATCAAGACATGCAGCCGAATAGCATCCTGATTACCCATGAATTTGAACCCCTGGTAAGGCTAAGGCATCTCTTAACCTGCTATTCCTGTTGAAAATACTTGCTGTAGTTACAATGGAGATTGGTGTACAGTGTGCCGCTTCGCAAAATCAGAGAAAGGAAGGGAGCTGAGAAGGATTTCAATATTTATTGACTAATCCAATGAAAAAGACAGCAATTTTCTTTACATAGAAAGGCTAAACACAGATAGAATAAATAGTGACAGGAATTACTTTAGCGTCTGTATCTATTTGAGAAATGATTATATTTGATACTTGGTTGTATATTCTTGAAGATAAAATGAAATAAAATTGTACCGTCTCTAGTAGGTTTCTTTTAGAATTGATGGTTTGTTAATATGGCATCGAAGTAATGTTTTAAGTTGAATTAAGATAATTGGAAGCACAGTGTGTACTTGAGGGAGTATGAAGATGACACGGTTCTGTAACGTGGTGGTCATTCATCAATCTATAAATTTGGTTTTCTTCACTTTTGTCTTGAAACATGCATTTGTTTTCTCATTTTTAACCTTTCCTCCTCGATTAGTCCTTTGGCAGTCTCCTATTATTTTTGCTATGAGCGAAAGAATTGGCTAATAATTCTTGCAATTGCTTTAAAAGTAGTTCTGAAATTTATGCATATGAGATTTAGCCTCTGTTTGGGATCACGTTCTCGAACAAAAACTATGATTTTATACATTAAACTTGATCAAAAATGGTAGGCGCATAAGGTAAAAATGTGTGTGGATCTCACAAAAGTCAAATGTACTGTAGCAAAAATAAGGTGATAACGTGATCCCAAACAGAGGCTTATTTACATATCTACAATTTCTGTTCTCGGTGGAAAACAATGCGCTGTTGATCCCCCAATATATTATTCGACTAGCAAGTTGGACTAAAAATTTAAACAGGTACAAGTTGGACCTCAATCATCGTTTATTGTAGTTGCAAAATCTGTCTCATTGATGAAAACCATCCAAGCCTTTGGGAAATCTTCACATGGCCCTCACATGTCTTTGATTTTTTGAAACTAGGTTTTGTAGTGTTCACTTGTTTTCATGTTTAAAAGTTTGTTTGATATTATTTAAAATGAGTTTTTTTTTGAAATAAATAGTAATTCTTAAATCATATTATTCTCATTATGCTCAACACTCGTTCTCTTTCTTTTCTTTTCTTTCTTATTATTTCGGATACAAATTTTGTAACTCTTTCTTATCTTCTCATTCTTTCTCATCTAAATCTCAAAATATTTTATTTCTCAAGTATCCGAAATAAATAAGATAAATATGCTGAACTTCTTTACCTTCGGAGTCTGCGGAAGGAATGATGGTAGTGGCAAAATTCGTCAAAACATTATTTATTATTTTCTTTTTTTAAAAAAAAAATCTCTTAAGAAAATTTTGCAAGTTTACAGAAACGTAGACCTTACTCTGATACCAAACTGTAACGTCCCGAATTCCGTGAAACCCGAAACGCTACTTCGTCTCTCTTTAAAATATATATTTAACAAATATTGCGGAAATAAATGAATTTTAAGAAAATTCAAACATCACATTCATTTGAAAATTTTCAACGGAACTCACATTTAAATAAATTCTCTTGAGAAACATTCCATAAAATTTCAAAAGTCGGATAAATAAACAAGTTCCAAAAATCTCAACTTTCAAAATAATTTAAAATAAATGTTTGTCATCATTGCCCATCATTCGCCACCGCTTCCGATCTCTGCAATTTGTTGTTAAAAACGGAGTGAGCATTTCAAAAGAAATACTCAGTACACTCATCGCCAATAATTAATTTACAAGATAATTGAACACATAATTATGCAAATAATACAATGACATTTTCTTCCTAATCATAGGCATCACATAGTGACTGCAAATGAACATACTCTTCTCTTATGCGCTAACGCATATAAGTTATGACATGCATAACATAAATTTCTCTTTTGATCTCATAAGAGATCCTCTTGTCTTACCTCATAAGAGATACTCTTGTCTTATGCAATTAAGCATATAAATCACGTAAATCCACATAACACATGCAATTATAATATAAACAAATTAGTGGGGGCGAGTCTACCTTAAACTTAACTAGTGTGGTTGAGCGGGAATGACTTCAATATTTCAAATCTCCATACGCTTCGTTTAGCATAACTTAAAATAATAAGTCCAATTTAATACTTTAAAACTGATTTGAAAGTTGGGGGACTAACATGAATACTTTGAAATTTAGGCTAAAGATATATATCTTTTAGATCAATAAGGACTAAAATAAATAACTTTAAAAAACGTGGGCTAAACTTAAAACATTTTAAACATTTAGGGGCTGACTTAACGAAAATCTAAAATTTCAGGGTTTAAAATAATAACTTTTGAATTTTAAAATAAGATTTAAAATATTTAAAATTGTAGGGACTGAAACAAAACTTTTTAAAACTGTAGGGACTAAAGTATAACTTTCAAATTAAAAATATATAAACAAAATATATACATATATATATCATATATCTCTCTCTCTCAAATCAGAGAGCTGGGACGGCGATGTCCCTCTTCCACCCGGCACCACAGCCGGCGATTGTCCGGCGGAACACCGTTGTAGGGTGGCGGCGAGATGCGGTCAAGGAGAAGTTCAGATTTTTTAGGGAGTTTGGCGCGAGATCGAGTGCAAAGACTGAGGAAAAACGAGGCTGTAGGTAGTGATTTCCGGTGGTAAATCTGATCAAAACAGTCGGCGGTCGAGGTAGGTTATGAGCTTAACTTAGTTCTTTGGTTTTTTTTTTTTTTTTGGGTTGAGATTGGAACTCAAAAATGGGGAAACACGAAATGGGCAGTGGCTTGTGGCAGTGGTTTTGAAGCGATTGGTGGTATATTTTGGGTTGGGACAGTGGCCGGCTATGGTGTGTTGGTGGCGGCCGAGTTGATGTTGGGCGATGAAGGTGGAGGTGGCGGTCAGTGATGATGATATAGGCGATGCTGCAGGTGGTTGCAGTGAGTGTGTGTTGAGATCGATTTTGGCTATGGCAGTGGTGGTTTCTTGGAGGTGGCGATTGGCGGTGGTAAGAAATTCTAGTGATTGGTGTGTGGATTTGGAGGAGGCAGTGGACTCACAATGGTCCGGTTGGGGAGTTGTAGACTCGAGAATGGTTCAGTTGGTTAGCTTCCCGCAGTGGATGGTTGCCGTTCAGGTGGTGATCGTTTTGAGGTGATGGTGGCTGCTTGGTCGAAAATGGTGGTGCGGGTGAACTTGAAACTTCCGATTGCAAGCAAATTGATTATGGAGGTGAAGGAAGAAAGTGTTACCCAGAATGCTAGGCTGCTGATTGTGTGAGGAGGTGAGTCTGAGGGTTGAGAAATTTGAACAGTGATTATTTAGGGCACCAATTTCTAGGTTTTAAGTGAGCCAATTTGGGTTGCAAGATTTATTTAATTGGATTGGGCTTAAAATAATCAAAATTTAGACAACATAATTTTAGCCCCAAAATATTAAAATATTGGACTAATTAAAGTGGAAATTACACCACACCCGAGTTATCTTTGCCCAATTTCACAGGTCCGGAATAATATTATTATATTCACAAATCAGGTGTCAAATACTATAATATAGATAAAGTAATATTTATTAATCAACCCACCCATAAAGCACCCTGGTTCAGCCCCAAATATGGTAAACATCCGACAGAGAAATCGTCCGTCCCCAGGCAATGTCCGGTGAGCGAACGAAGAGGGCGATTGGTGCCCCTTCCACCAGTGTCCATTGGCAGCGACCCCGCCAACGAGTGGCGGGACAATGGCTAGCGATGGGAGGCGAAGAAAAGAGAGTTTGGGCTCGGATTTTGGTGTAAACCTAGGCTAAAGGGATTTCATTTTGGGAGTTTTGATTCATGTGATGGTCCGACGATGATGGTAAGATGTTGGGTAAAGTCTATCTCTTGTTCTTTTCTGGTTGCTTGGGTGTAAAAAGGCAGGGATTTTCGAAGTGGCAGCAGGCAGTTGTTGAGGGGGTGTTCGTGTGGTGGTTGTAGGATTTTTGTGGTGGTTCATGGTTGGGGAAATCTGATGTTACAAATTATAGAAGTGGTTGTTCGAAGCTCGATTGGGCTATGGAATTGTCTCAGTTGGGTGTGTGGAGTTTGCCATTTCAGGTTGCTTGGTAAATGGAAGTTTGGTTATCAGGTTGGCAGTGGAGGTTGGTGAGTTGTACGTCGTTGAGGTTGTAGTGGTGTTTGGGTTTTTGGTCTGCTATGATGGTTAAGGCTCGGGTATGGTGATGTGATGTTGAATTGGGGATTGTGATTTTGTTTGTATTTATTCTCATATTATTGACGATTAGAAATCTATATTCCAACATCAATATGTGAATTTCGAGCTTGAAGGTGATGGTGGTGCAAAATTAATTTTCGGTGGTGACGGTGGTCACTGGTTGTGCATTTGCGTGGTCACTGGTAGTTGTGCAGTGCGGTCACTTATTGTGCATTTGCTGTCAGTGGTGGTTGTGATTGTGCATTCCGTTCACTGGTTGTGCAGTGTGGTCACATGTAATTGGTCACAGTCATATTCCACAGGTCACCCAACAAATTTTCATGTCACACTTTAAATGTTTAGATCACATTGACGCGTTAATGGGTCACAACTATATTCCACAGGTCACACAACAAATTTTCAGGTCACATCTAAATGTTTAGGTCACATATCACATTTAATGTATTAAGTTACAGGTCACACAATAAATCTCATGTCACACTTTAAATGTTTTAGGTCACATGTCACATTTAATTTATTAAGTCGCAGGTCACACTTTAAATTTTCAAGTCACGTTTGATGTATTAGGTCACATGTCATTGTTCACACTTCAAAATGCGAATGTCACATGTCAAATTTGATGCAGAAAGTCACATGTCACACTTCAGAATTGTTCAGGTCACAATCTATTTGATACATTGCATTACAGTCCATATGCTGGAGCTTGGAGGTCACATGTAACAGGTCACAAGCCATAAAATCCCTTGGCCACATATCAATTTTATCAAGACACAAATTCAAGAAAATTGGTCACACTTTATAGTTTAGGTCACAATCACATCATGATTCATACTTTAAGTCACATATTACATTTGAGGGTCGCATGTCATATTTTACATCTTGCAAATGACAATTAATAGTCACAGGTCACATATGACTCATTAGGTCACATGTTCAAAAATGTTCCAATCTTCTTCTTCCAGATGTCGCATTAGGTCACATGTTCAAAAATGTTACATTCTTCTTCTTCTTCCAGATGGCGGTCAGATGTCACATATGACACCTTAGGTCACGGGTCACATATGGTGCAATAGGTCACATGTTAAAAAATGTTCCAGTCTTCTTCTTCTTCTGGATTCTGGAGGTGACGACGGGAGGTGGTGGCGGCGGCGGCGGAGTTGGGTGGTGGTGGCTTTAGTGAAGATGCGATATCCGTTAATTCAAAATTTAAATGTAAGTTACAGATTTTATATTTTTTTATTAATTTCACAATTCATCAGTTTTCTTGTGGTGGTGGTGGTGGAGATGAGTTGAAGGTTACGTTGGAGGTGGTGATAGTGATGACGACAATGGTTGGTGTTGGTGACGATGGCGGTGGTGGTTGTGAAGACGGTGGTTGGTGGTGGTGACAGCGGTGGTGGTGGTGACGACGGTGGTTGGTGGTGGTGGTGGTGGTGGTGGTGGTGGCGGCGGTAGTTGGTGGTGTTCGGTGGTAGAGCTGCAGATCATTTACAGATTTGAAGTGGAGTGGGATGGGGGGTGGGTGATTTATATAATATATTAATTATTTTATTTATAACCTGATTTGTGAAGTTTTTAAACTTATTACTTTAAGTTTGAAATGTTGTATTATAACCACCTTGTTTTTGTATTATTCCCCTAATTAAATTGGATTCAGTATTATAACGGTTTGGATTCTAAAAATAATAAGGAATTTGATACTTAAAATATTTTCAGATTTGGGCTTGATTTGGAACAGATTTAAATTCGTTTAATAATAACTAGACGAATACGCTTCACATTTAAAAGTAAAAATTCGGGGTTAAATCTTAGCTACACGTTTTTCAAGAAAAACGATTTTTACATTATTTAAAATTTCTCGATCGCTACAAAATGAGCGGAAAAAATAAGCTTCTTGCCAATGAGTATAAAGTCGAAGGTTTTCGGTTTTCCCACATTTAAAATTTTGACAAATGGAGGCAGTGTTGTTGAAGAGTATAAAGGACTCCATGAGGCTGACACGACATTGTCACATATTTTGAAAAAGCAAAATGGCCCTGCACCCAGTGAAATCATATCCCCTGAAGATGTTACCTCTCTGATAGACGACATAAGATCCTTGTGGTGAGTGTTTGCTGGTTGTTTATTATGTTCTTCTGTACTAAACATTATATATCTAATATTATATTTCTCTTAACTCAAGATTTTATGTGCGTGCAGGACTTTGATGTGGATGTTTTTTTTTTTTTTTTTTTTCTGAAATATGTTGAAGAAACAAGTATTCCTGAAGCTAGGGATGTTACACTACTTGCAACAAAACAACACATCATAACAGTTATAGACAAAATTGTCCTCCTTCACCTCTTCCATCACTTTTTACACCATACAATTGCTATTCAATGACCCAATTAACCCATTTATTAAATTATTATTTTTTCTGCTCTACTAATTAATGTACGACCGCTGATCATTTACGCACGACGTCTCGCTAGTAAGCAATAAAAACATATTTTTTCCGCCGTCCATGACTTCATGTCCCCTTAAGATGGTGACTCATTTGAATAAACCAATCTTGAATTCATGTGCTTATTTTTTTAGTCTTAATCGTGTCGTATTATTTGTTGGAACTTAATGTGCTCTGATACATGTTAATACTTGAGTTTCATCATAAAATGTCAGCATTATTATGTTTTTATCTTTATATACGACGTGAGATTTTATCATTCAACAATAATCTTGCGATATATTCATTATTCTTATATGTTCAATACTACTACATAGTATGATTGTATAGTCAGTATAAGATTTTATTTTTACTAGTGTTTGCAATATTGAGAATTGAAGTCAATTCCTTTTATTTTGTCCATCTTTGACCAGAAAACAGAGAAAAATGCAATGGACAATTTACAAATTGTCAAAACTTTGTTGATGTCGATGCCAAGAAGTTGTACATGATGTACCTGAGCTCAAACTACATACAATTTTGACCTAGTAGCCCCTTCGACGCTTAAGCAAGAAAGTCGATGAGGAGAGTGTGTGCATAAAACTATACTCCTTTAATGACAGTGTCAGGGTTGTATTTATTATTATTATTATTATTATAATATGGAATGGAAAGGAGCCATTATTTGATTAGAGCTTATAAGCAAACCAACTTGAATTAGAATGAGAGTAAAATTGTAATTTTCATAGTACAAGATTAACAAATAACGTGAGCTCGAATAACTAGGACCATACTAACTGATGGAGTGTGGGACTAAGGACGGAGTCGGGATTTCAATCTTGTAAGAACGAAAAAACGGGAATTTAATCAAGATGATTGAAAACGACGATTTTGAGTACCAAAATAGGCAAATTAGATTGATTGACCAAGAAGACAAAATCAATTTATCGAATACAAAAACAATATGCCTATCTACGTATCTAATACTATACAAATTGAAAATAAATACGAACATTAAATGGACATAAAAAAGATAAAAAACAAACTGCTTATCTATATAACAAATAGTGAGACGACTTGGGCATCTTAAATTGGTCACTCTTCGTCCTCATCTCTTCAAATTCGTCAATAAGAAAATATACTAAAAAGTCTCAAAAGTTAGATTTTTTGTCAGTGCCAACAGTTGGCACACATCGGGAAGTGTTGTCAAATTTTTAAATTGAGAGTTACACTGAATGAATTGAAAATTGAATAATGGGTAGTGTTTCTAGTTAAGTCTAATACTTTTGTATTATTGGGTTTTAGACTTTAAGTTATTGAGTCAATATTTGTTAATTGAAAGAAAATTCAAAAAATTTACGAGGGCGAAACATAAAAATACTCTACAAATTAATTAGGAGTAGTGGACTGGTGAAAAATGTTGGGGGGGCATCGCCACCCCCCCCCCCTCTAGCTCTGTCTCTGCATGGGACTTAAGGTTCATGATTGCATGATCGTGTACTTTTTGGCATCATCGGTTACAATCATATTTCATTCACTACATCCTATAGCATCATCGACGTCTCTTCCTTATTACTATTACTATTTTTTTTTTTTTTTTTTTGTGTTTTTGGGGTAAAATGCGTAATTGAAAATATGTGTGATTAAAAAGTAATTTAAGAAAATGTGTTATTTATAAATTATAATCATCGTATAAAAGAACATAGTTTTTTTATTCCTCTTAACCATACCTACATACCACATGAGAAGACAAACACGCTAATTTATAATATATGTAACTCTATAAAAGGTCATCTCCTTTTAAGTCGTATCATATTGTTTCTTTTAAGTATTTTTCCCTCAAATTGTATTCCATTGATACTTCGTCATAACACTTATAATTGAGTGAAATTTTTAACCCACTGCACCTGCACACCACATGAGAAGACAAACACGCTAATTTATAATATATGTAACTCTATAAAAGGTCATCTCCTTTTAAGTCGTATCATATTGTTTCTTTTAAGTATTTTTCCCTCAAATTGTATTCCATTGATACTTCGTCATAACACTTATAACTGAGTGAAATTTTTAACCCACTGCACCTGCACACATGAATCGGAGCAGCAATAATTATATTCGTCATTCAAAATTACTATAAACTAGATCCACACTCGTGCGATACACGGACATAATATATTGACAACAAACTATGTACTGAAACATTTAGATTAAGGAAAAAAAAAAAAACTAACAAAAGTCAGTGTCAATCTAAATAATAATAAACACTGTGTATTACAAATTTTGAAAAATCTTCTTATACACAATATTTGGGTTCTTAAACTTGGGATTGTTGAAAAAGTTTTGTTATTTTCCTTCAGAACCAATCTTTTTTGTCTACCTGGTGGGAAATTACCTTTATTCAATCTTCATAAAGAGGATTTTGTCCACACACATAACCCTGCTGTGCAAAAATGTGATATGCACTTGAAATGGATGTCCGAGTCCGTTGAGTGCCTCATGGCTATATCATAATAGATCCGAACACTTGCCCTAGATCGACTTCTAGATCCTAATTGGGTGGAGGCAGTGCGGACGATTTTAAAGCAGACTCCCCATTCATCTGTATCGGCATACTAACAAATTAGTGCCTAAGGTTCTTGTGCAAAAAGTACTTGGAAGTTGGATTCTCTGAATTTGGGTTTGGGCATTTTTTTTTTTTTTAATACAAAAATATTCATCTTCAAATTCATGTAGGTAGGGATGGAAAATCTGGCAGGAATTTACATGAACATTCAATGTGACATGAGAATCACTTGGGTCTTGAACTAAATGT